>KZ505811.1:401757-493875 GCA_002844005.1 Limosa lapponica baueri
TCAAGATTAAATGTCATTTTAACTGCAGTTTGGCAGGAATTAATTCAGGGAATCTCTATGCCCTGTGTTATGTAGGAGGTCAAACTAGATAATAGCAGCATTTTCTTCTGGCTTCTTGATTTGCTACTCTAATGTGTTGCATGCAATATTAGTATGCAACAATTTTAGAATGTAGTACTTTTTGTGAAAGAAATTAATTCTACAAATGGGGAAAAATGAGCACTTTGCTTTAGTGGAAGAATAGCAGAGAAACTTGTAGTGATAGTAAAGGTTTTGCAATTAGTATCTGGCTCACTCAGGTACAGCGGAGTACAATTACCTTCAACTGTATTATGATTTCTTTTACTATTGTCTTCTTGAGTAAATTAACTTCAATTTGCATATTCAGTAATAAGTACCACAGTGCATATTACACCATTATTACTACACCTAATTCACTAGATACGTAATTTGCATTGCTATTTATATAAATGTGGAATTAAATCCAAAGAATCCCGGGAGAGGAGTAATGAGCTTACTCCAGAGCTTAGTTTAATATTTAATAAGGAAATATGGGGAAAAAGGTACACCTCAAAAGTTTCAACCCTTATGTCAGGAATTGCACCAAAATCTCCAAAAAGGAAGAAAATAATATCTTAAAATATACCCCTGAAACAAAATATAGAGGCTTTAAAGTAGGTAAAGAACACTTGGGAGTAGGGCAAAGAGAAGAGAGTGAGGGAACATGTCACCTTGACTCCTTTTTTCATTTCTTCCTTTTCTTTTAATTTTTCATTCTTTACGGAGCATACTATTCCTGAGTTCTCTATTCTACAGAGGGATGTGGATTCGTATGAAATGTGCAGAGGGATGAAATTTTGAAATAAGCATTGTACTGCTGGCAGAAGGTTGCCTGAGGCAAACACAGCTCCTCTCCACTGATCACCATATAACCACACTGCCAGACATTTGCTCTTATGAAACGATCAGGTGCGGGGATGGAAGGCTACAGGAACACTGGGGCAGCACACCACTGGTGGAACCCTCCTTCATCAGCAAGTAGCCTTCATGAAACGTTATTAAAAGAAGTGAACTGTAGAGCCAGCAGTGACAGGAAGCTGTACGGTGACATAAATCAAGTGTCTCATGGAATAGGGTCACACTAATGAGGCAGAGGCACTGTGCTGCCTAAAGAACTGGAAATATTTTGTCTTCATAAAATAGAGAACATTCTTGGGAGCTGGGTAATTAACAATGCAGGGAAAGATATTCTGGCTATGGCTGTGTTGCTAAATAGGAGAGGGCCAAGGGCCAATCTCTGAATTCAAGGCCAAATTGCGTAGACTGGCTGCTGTCTGCACCGCTTTGGTGCAGCTCCAGCTGGGGCACAGGGTCTGTGTGCAGACTGCATAGCACTCAACTGAGACTCCTGTGAGTCCTATGTGGTGGGACTTACAGCGCTGAGGCAATGCCATCTTCTCAGCTTTTTTTTCAGTTCAAAGTGTCTGAAACAATGAGGGCTGTATCACAGCCCAACAGAGCGGGGTTTTGCCTTCCAGTATACTGTTGCATGCCTGTGCCGTATCATACCCATCCAAGTTTTTCTTATAGTGAAGGTGGCAAGGCAGAGGAGAGACAGCAGAAAACATTCTTCTTTAATATTAATGTCTGCATTGAGACACTCCCTTGATTTTGTCTTGTCTTTAACTCTGCAAAGTACTCCTGGAAGTAAAACTGAGGATTGTGTCACATCTTCTGGGTGTAGCAGTAGGGTATGAGGGCTTGCCTGAAGGTTTGAAATGTCTGGGGACAACACTGGGAAACTGTAAGCTTGAAGGAGCTGAATACGGTGCTGTCTTAACGATCCTGCCTTTTGGGAGAGGTCTCTGAAAGGAGCTATCTCCAGAAATGTGTGCATGTACCATCATAGAAAATGCTTGTGGGAGTACTCAAAACAGAGGCAGGGTGTAAGCTGAAAAATAAGTAACATAATTTATCAGGAGTCTAGTGCTTGGACTCTCTCTCTGGCCCTCTCTCATAAAGAACACAGATGTACCCTTTGAGGACACTCACTTTTTAAGCCTTTCAACATCTATAATCCAACGGGTTGCCAACATACTTGAAACACATATTAGTGTGATTATTATTTTTATTATGCTGCAAATCTCTGCACTTACAGTAACATTTACTTTCCCCAGACAGCCTTGCTGAGATTAATGGTCTCCTGATTATTAATACAAACTAGCACAATTAATTGCTGCACAACTGGGACCAGTCAGACCTTTCCTTTACGTTTTTCCACTGACCACATTTAAGATCTTTGTGTCTGTGTGGGGATGTACCCCTTCTCTCTTTTAGAAGTTAGGTCTCCACCATTTGCATTCATGTTACTGTGTGAGGTGTTCACTCACTTGTACAGTGCATAAAATAGATGGTACTCCTTATAAACAGTAGTGTTTCCTCCACTTCTTTTTTCCAGGGATGCTAAGAATTCCTTTCAGGCATCCCTTCCCTTCCTCCAGCCTGCCACCTTTCAATAGAGGATGAAAAGATGGTGAGAGCACGTGCTAGATTTTTGCTGTTTTAAAATATCACTTTGCAAATGACATGTGTGTGTGTGTGTGTGTGCGCACATGCACATGGGCACATATGTCAGAGAGAGGGAGAGAGATTTTGGTGCAGAGACAGGAGATACTCCTTGTTCCGTTCTCGCTGCTTCTTACAGTTTATGAATTTCTACATATAGGGAATGTATTTTCCTCTTCAGACTAACCGTAGTGAAAAAGATGTTGTGAGAAACACAGTCTGACAGCATCCAGTCAGCGCTCTTTAGAGGCTTGATGGCACACCAGCATTGAGCATTAACGTCATCCAGGCTTTATGTCCAGCTTTAGTTTAGTAATTAGTTAAGTAAATATTAAAACACAGGGTCAAGGAAAGCTCATTGTAGATTCTAGCATCAAAAAGCATGTTTCCTGCTGTGTCTGCTTAGCCTTTCTGTCCTCACTACGAGAAAAGTGTAAATGGATGTGACACAGGCATTTTATGGCAGTGAAAGGGTGCACTAGCAGAAATCAGAACACACAAAATAATATAGCAACTTCTTGAACCATTTTTGAGATCTAGATTAAATACAGTAAAACTTGTTCAGTGGAATCTGGTCTGCATGTAGCACCACTTGTCCAGATTTTCATCAGAACTGTCTTTCCCACACATATGTTCAAAATCAACAAAAAGAAGTAATTCAAATGAATTTATCTTTTTCCACATAAACCAAGGAATTTACCACAGGTTATAGCAGAGTAGCAGGTAACTTATTACCTCCCTTTTTAGGTGGGGAATGGGAGATACAGTGAAATAAGTTGTTTACCAGGAGGTCACTGTGTCCTTATACTCTGAAAAGAATTTAAGAACACAAGTTCTAATCCTGGCTCAGTGACTGAATTTCTGTGTAATTTCAGGTACAAAGAAAACTTCTCTATCAGCAAAATTGGAACTCATCAGTACCTGGCGCTCAGCCAATATTTAATTCATCAGACCTGAAGGAAAACAAGTTCTTCTTAGGGGAAATATGGAATATTTTAGAAATACTTTGGCAGGTGAGCCCATTATTTGGCTAAGAGTTTTCCACCCCACGTGCACACCTGAGTTTGCAGCAGCTCTTTCTCATTCAGGTTTGAGCTTCACACGCTCACCATTACCTGTGATTTTACCAGTTAACACACAGTTCTGCTGATAGCATCATATGGTTAAGGCCTCTGTCATCCCACTCCCTACACACTCTGTGTTTGCTGTGTTCTGTAATAGGCATTTCCAGAAGAAAAGAGAAACAAAAAAGCAAGTCACTTTTCTTACCTGTTAACAACTGCCTTCTTACTGTTCCCATTCTTTCCACATTCTGATAGTATTTCCTGATAAATCTTTTATCTCACAGGCATCTCTTCCTCATTTCTACTCTTACTTTTGAAGGCTTTACTTTAGGTCTATGCACTAAAAGGAAAGCATTTTAAAAACACTTGACTTATTTTTAAAACACCTACACAGCAGTCTGCTCACAGGAATTTTTCTTTCACCTTGTCTCAAAGCATCACAAGTTTTTTTCCTAGCAGTCTTGCATGTTTTGGTTTCTTCCTCATTTTGTGCTAAGCTGTTCTTTGATAAGGTTCAGCTGGGGAAATTCATTTCTCTCAGGACCCAATCAGGTTTTTACATCAATTAGGCTAATTGACAGAAGGTTTAACACATTTCTTAATTATGACTGCAAATACGTTCCTGGAAGAAACCCCAAAGCACAGGAGAAAAAAAAAAAAAAAAGAAAAAAAATAAGCTCTCTTCTAGTAAAATAATTTTGGAAACATTTTAAAATAAAACACCAGGAAGGAATTTCACTAATGGATGGCTACCTCACCATGGTTGAAACTGTTTTCAGCCAGAAACTCTATGCCGCACCAAAATGATCAACCTGTGCCTGACTGCGAAAATGTAAATAATCATAGAGTAGAGGAGAGTATAGACACATATAAAGGCTATATGTGAAGACAGAAAACACATAAATAGCCACCAAAATAGCAGAAAAACCCCAAACACATCAGCAGTTCCAATTCTGGAAAGATCTACTGGATTTTTTCCTGATTTTGTACCAGGACATCTGAAATAATTTGTGAGTATTTACATTAGCTGTTTTAAGCTTTTTATAACTTAGGCTAAACCTCATTAAGCTAAACCTCATAGCTCAGTTAAGCATTGAGCTTAAGAGATAGTGTATTTTATAATACAATACTGTACATAAAGACTTACATATATAATTCTTTTCTGTTTTGGGTTCTAGTATTTTATATTAATAGAAATGATAGGGTGCTTCTGAAATGTAAAGAACTGCCCTTTCTTGATCTTTCTGTTTCCATGTTTGTCATTCTGCCTCTGTTTCCCTGTGCTCTGTGTGATGCTGAGGAAGGCAACAGAAAAAGGCAGTTCAATACTCTTCAGAATAACCCACAGTCATAAAATATTTTCAGAAGAGGAATCCTGGAGGGAGATATTTAGCCTCTGTCTTTTCTGGCATTTCTGAACATCTGGCCACCCTACTTGATAAACATTCTAGCAGTGTTGGGCCTTTTTTGAATGTCTGTGCTGCACAAAACCCAAACAAACAGTTTAGTGAATAAGAGCCCTTAGGGAGAAAGTGTTTAAAGCAGTACAGGGGAGTTATATACATAAATCCCTTGGACATATTTTCTGTGTAGTACATTTAAAACCAACACTCTATTACTTAATATTGCTCCACTGGAGTTGAAATCAGTGCTAAACTGCAGCAGTGCTTTGAAATAAATGGGCCATGTTGCAGTTTTTGAGTGTATGTGTGAATACCAAGGAAGAAGGCCATGACATCTTTAAGTGCATATGGTACACACTGAATTAAATTGCCAAAATACCATTTCCTTTTCTAGCTACACTGCATCATCATCTCTTCTCTTTAGCATAGGATGCATGTCCCACACCTGTACTCTTGAAAGCTTTTTTCTAGAATGTCTCTCAACAATATCACAGCAAGCACTCCTTTCCTTTCAAGCCCCTTATTTTTTATTTTGAATACTGAGAAAGATGATTTTTTTCCTTTCAGAAATTAACCCAAACACACTAATGAATAATTTAGGCCAGAATATAACCTTACAGTTGTTCTCCATACGTCTTCTAGCTCAGGTGGGAATTTACTAGCCGTGAGGAGGGAAAGGACAGAGAGACGTCATGGTACCTCACACCCTGTTTGCTGGTGGTGCTTTAGGCATTGTCAGGACTGAGGCTGGTGGCTGTAGCATACACCAAGAGCCTGGGACCCTCGGCTTTGCACCACAGGCACAAGTTCATGTAGGGTTTGCTCTAGATTCCTGTAGTACAATCGCAATTGTAGGGCACTTCAGCCCTCTCTTAATGTACATGAGGGCTACCCTCTCCCTCTGATGAGGGGCAGGCTTCTCTCTGTAGATCCTGGTGACAACATATTCCTTTGAGATGTGAGAATTCCTCTTCCCTTTGTTAGTTCCAGCCCAGATACTTATCTTGCTTTCCCTTAGCATCTCTATACATTTCTGCTCCTTACTTCACATTGTCTTCAGCAGAAAGGCAGTATTTTCTTTTAGACCAGGTGTATCAACTAGCGAGGTTTGACAACATGAAAGTATGGAGAGGTGGTAGTAGCAGGTATGTCTGTCCCTTTTGTGACTGCCAATGCTTTTCTTTATGTTTTCTTTAATGCAAGGAAGCACTGTAGGTCAAAGGGGTGTATAGGAAGGAAGACACAGTGCTGCCAATTGGATTATGCTCCATTCATCTTCATCTCTTGCCCTGATCTTCCCTAGCCCTTCAGTGCTACTTCTGTCTCTTCAACTCAAGTAAGATTTTGTTCAATGAATGAGTACAGCCATGGTGTACTATTTGTCTTGCAGGCGTCCTCTCCCCACATCCACCCTATAGATCCCCTCAGTTGTCTTTGTCCCCCTTGGTCTGTAATCGCCCCTCCCTCAGCCCTCCATTAATGGTGAGTTAATGGGAGGCAGAAGCCAGGCACAGAAAGGCTCAGACTGATTATGGTCCATGTGTCTTCACCTGTCTACTGTCCTGTCCTGAAGGTGTGTCCAAAGATGGTGTGGAAGGGAAAGCCAATGATGGGAGCCTGGACAAAGCTCCTAGAGAAGCAATAGTAGGAACTTGGGGCCAGTTTAAGAGAAA
Organism: Limosa lapponica baueri; assembly: GCA_002844005.1. Classification (NCBI taxonomy): domain Eukaryota; kingdom Metazoa; phylum Chordata; class Aves; order Charadriiformes; family Scolopacidae; genus Limosa; species Limosa lapponica. Next base: position 408,463 of record KZ505811.1, read on the forward strand.
GGCTGGCAACCACTGTACGAAACCCTGCTCTGTCCCCTCTCATAGGACGATGTAATATTTTTTCTCTGATAATCACATAAGTTTACTTCTTCTCTTTCACATGGGTGTATATGTGCAGAATTGCTTCCTGGATCTCACCTCTCAGGCTTATAATCCATTTTTAAAGAACACATGGGAACACATGAAAAATGGGTGGGAAGCACATCTACCACCTGTTCCAACCTCAAGGCAGAGGCATTGTTCGCAACAGAGGTTTTGCTGGAGGATTGAAAAGTGTCTTAGAAACCTCCCCTGGTAGCAATTCTTTGATTAGCCTAGTTGATCCATGCCAGTAACTCCCTACTTCTATGTTCAGCACAGAAGTACTATGCTGCTTCTGTATCCTCCTCATTGCAATTTAAACCCAAGATTTGCTGCCCTAGTAAAATTAGACATTAAAAAGTTTATTCCCATTTTCTTTCCTAGTGTTCACTTCTGAAACACATTTTTTCTAAGCAGGTGGGAGAGGGAAGAGTCCTGGGTTCTGGTCCTTGACTGGAAAGCAGCTGCTGCACTCAGTGTAGGGTCCTGAACTCCAGCTTGGTCTGGGCTCACACCTTATGATTCTAGCATGGCTGCCATCAGGCTCATTGTAGCCTTCTTTGCGTCACCTTTAGTAAGCACTGGAATTATGAAGTCAGAAGCAAGCACACCACCATTTTTACTTTGCAGGGTCAGTTTTCAACCCTTATATTCGTTCCTCAGCTGCATGGCTCTCAAGTGCCTGGGATGAGCACTGTGGGGCCAGCAGACGATAAGAACCATGTTTCACAGCCAGAAATCAGCCTCAGTTAACTGTAAAATCAGAGCAACTCTAAAATCAGAGGCCAGGGGGGCACCAACTAAATACAGTTACCTAATTACTCAATGACAGCAAGACTGATACTTCTAAGCAAAACCAAAATATTAGATGTTGAGGGAAGTCTACTGGTGAAAGCTCAGGTAAATGCAGACTCCAGGTACTCATAGGGTGAGACATCAACAGAGAAAAGGCAGCAAATAATTCATCACGCTGTCTGACAATGGGCATCTGACTGATGCTCTGAATCACCTCTGAGCCTTCTCTACGCTGTCTGTAAAGGGATTTTACATTTTGTTTGACGTAGTCTGACTCTCACTAATCAAACGTGAATAGCCCTACTCTGCCAAAGCCCTCCTTTAGATGATTAATCTCTTTGTAGATCTAACTGCCAGAGCTGGTCCTATGAAAATCACAGTAATAGTGAAAGCACCAGTAAGAGAAATTGATGTTTCTTTTTTTTTTTTTTTGAGTACAGAAATCATATTTGTACCTCAAAATGGTTCCATAGAATAAATTGCATAATAATTCATTGAGTCACTGATTGCTGTAGTTTATTAGACTCGCTGATAGCAACTACAAATCTACTCTGTTGGGCAAAAAGAAAAACAATTTTTTTAGAGGTTTTTATAGCCTTATCAAAATGCTCCATGTCTAACTGTTCCCCAGTAACTGTATACTGTTCCCCAGCGCAGCAAAGTATGGACAGCAGCAAGTTTACAGCAATGCATTGTTCAGGATCTGAGCATAGCACAGATAGAGTATCAGTATTTCAATCTGTTTACTGGAAAACAATATTCTTTAAAATGTGGCTAAAGAACATGCAGTTCTTCCTTTTTTTGCTCACCACCAGTGCTAGAGAACTGCTGCCAATTAAATTGTAGACAAGTGAACCTGCAATCATCCTGATACGCTTCAGCAGTTGTAAATTGGTTAAGGCTCAAATCAATGTTCTGGTCCTCAACGTTTCTTGAATGTGTTGAAAATCTAGTTTAATTGCAAGAGATAGCTGTCCTTTACTGGGAAGTAAGCAAAAGACTCCTTTTAGCATTGCATGGTACTGGACCCAATTGAACTTTGTATCTTTTGGATGCTTAATAGAAAATTCTCCAACTTTATGCTTTTAAATGGATCACATTTAGACAGAGGCTGTTCTAAGATTAAAGGCACAGCACGAGACTGACTATTGTCTGAATGTTCTTCCATCCCCTGGACTGTGCTCCTGTGTCACTTGTGCAAACTTAGGAGAGAACAGTGATGCTTCAGCTTTATGCTAGGTTTATTATTTCTGTGAAATGATTTCAGGTACTTCAGCACTGAAATGATCTTGTGACCTTCCATCTACAAATGGTGTAGTTGTTCCAGTAGCACTAGCAAAATTTGTTAGCTATGTTGGGATGAGTGGTAGAACTCAGCGGCATTTTCATTCTCATGTTTTATTTGCTGAAGAATACAGATTCAAACTGATTGAAACTATTGGCAAATTTGTGTGAAGCTCACTGAATTTGTTTCAGTTAATACAGTATTTTGATTTTAGCAATAAATAGAATTATGAATGAAAAAAAACATTTTCCTTTCCTTTCTCTTGGCTTTGAAGGGAACCTGAAAATCAAACATCTGTGCAATTCTGAATGTGCTGAAGTAAACATAATCCTGACCTGTCCCCTTAAAACTGTCTTTCTGTACACTGATTATCCTGGAGCAAATCTTTGTTTTATTGGAAGTGCTACAGCACCTTGCATTTACTTCCAAAACAAATACAATGAATACTAATGAAGAATACCAGTGATTACAAATGTATTTGAAAATAAAGCAATATTTTTATACTTACACTAGATTTGGCAAAACTATTATTCAAGATCTGATAAAGCAAAGTTTTTCAGCACGGTCGTAGTTTGAATTTATATACGATATTTCTTATTCTGGCACAGGTAATCTGTCTGCAAACAGCAACATTGTTCTTCCCAAATTTATTTTCATATCAGAGAGAAATTCAAATCCTACTGCTTTTGCAAAAAAAAAAACCCAACACAATGTTTTTTTCTGATTTCCACTTGTATATCTTTTTCTTACATTTTTTGCAAATAATACTCCAATATTTTTTTATTACATCAGTTGTTACACAGTGGCTATGCCCTTTTACTGTTTCCAGCTAAAAATGAAAATGTTAAACAACTGAGTATGAAGGTACAAATTAAGTTCAGAGGGAAGAAACTGAAAGTGTACAGAAAAATGTAACAGGTATTGAAACCATCCTACAGTATTGTCTAAGATGCCGAATTACATTTCAAGAGTACTTAAGTACCCTTTTGAACACATGATTTTATGAAGGCAATCTATGTCTTTCTGTCTCTGGTATCTGGAATGTCTTCTGGTTTCCTCCATTATAAACCAGTTATTACTGGTTTAAGTGCTGATATGATTACATGATTTACTTCTTCATTCCACAGCTGTTCACAATCTGTTACCACAGATTATTTCCTCTCTAAACTTTTATTGAGAGGAAGTCTAGAGTACCTCAGACCTTTTTGCTGGGAATGATAAAAATAATAATTTATCAGCATGATTCATATTCATTTATCTCTGAGACTGCACCATTCTAACACATTGAAAAAACAGGAGTGAAATCTGACAGTGATTTTTCTGAATGTTGTATTAGCAGGCTGTAAATGAAAAGTTGTGGTAGACACCACAACTGAAACCCTATTTGAAAAAGTGAGAGAAAGAATATTTTTAGCCATGATAAACATACTTTATTTAAAAGCACAATAACTAGGACAAAATCAGAGATACCAGTCAAACTTGCATGCAATTATTTTTCAGTTTGCCAATAACTTTCCTTATGAGTTAATGAAAATCAGATGCAAGTTCCAAATGATAGAGGAACAATAAAATGTATCTCACAAAGCCTGTGGACTTCTATTTTAAACAATTTACTCATGTCAGAAAAGACTTCCTTAGAAGAAAATAAATGGAAAATCTAAACTACGAAATCATGGGGCCAGATGCTGGACCAGATAAATATTCCTTGTGCTTTTCAGATGCATACTCAAGATATAACTCGAGTAGAAAGATCCTCTTACCTTTATATCACTTTGCTTCCTTTTTTCTCTTTTTTTGACTTATGTTAGAGGACAGCTAACCTGGGAATAAGTGCAATTGATGTACATCCTGATTCTACTTGATAGTCGAGAAACAGAAAAATACAGCTGTTCCAGGAGGATAGCTTGTTCAAAGATCAAAAGAATTAATTCTTTAACCTGAGCCCAGATACAGAAGTAGAGAGAAACACAACGTATGGGGTGTGTGTGCTCCTAAAAACCGTTTTTTATACCAGAAAATAAGATTTCAGTTTTGTACTTAGTAAACTAAGAGTAAATGAAAGAAAAAAATCTCTTTTTGAAGAAAAGGAGGAATTACAAGACCTCCAACGGAAGGCTCTTAAAGAGTGTCCAGATGATTTAATAGCTCATTGAGCTGGTGAGAAAGGTGAGAAACCCTCTGATGTGACATAGAAATTTCTCTTTCTTTCTTTATTTTTTGTTTGATTGTGGGTGAAATGGGAGCAACTAACAATGCTTTACTAGCAACTGGAAAGTAGATATAACTGTATTTGTCTTCAATATCACTAAAAGCTGGCATATTTACAGAGCTCATTAGCCACCATTTGTTTCCTTGAAATGAGGACAGGCATTAGCAATAGGAGAATTTCCCATATTATTTATCTTTGCTCCAAAAGACAGTCCTCCTAAAATAATGTAATTTTCTGAGACTCAATTTCCTCTGATTAGAAAAGCTTTTTTAATCCAGTGAAGAAAAAGGATAAATGGCGATTTCTCCACCCTGCTCTGCCAATGCCCCTGGTTTATCAGCTCATCAACAAAAGTTTCTGTAGCTTCCTTGATGATTTAAATATCCAGGTCACGCGACTGGATATGCAGGTATCAATGACCTACACGAGACATCAGGTAATAAGTCTCCATGCTTGGGCTGGACTAAGTTGTCAAAGAATGAATGACTTTGACTTGAAATAAATGAATAGTAACTTACCACAAATTGCATAAGCTGATAATAAAATTAGCTTAGGAACTGTTTCCTCCCACCAGATGTGCGCCTGGCATCCTTTGGACTCACTTCATTATAATTTTTAGGACCCTTTTCCTTCCTAACTTTCAGATAAGGAACAACTCACAAGGCTGGTAGTTATTTTCTGGTCTTGCAAATTCCTTTCAGAGTAGATGCAATCCGGGAAGAACCCCCTGTACCGCTGAATGTGACAAGTTTTATTATTCCAGTGAGCCCCGTGGAGAATTAGTGAACAGTGGCAATACAAAAGCAAGGCGGGGAGAATCAAACCAGGATTTTATTTTTTTTTAAAGCTGAATAAAATCTGAAAAACAATGCCAGCTCACAGTTTACCACTGTGTGGTATATATCTCATTAAATAGGAAACACAGAAATGAGACACATTAAAATACCTCTGGTAAATTGAAAATGGGCATCACACAGAAATCACAACAGTGTGAATTCAGATTTTAGAAGAACAAAACAAATTGCCTCATTTGGAACTTGTAATTTTATGTATATCTCATCAGTACATAAAAGGAACTGTGAACAAGATCAAGAATGCAAGTAGATGCGATACTATGGAGCATTGCATTTAGGCTTTATTATAGCACTCCCAGCATCCCCTGATGCACTTCTGCTCTTGTAATTCAAATTATTTACCTATCATTTAAGACTCTCCATAATTTGTACTGTCATGTGTTGTTGCCTATTATGTCACTATGATACCACAGGGATTTGATCAGTGGCTGAGCTGCTTTAACTCAATTAAGCATACTTGACAAACTGTGTGATACTCTAAGTTTCACAGAATTATTTTTAACTGTGACAAGATGACACATCATTGTCTCTTGACTGCTAACCTAGATTGGATGATACCGGCTGATAGCAGAGGCTATCTTGGCTGATATGTGTACATAGCAGTAACTGAGAATGCATCATGCTATTAAGCTCCAACAATTGCTTTACTGCTGTTATAAATGTCAGCTCCAACCTACGATAAAAAAATTTTCACAGCAGGGCTCCTACTCACACTTCTTTGGACATTAAGACTCATTTTTTCTAGCAGTCTGGATATTCTGAAACATGTACAGAGCTGAGAGAGTCTGAGTTCCTTCTCAGTAGGTCTTATGCAGCCAGCTATACTGACCGTTTAGACAGCAGCTGAGGTCTATCTCACAGCCCTGAAAAGTGGGAATTTACATTACTTCTGTAGAAATTGCTTTTAGCTGTTCCCTGTACAACTCAATGAACATAAATACCCAAGATTTTTTGAGATTACTACATAAGCATCTTGTAACTCAAGTTTCAGCTATGGCTTTTCAGTGGATGAGACCAGTTTTCTGGCTCTTCATCTCACACCCATATTTGCAGTGATGCTTATGATTTTAGTGTATGCAAGTGTTATTCAAAAAGCAAACCACGTCATATATTTTATAACCAGAAGGATTTGTAAATGGTATGGCTGAAAGAGTTCCACAGTCCCTCAATATGGAGCTAAATCTTGTAAACAACACCACTCGCCGAAGTGAGCACAAAAATCTTTACCCTAAACTAAAGATGTTCACCCATTAACCCTCAGGTGGTATCAATGCAGAGAGCCAGAGTATGGTACTAAGAGGCAGCTTGTAACTCAGATGATTTAGCGTAAGCAAATCTAAGGTGAGATTTGACAGGAGAAAAATTTACATCTTTGATAACTCTCCATGGTATTTGAGTATTTGGTTTTGATAAAGTTTAGATTTTCAGATGTCTTTCCCACCACCAAAACTATATTTGTTAATGGTAGAGAGGAATGGAAGATTAAACATCTTCGTTTAGTTTTCAAGAATGTCTAATTTTCTTCATGTATATTATGATATCAATACGATATTTTGATGGTGTTGGTTTTGGTTTTGTTTTTTCTCTCAGCTTTCTTCATTCTTGCCTTTCTTACCCCTTCAATCTTCAGAGGAAAAAAGGATAAAAGGAGGTTTTTTTTTTTCCCCCTAGCAGGCTGTGAAAAAGGCTGTGAAAAGTGGTTACCTCTGAAAAACAAGTATCTTGGGAGTAAGCATAACTCTTTTTATCATCTTTCCATATTTCCAGTATATTTAATTATAAAGCCTGTCTTCGCAACAGCAGGAGGATCTAGGAGAAAGGATGCTGCATTTCAGCTGCCATTCTTTCAGAGTGTGATACAGTACAAGTAAAACTACCATCACAGCCTTAAGGCCCAGAAGAACATTGGAAAGATAACACCAGAGAAAGGGGTAGGTACTGGAAAGTTTTTTCATAACAATTTAAACTGCATTGTTAATCAAATTTTCCTCTAATAATTGGATAATCTAGATTTATGACTGTTAGTAGTATCGTAACTGGACTAATAATAGCTGTTGTGTTTTGATAAGACTCTTCAAAATTTAATTGGTCTCAATAAATTCTTAGCTGCTTATATCAAGCACGTAAGACATTGCATGTAACAAATGTGCAATTTAAAATGCACTGGTGGGCCAGAGCCAGAGCAGAGTGGCTGTCAAACCCTATCAGCCCATCCCAGGAGGCTGCTTCCTTTGTTTGTGGGGTGGCCAGTTGTCCCTGTGGTTGGCTGCTACTGCAGCCCTGAGAGTTGTTGATAGCTACATTGGTGGCCAAGCTCTCCAGCCTGTTCTCACTTATGGCTGGGAATAGGCTGGCTCCAGACCTCCTAGGAGTTTTGTATGCATCTGCATACATGGGATGACTATGCTCTCAACTACATTTGATCAGTCAGTTTTCCTTTCTGTGTCTGAAGAATGCTTTTCTTCCTGAGAAGAAATTCTGAGAAGGAAACAAGTCTGAAATGTGTCTCTACAGGATTTAATAATACTGACTCAAATCCGTTGTTGATATCTGTTCCAGCCACAAAGACACCAGCTATTTCCAAGAGGAGCTGCAGCAGTAATGGCTTGTGGTGGAGACCAGTGGAAGTTTGGTTGGAGCTGATAGTTATAAAGTTTGGTTTCTTTGGACACATTTGCTAATCTGTAAGTGAGGGTGTCAGCAAATGAACGTGGGAACAACTCGTGATGTGTGACATGTCAGAGTCCTTGCAAGAATATGAATCTGCACAATAAAATAAATGGAACTCTAATCCCTGGAGTGGTTGTGAAATCTTCTTAGCTGTGGGACTTCCTCCACTTCCGTCCTAACCCATGTAAAGCTATGTATGTCATTAGTCAAATGGCTGAAAGACCTATTTCCAACCCAGTTATAACACTTGTCTGTCTAACTTCCTGCCTTGACATGGCACAAAGTGAGGATATCTAGACTAAAACAAAAGGGATGCAGTTTGCAGAGCTGACTCTGATGGTGCGAGCCCGTGACTCAGTAGGCAGTACTGGTGCAATGTGAAAGTCTGTCACAAAGAGGCTTATGCTATTTCAAAGCTACAAATGAAAAGAAATTGAGTTCACACGCTGCAGTGAAGCAAATCAAACCCCATAACGTTTGTATTAATTGCCGAAAGCAGATAGTGCCTGGGAAGCAGAATAGAGGGTGGAAATGCAATAAATCTTCAAGTTTAAATTTGGAAATGAGCCCAGGTTTTGGGGATTTAGAGTCTGGTAGGACTTACTTTTAAAAGTATAATTCTATCAGGAAAAAAAATCAGCCTGAGAAGAATGTTCTAGATCTTTGTTAATTTTTCTCTGGCCTTTAGCCAAATGTTGTTAATTGAAGCTCTCAGTACTATTTCACTCTACTTTGATACCCACAGAGAATTAAATGGTCTTTTTTATAACAACCAATGCTCTCAGACTTTTTTCATCTTGCTATTTAAAGATAAAATTAGTACAATATTTCTAGGTTCTTTATTGGAAATCCTAAGTGAGGACTGAAAATAAGCTAGAAAAATATGTGCCTCTTTCTGTTATGGGCTACACAGCAGCAATAGTGCCAGGAACACTAGGTATTCTGAAAGCTACTAAATAAAAAAAAAAAAAGTGTGTGGGGACTTAAATCTAATTTCCCCCCTCATTTTAATTAGTTAATGGAAAAAAGAGCAACAAAGAATCGCACTACTCTTCATTATATCTAATATAATTATATACTCTATTTAGGATAAAAATATACAAGAAACACTTAAATTAATAATGCAGTGATTTGGAACTATTCTAGGGGTTTTCCAAATTAATGAAATGTTAAAATGCGGTGAAACATCACTGTGCAATGATGCTCTACTAATTTTCTTTTCTGCTGAAGAAGCAGCCGCACAGATCCTGAGTTCATGAGGATGCCGAGTTAGGTGAGGTAACCGATGAACTTAACTGCATGCATGGAGGACAGAGTCTTGACCAGCAATTGTTTAGCGGTGCAATTACTGTTGCTGCATCCCAGTATCAAATGTGCATCAAAGCCCTGAAAGAAGTTCATGCTCCAAGAGGTAGGTAGTCTTACACCTCTGAAGCTGATGAAAAGTTGAACATTTTCTCAAATAAGTGGGGTGAAGATTTGACTGCACATGTGTTAGGCAGCTGTTGTGCTGTTGTTTTGTTCTGTTAAATCGTCAATAGCAGGAAAGGAAAGAGGAAGTGGCAGGAAAAGATTTGGGTGATGCTAACAGCAAAGGAAAAAAACGAAGAAAGAAAAGTAAGAGCAGTGGAAAGAACCGTCTCTCCCTTAACTGCCAGCACTTGGCCCCTCCTTTTCCAGTTCCTTTTTCCTGCCATCTAGGACTTACTACTGGTTGTCTCCAGTGAAGCCATGCTGCCTACATTAGCAGGGGTTGCTTTATAGGCAGGCCAGAAAATCTGTTAAGGAAGGAGTTCAGGGAGTTAATAGCAAATATATTGTGAAGCCACAACATCATTTGCAAGACTTTCTGGTGCTGCTAAAAGTTACGTATTTTATGCTCTACAGACAATGTTTGTTCTGTTGAGAGGAAGGGCAAAGGATTATGTTGATTGCATTGAATCATTTGCTCAACATTTTTGCCCACAAGCCAACAAAGGAAGAAAAAGCAGAGGGATAATATTAAAATGAAAGCATATATCTGCATTGAGAATCAATACAGCCGCATGAGCAAAGGTTTCTAGAAGAGATGTAGAATATATTCACAGTATCAGTTTTCTGCTGCTATAGCTTAAGCCATTTTCATGAGCAGATTTCAGATTTCTTATTTTTAAATATAACAGCATGAATATCTATGCTTTTACTGGTAAAGTTGTATAGCTGGGGGCAGGAAAATGAACTGGCTCTAAAGATGTTCATATGGCTTTGCATGAATTTTCAAATCCTTATTACCCATTTATATTTCCATGAAGATCCAACTTGTTCTTTTCTCCTACTCCAGACACATGTACATCCTCAGAATCTAGTTACATATGTATACAAATTACTTGTTTCCCAGACTTTTCAAATCATGCCTAACACAGATCCATGCAAATCTGAAAGAAGCAACAGTTCAAACAGATCAGGGCTTAAAACAAGCCAACTTTCTGGTATATTGACTCATTCTGATAGAAGACACATGTCGTTCCAGCCTAATTTACTTGAGTTACTTTCTGGTAGCTTAATTGAAATAGCTTTTTTAGGCCGAGAGAGAGAGAAAAAGGGGGAAAAAAAGATTGTCTGGGTGACAGCACACATAAACAGAGACACTAACTTGTCAAAGGCTAGACCAGGTAAGGTGTCCCTGGTGAGTCCACAGCATGCTGATAAGAAAGTGAAGTAGTTGCTCTGGCGTTTTCACAGCGCTACTGTTGGGATTTTCCTTTCCTGCCTCCTCCTGTGAAGGCACTTGATATATGGTTCTAGTGCTGCTCAATTACGCATCTCTCTTCCACCTCACTTAGCATTTTTCATTTATTTGTCATTTCCCATTTTTAACTAGAATTATACTTTATTCATCCTTCCGCATAGCCTTATGTTATTAATTTTTATCAGGGAATGGAAAAAGTCTAGTCTACCATTTGTGAGGAGAGGAAGTTTAATCAGTACAAAACCTGACTGAGAATGAGATATAAGACTTTCCCATTTTAAATGGGCTGATTGGTCACCGACATAGTTTTTCCCAAGTGCTGAAAATGTGTTTAAAACTATGCCATTTGATTAACTTGTAAAGTCTGAGAGTAGCTAGCAAATTCAATTATGGATTCAAATTATGTTACTAAATTGCTCTAATTTTTAAAAGTGATGAATGAAGTGCATTAAAAGAAAGGGATAATAAAGGTCTAAAGAGGAATTGCCAAGGACTCTATTAATTAAAACTCAATGAACATATGCACATCTTTGTTATGAGTGTGCAGCTACAAATACATTGGTTCTACATCAAAAAGCCAACTTTACATAATGTTTACATTACACCAGATTTAATTTCCTACATATTTGAAATTCATTGGAAAACATGTTTATGATGGCAAAAGACATTAGAAACCTGTTCCTAATATTGCAACAAGCAATAACTCTATTAAACATGTTAGGATGCAGTGCCTTTCCTGGAAGACAGAAAACTGCTTAAAAACTTATTGAATGGCTATGCAAGATATAATGATGTCTGGCCATAATAATGGCTTCTTTTGGTTGGGTCAAGGACCAAGGTGAGGAAGGGATTCCCAGGACTAGCTCTGCAAGGTGCAGAAATAAAGTTGCTTTCTGAGAATGCCCTCGCTGTAAATAAGAGCATGGGGGCACAGAGTTGCAAGTGCTGTACCCATAGACCAGCCCTCAGAGGCACGGGGGTCACATCAGACCCTGCCACAACCCAGGGGCAGAAAGACAGGAGGTGACTTAAAGCTGCAAAGTCGCTGCATGGACTCATGACTCTTAATCCTCTGCTGTAGCTTTCACCACTTGGGTTCAGGCCATATTTAGATTTCTGCCTCCTGTGTTGGTGAGGTTTAATTGCCATCTCCCTTTTTTCCACGGGTGGGAAACACCTGCTTCAAGTCAATTGTTTGAAATGAGCACTGGTTCTTATGTGGCTTTTCACGCACCCCTTGTATACGAGACCTCAATCTCTGTTCACAGCTCCTTTCTTGCACTGAAACAGAGCCCATACACATTGTCTTGCAACAAAAAACACGGACCAAACCCATATGTGCATTTTCAGTACATCTCTGTTTTAAGTAGAAAGAGCATCTAAGAACTGAACAGCCCTCTGGAGTATTTATCTTCCTAGCTTTCTCCAGTGTCTACAAACTTAGCACCTTAGTTCGGCACAGTAGATCAGGACCTACATATCGGCCCTTTTCATCCAGCCTTCTTTTTTCTGCAGAAGCTTATTCTCATCAATTGCTAAGAAGCTGGCACGCTTTCTTCCAGTTGGTAAAGGAAAGCACCTGCTTGCATGCATGTAAAGAACAAAGCTAACTCCTTGGGGATGGCCCTTTTCCGACAGACGTAGTGTGCAGCTTCTGCAAACACTCAATTACATTTTCAAGATGAAAGATTAGAATTTCAAAGGTTGTCACGAGCAGACCTCTAACTGTTTAAATTTCAAGTATTTTCAAAAAATAATTTCTTTTTAGTTTTAAAAGATTTGTAAGAAGCAAGAAAAAATGGGATGCTTTGAGTCCCTTGTGGGTGAAGCAGGGTGAGGAGATAGTGTTATCTGTGAGGTGGGTCTCTTACATGATGGAGGCTGGAGATTAAGGCAAGGGCACAAATTAACAAAGCAAAACAAATAGTCCTTGTCAAAACCAAGTAGAGACAGCTTGTGTTGTACAGGTCAAATATTACTCTAGCAAAATATTTCACAATTCTTAATACAACCTTTGACTGATAAGACTGTCACATAACAAACAGGACAGTTGGTAGCCTGTGAAAGGATGCTGCCTACTGTCAAAAGAGTCCTTGATTCACCCAGTTTAAAAGCAGGAGCTTTCCCCATAGTCATTCAGGCATCCCTGCTTCCTGCTTCAGAGACTCCATCTCCTGGAAATAGCCTGTCAGGTCCCATCTGTTTTTTTGTGAAGCTGCCAGCCCCCTGAGAGAGGGTCCTCCATTCCCATCTCCTGTCTGATGCTGGAAAACCAAAGGGGAATAACCTCTGCAATCTGCCAGAAATTGTTTTTCTGAAAGCAAGGACTCTGCTTCAGGGAGCTGCAATCTACCATACTTAGAGGAAAATTAGTTTTCTAAGTACAGTGCTTTCTTCTGCTGGCTGCTTCAGTCCTCCGTCTTTGCCTGTAACTACTCCTCACAATGAGGCTTGTGGGAGCTTAAGCTTAAATAACTCATTAACAAGCAAAATTCAGAACACAAAATTTCGTATTAAAACAGGTATTGTGAAGGGAAGGAAACAATGGCAAAATAACTTTCAGAGACTCCTTGCCATTGCAATGGTAGTAAAACTTTGCCTGAGCACTAAGCAGGCTATGGATGGTATAATTAACAACTGTTACATTTGTAAGTACCTCAAAAACAATTAGCAGGTGTCCTAGTTGATATGACAGATTCATTAATCATTGGAAGCTTTCCTTCAAATTGATTTATCAGTCAAATAATTGTGCCCTCACTATTGCTGTACAGAGGGCGATAATTTTAGAATGTGTATTATAAGCATAGATAAAGTGACATTCTGTGCCCTAAAGGACTTAGTGTCTAAATAACAGAAGACAGACATACACAGTAAATGCACCATGGGGTAAAAACAGAGAAGAAGAAGGATTTGCCGTGAGAACAAGGCAACAGAGAGTTTGGAACAGAGAAGAGTTGCTAATTGTGGAGGAGCTGTTAGAAAACAAAGTACAAGTCACACAACTAGGAAAAATGTTAGGGTGGTCATAGCCAGTCATTTACATAAATTCAAATGTTTGAAAAGCTTTAAGGCAGAACAGAAGGCTTCAGGGTGATTCAGCAAATATCAAAAAAGAACGTGCAAGAAAACCAGCACCATTTGGCAGGAAGAGCAAGGAAGACAAGAGAAAGGCTATAGAAATGAAGTTGTAAGTCTAAACTAGTTTTGGAAGTGCAAAACTTGGCTCTTGCGAAATGATAAAAAGAGAAAGAGGCCATACAATTTAGTGAGCTAGAGCATCCACAGTGAGCAGAGGAAGAAAGAAAAGTGACCTAGCGTGCTGCATGGAACAGGTTCAGACATGAGAAGGAGGGGATGTTCAAGAGATTAAATGACACAGGACAGATGGGTTTTCTTGTGCTTTTGTTTGGCCATTTTTTGGTGGTGTGGTTTTTTTTGTTGTTTTGTTGTTGTTTTTTTTTTTAAACTCCTGGAAAACTAAGCAATTTGGTACTTTATTAAAGGATGGCCCATCCTCAAGCAAAAATGATTTCTCATGTGCTATCATTCAGACCAGACTACAACATTACCCAGTCAATTCATTATGGGAACTGAGTTACCTTACAGCTTCTTCTGAAACATTGTTCATTGACAGTCTCAGAGGTAGCGTTTTGATGTTGATGGACCACTGAGGTATTCTGATGTCTATATAATATATATAAAACAATGTCTTTGTTGAATTTATACAACTTAGTATCCAGACAGCACAGGCTGAAGCTGAATACAGTCAAATGAGTGACAGAAGCCATAAATCTTGACAATTTCTTTACATGTCATATTTGTGTTCCACAGTGCACCGTTGCATTCTGGGCTACATCGAAAGAAGCATGGCCATCAGGTTGAAGGAGGTTATTCTGCCCCTCTACTCCACTCTCATGAGACCCTACCTGGTACTGTGTCCAGCTCTGGAGCCCCCAACACAAGAAAGACATGGACCTGTTGGAGCGAGTCCAGAGGAGGGCCACGAAGATGATCAGAGGGCTGTAGCACCTCTCCTATGAGGACAGGCTGAGAGAGTTGGGGTTGTTCAGCCTGGAGAGGAGAAGGCTCCAGAGACACCTTATGGTAGCTTTCCAGTAACTAAAACGGGCCTACAGGAGAGATGGGGAGGTACTCTTGATCTGGGAGTGGAGCGACAGGATGAGGGGTGATGGTTTTAAACTGAAAGAGGGGAGATTTAGATTAGATATTAGGAAGAAATTCTTTACTCTGAGGGTGGTGAGACACTGGAACAGGTTGCCCAGAGAAGTTGTGGAGGCCCCATCCCTGGAAGTGTTCAAGGCCAGATTGGATGGGGCTTTGAGCAACCTGGTCTAGTGGGAAGTGTCCCTGCCCATGGCAGGGGGGTTGGAACTAGAGGATCTTTAAGGTGCCTTCCAACTCTAACCATTCTATGATTCTATGATCTGATGATCTCTTCTGTATAGATTGCAGTGAGTTCTTCTTCATTCATTTATAAGAAATACCATGATTGTGAGGCAGCCAGCCAAGTTAAACTTTATGAAATCACTATACACATACACACACACGTATATGTGTATGTATCTTGTGTATATATATATACACACTTGCTTCCTTCTAAATTTGCTCTTCTCTGCACTGTCTCTACCCTGCTACAACAGAGGATCATTTTGTAGAGATACTGAATACTAGATCATAAGTAGGAATAGATGTCAGCATCAAGAATCTTATCTGCCCTCAAACCACTTCCAAGCAGAGCAAAAGGTTCTGTCATGTCCTCTTTCTGTTTAAGGAGCAGGGATGCAAGTGAAACTTGCTACTAAATTTTAGCGCAGAAGTTCCGAAGGACTGGTCTAAAACTATGTCAGCTTCTGTCAGAAATTCTTGGTGCTTAATGTCTATTTGTACTTTAAATCTTGAGTACTCTTGCAATATTGAAACTCTCTAATGTCTCCATGGAAACTTGATAGTTCCCAGAGATGGAGGGAAGATGTTAGTATTGCTGGCGATATTTTTGCTCAAGTTGTCTGGGCAGAAGAGGTATTTTTTTGCCTATCCTGAATGTCACTGTCTTTTGAAAGTCTCCATTACATCAAAATGATGCAAAATTTTGTCAAAAATTATAGTCCCAAGATAGGCAATGTTACTAAAAAGCAAAACAAACTGAAACCTTAGGATAATTAGTACACAGTTATTCAAAGGTATCAACAAGCAGACACTGGAAAAGCAATTACTACAGGAAAAATGTGAGTCTATATGTAGCACATATTGCTTTCCTATGCTTTTTATGTAATCGGTATCATTATGCTACCTAATGACACCAATTATTTAAAAATTAAGCACACAATACTGCATACTTCATATTTATCATATTCAGATGGAGTTGTTATCTGCAGCACTTCAGGGCCAGAGTTCCTTTAATAAATTCTACATGTGCCTTCAGTATTTTCTCTAGGGTTGTATTTTTTTAATGCTTACTCTTTTAGTGGGGAATCTCAGACATAAAAAATTAAAAAGGTCAATTTTATGATGAAACACGTGAGCCTGGATATTCTAAATGGCACCCTAGACTGCAGAAGCTAATTGCTTTTTGACAGAAGAACTCTCTTAAGTGCTCACTCTGGAAACAGGTTCATGTGAAAAGCAGGATGCATCTCTACTCTGCTTCCAAGCCTGCTGGGATTTGTTGAGATGAGTGACGCTGTGAAAAATAGAAATCACCTGGAGCCTGTTAATATTATAATCAAGTGAAAGCACAATTGCCACTGTCTTAATCCATCTGTCTGTACGCATCCGCTCCACTTCCAATCACCTGCTTTAGTCACAGGTGTATTATTATGGAGATGGCACTGAAAAAAAGCCAGCCCCGTGCATGTTCCAAATTGCTGTATGCTCTTCCGCAGCAGTCTGTCTGTCTCTGTAGCTTCAGTGTGGTCATTTGTCAGGAAGGAGAGCAAGCAAAGGCCCCATATTGCATGGAGTATAGCCAAAGGGCCTTTGTGTGTGGAGGCTGGCTGAATGATGCCCAGGTTTATGTTAACAGGTTGCAATTTTGACAAGCGCTGTTTACGATAAATGAGGGTTAAAAAAAAAATCAAACAAATGTATTGTATTCTGGTAACTTGTGTAAAGCTCGGTAACGTTCAATAGAAGCTATATCACGCATCCGGAAAGCTAAGGTAGCTTTGGTAAACAAACATAAATTTACAGTATACGACAGCAGTTCTACAAAAACAATCTGGCAGTATATGCTACTTAGTTTCTGATTTCACTCCGAATGATATTTGATACTCTAAGTGGTGGAACCGAGAAACAATAATTATATAAGATAAAAGCAAATTACAACAACAGCATCGACAATCAAGCAGTAACAACTGCAACAAACAACACTACTAGGAACTTTTAATTTAGAATAAAAAAATGTTAACTGAACTAAGGTAAAGTTCTCAAATTTCCGTAGGCAAGCCTTAGAGAGGAGTGTTGAATGGTTTAACAATTCAGACATTTACCATTTCCAGCTGATAGGTCTTTTTCATGTGAAACTTAAGTCTCTCAGACATTCTTTGAAAAATTTTGAATAAGAATTTCACCATTTGAGTCTTTGATTTGTTAACTGTTGTGTACAGAAAAATACTACATTCTAGCCTTACAGAGTCTTAAAACCCATTTTGGAAAGTATCTGAAGGATGGATTTTTGAAGGTAACTGTAGATAGTGGAAAATAATGATAGGTTCTTGTACACCTCTCTAAGATATTAAAAATAAAATTTAAAAAAGATTTAGCTTTCAGATGTGATGATAAATTAACCTCTGTGTTCATGTGCACAAACCAGGAGTTAAGATTCTGTAATTTTACAGCACTTTAGCTTTTGACCTAGTATTTAGAAGACACAAAACATTAAGCTAGTGAGTGCTAGATACTAAAGGTTCTGACACGAAAACTACATCATTCGAGATCCTCCTATATTTTAGAGGCTCCAAACAGTTTGTACTTTTCCAATTGGCAGTCTGTTTGGGACAAAAATTTTTTAACAATCTTTTGGAAAAGTGCTACTTTTTAATTTCATTGCAGTTTTGTTTAAACACCTGAAGTTAGAGGAAGAATTACAAATCTCCTGAATGATCTGTGCAGCTGCATAAGCTAACTCAAAAATGCCACTGAATCGCTCTATGAGGTGGTTAAAGGTCTAATCGCTTTTCATACCCTCTTCGAAATTCCCCCTGAGAGATATTCAAAGCCTCCTGCGCTGAGTCGAGCTCTCTAAGGAGCTGCGGATCAAATGGAGCCTGTTGCTCTTAGGCGAGCCAGTGCTGAAGAAGACACCTTTGCAAAGTTCAGCCCAAAGTTCAGAGGTGGTCTGAGATCAAACTCCACAGATTAAACATCACGCAAGTGCAGGGCACTAGCTGGTCCGCTGATAGCGACTGTCACTTGGCTGTCCCTTGTCTGGAAATAGGAAGGATTAATTTTGCTATTCTGGAAGCACATCACTTCTTGTTAGTATCTAAATTGAGATTATACCTCTCCCACCGTCCAAGGTGATTCCCAGTAAGTGTGCAAAAGGATAACACCTTAGTATGATTTTATAAACAAATATGTTGATTTGTTTTTAGTTTATGGACATTATGAGGGAACGAAAAACTCACTCCTTTTTCTTGCTCATGTTCTTCTAGATTGTTTTAATTAAAAAGAATCATCAAGTTTCAGGAAGCTGAACAGCTACACAAAAGAAGCATTTCAGGATAGGGAATACAATGTATTGTGGTGGGATTTTGTTCATCCTCGATATTTAAAAATCATAAATTAAATTACTACTACTTCAGGTAATTTTTAGGCTCTTATAATCACAGTGAACCTCCCATTGGCGATACTATTTCCAGGATCAAAAAGAGACTGAGAACACAGCACATATTGCTTACCTATGTTTTACATATAGCTAGTATCATAATTTTTAATGACAGTAACCTCTTTCAGTCAGTCAGAGCTCCACAACTCATAAAGGTGTAAATGTGCAGATGGCATTTGGAAAGGACTTGATGCTTAGAAAATGACAATTTGTTTAGTTCATACAGTTTACATTCCTATAAAATTTGCTGCATCATTATAGTCTGATTGTTGCAGCAGGAAGCAATACTCATGGCAAGAAAGAGCTAACAGCCAGCAAAAAATCCTTTTCTTGTGACACACAGTGATTTTAGAAACATCTTTACAAAACACAAAGCCACTGAAACCTAAAATGCAGGTTCAGGCAGAGCACAAAACAATGATTTAGGAGATTAATGCTTTTGAAGACGAGATCAATTCATGCAATTTGTAACAGAAAATGTTTGCAAGAGTCCACTGTAATCTTTGAAATGTATCTGGGTTATGTATTTTGTACCGTTGGTATCTAGCCACAGTGAAATTTCTGCCAACATTTCTAACGGAGAATCGGGAGGCTGCCATCTGAAAATGAGGCAAGCACCACCAGCTGATACAGCAAGTGCCAAGTGGCTATTTAGCAGTGCCAGCTCACACTAGACTCAGAAAAAATACCTTCCCCCTCCCTTCTCCCACTTGTATCTAAATCTTCAGGAAACTAAATCACTTCCTAAAAGCAGGGATGGAGAAAGCAGTCTATTATTCCCTGACAGACCACAAAGTATTGTCCATATTGACAATCTGTTTTGTATAGGCAGGCTGCAGAAGCAGTAAATCCTATTAACCTGTTCAAAGTCAAATGAAGACATTTAGAAAACAGAACAGCTATTACATGCAGTGGTGAAAGAAGACCATATCAAAGAAAGGTTAAATGGATGCACCAGCTATTAGATTATGCACAGTTACAACTAGAAAATCCCCCCAAATCTTTCTATCACCTGCTCTTGCCCTTCAGGATATTAATTATATCCCACCAGTCTAACTAGCTGACCATTCAAATACTATCCTCTGTTCTGTCAATGTTAATTTTCGAGATAAAAAATCAATTTCATGCTAACAGGACTACTATGGAAAATGCTTATGCTATACTATAGTTTTACTAATGCACACTTCCTCTACTGAAAACATATGGCATTTTGTGTGTAAAGACCACTCTGGAGATTTACTGTAATTATGTCATGATGTGCTTATTGTTATGGATTCGGCAGCCTTTCTGCATCTCTACCTGCTTTGTTCAAGAGCAGCTGCTGGCTTCAAGCTGTTGCCTGCTTCCAACAGCAGAAGCTGAATGAAAGAGTGCTTTCTAGGGAAGACATGTTTTGAGGCAGACATACTGACAATAAACCAATTCACTAGGGAGGCATAACATTGACTGGATAAAAGTCGAGTAATCATTCTATGATAATTTACCGAAACTGGGTGCAATTTACTTTAAAATAAAAATTCCCTCTGCTGCTGATGTTGGACTTGGAGGCCTTTAACTGATAAAAGTGTGGCATTTGCTTTTATGAAGTAGCTGATCTTTGGAGATTCATTAAACCTCATTATTTCTTCTTATGCATAAGTGACTATTAATACTTACTCACTGAATGAGAGGAATGGGAAGAACAGGGCTGTCTGAAACCAGGCTCAACAGTCCTTCTCTTCCACCTACTCTCCCTGCTTGTCATGACTGAACACGCTGAATTCAATCATTAAGGCAAGCCTTGGTAATCTCTTGGTAAAATGGTGAGTGCCTCAGATGAGGAGGCCGCCCGGCATCGCCTTGATTTCTGTGCCTGTTTTCACTGTGAATCAGCTGTGTGTGGTCAAGCCACACTCCTCCCAGCTTCAGAGGGAGCAAGGAGGACCAGGGATCCAGCCCCTTGTCAGTAGCCACTTCCCAACAGAGCACTCACAGAAAAGGGGGCTATTTGAACAGCAGTTAACCTAAACTGGAGACTGAATTGCATCTCAGTCCCAGATATATTTTCCCTAATCTTTAGGAGAAGAGTATGTGAAGGAGAAAGGGTTAACTAATTAGGAAGAACAATAGGTACAAAAATGTCAGAGATTCCTCTGTTGTGCTCCTGTTAACCCCCCTCATTGGAAATGGCAGCTATTAATATTTTATTGACTTCAACCTCTGGGGTAGATTCCAGATGTCATTACTTGATCATTGTCTACCTATAAGGAAAAATAAATCCTGTTGTGTCAATGTTGAATTCCCATCTATGGCAACAATCGTTACCAGCAGACAAATCCTCCTGTGGTTCTGCAGGTAATTTTTTTTCTCAGGTTGTGACTATGTACACATGACCGATCTGTTCTTAGAAAACCTGGACATCCAAAAATAAAATAAAGCAGAGGAAAAGTCCAAACATTTCATTAGTAATTTGTATACATTAAGAAAGAGCTATTTCCTTTGCCACATTCAGAAAAGAATGGAGGTTAAATTGGCAGAGCTCAAGGGTAGAGTTAAAAGAATGCTGCCTTCTAGGAAAAAAAATCTGCTCTATTGCTTTTGAAAACATGAATCACTTTATGCCAAACAGTTTCAAGCAGTCGGGTACTGAAAAACTGATATCTCAATAATGCTGCAGTTTAGGTGAACAGTGCTGCTAAGGAGCATATCTTGAAAGCCCCCCAAACACATCAGCAGTGCACGAGTGTGGTCTCTACCTGTCCAACCAGTGCTGAAGATAAAACACCTATTAAAGAAGTGGTGAGAATTGGCTGAAGTCTGCTGAGAATATGTGCAAAGAACTGATTACGTCTGATTTCAAGGGAGAGTCATTTTCTTCGACTGGATGGAAGAATGTTGTTTTTCACTAATGAATATTACCTGCCATTAAAAATCTGAGCTTCAGGGGGAAGCTTCAGCAAATTTACAACAAAAAGTTATCTCAGACTGCACTCTTAGAATTGAAGCACCGCAGAAGTCAGAGAGCTACGAATCCTTAGGACATGTCTACAGTGGATCTTTCTTTATCACACACACTGTTTTGCATGCTGTGTAAGCACTAAAAAATTAGAATTTTTCCTACAAAGAATTAATTTTCCTCCCATGTTACTAGGTTCAGTTCATGTTCCTTTCCTGGACTCCAAGCTGTGGGGCCACAGCATGACTCAAATGCTAGCTGGATATCTGGTTAGTATTGGTATTACTACAGCTCTAGGGAACACAGGCTGTAATTGCCATGGCATTGTGGATGTAGAGAAGTGGATATAGACATAACAGCAACTGAAATAACTTGGAGACTGTCTTCTGGCCTCCAGGCCAAATGGTATGGAACAGCTTGTGTTCACACAAATAAGCTCTTTTTATCCCCCAGGACAAGATGAGCAGATCCAAACAGGCTATCACAGATGCTCCCTGATTTGTCCTACCCCTGCACCCATGCCCCAACAATGTCTGGGACAGTGAGAGCTGCGCTGGGGTAAATGCATGACAGGGACTGCAGCAAAAGTTAAACGTTATGGATAACCATGTGGCAGTTTTTAGGACGTGTCCTGTCCAAATACAAATGTACCAAGAAAGTCCAGAGCCCAAGCAGCCAGGTGAGAAATAGAGCAGGAAACCAGGTACTATGTTAATTGTCACTTGCCTACCCTTTAAATGAAGTTCATTGACACTGTTATGTTAAGACAAAACATTTCAGGGACGATGCATTTTCCAAAAAAATCATGTGTCTTCAGAAAATTCCATTCAGATCTACTTCTGAGATTGCATGAGAAAGTTCGGTCATAAAAGATAATATGAGTAGTTTCCTGACCCCAATTTCTTGGCGTGCCTTGGACACTTTTTCCAAGGGTTCTAGGGTACACAGTTGCCACAGAAAGCTAGGTGCTTTTTCTTCTGGAAGGCAAAAGCTTTGTCATGCTGTCTGTGCTAGAAAGTGGGGAAAAAAGTTACAGAATTCATAATTGGTTTTATTTTATACACTCTAAAGATAAGAGGCATCTAAATGCTTCCTAGATTTCCATTTTCCCTAGGCATAGTTAGTATTTCTAATGGGCTAGTTAGCTCTACAAAAAGCACTTGACTTGCATTATAGAAATTTAGGGATCTGTCATTGAGCAGTACTTTCAATGCAGGTTCAGTTGCAGTTGCTGACATTGTTTGTCTTTGTTGAATTTAACAGACCAGATTTGCTGAACCATGGTATTGTGACTAGAATTGTCATGACTAAAGCTGCAAAAAAGGTAATTCTATGTTTTCATAGATAATGCTGTACTTTTATGCTCTCAGTCCATCTTTTGCACAGGAAGCTATGCTAACAGCACACAAAAATGAACCATGAAGTATACTACATAAAGTATACTATACAAGTTGTGACACAAATTTGAAAGCCTCATCTGAAAACCAGCCATAGTACTGGCCTTTTCTGCATTTTTTTTAAAATACATTATTCTCCATAACCAAATGAGGAAGTTGGCTGTGTGTTTTATCACTCCCTCTCTTACATTCAGGAAAAAATTACCCTAACCCATAAACTGAGGCACCTTGCTTCCAGAACTGGTGGTTCTTCATGGGGTGTGGAGCAAACTGGCAAAATAATAGCTGTCACATTTGTATATGGCAGAAAAATGCAGTACTGTCATATCAGCAAGAATACTGAGCATAGTGATACTGAGGTACATCTGTGCTGTGGATGTTTTTTTTGTATTTCAAAGGAACAGCATTCACTTGTTTGTTGTACCTCTAGAATCAGCTCAGGAATGGGGTCGGTGAAACGTGCACTTGGCCATAGTTTTCAGTATGAAGAGGGATTCCTTTTTGTTTAAGTACATGATGTAATGGAATATTTATGATTACAGAAGCTTGTGCTATTTATTGTTACTGCTGTTCTTCTTAATATCATTCTTATATCTAAAGCATGTGTAACTTGGTTTCTCTATCATTTAGATTCACTTATAGAAAAAGAAAATAAAATGGACTAGGCTTTTTGTCCAGAATCTCTTCAAAACATAAAAAACCTGTAGAGGCTCACCAAAACTAGGTAAAAAGACCCCAAATCAAGGCTTCTGACCTGCATATAGCTGTAAAGTGTTCACATAGTGCTCTTATGCTATGACAATGTCATAAAAATGGTAGCAGGACTGTGCTAGTATCGGAACTGAGGAATAATTTAAATCCCAGCTGTGGCAGGAAGCAAGTCAGCAAGCTGGCATCACCAGTCAGCCAAGCACCACCAGCATCACATAGCCCCAGGACAGCCATGAGGCACTGAGCTTTGGGAACCATAATCTCATTGCTGTATCATATAACTATCTACCCCACAGGGTCAGCCAGAATCAGAGCCCCCTGCGTGAAGGAATACATATGAGATGGTCAAAACAAATTCTCAGGAAAACTTCCCTCAGGCCTCAAAGTAATGAGTCTAAATGTTCAGCTCTTGTTTATCACAATTCCGATCCTCCCCCCAAAAATCACATTCACTATTTGCCTTTGCTAGTGCAAAAGGATCTGTGAGAGGCAGAACTGCTTCTTCCAACTTCAGCTCATGCTGGTGCTGTTGCCTTTCATTCCACCAGGGAAATAAACCTCTCAAAGGCAATCCTGTGTGCATCGGTCAGGTAACTCTATTTAAAGCTGACTTCTCTCCACTGAGTCAGAGCAAACTTGTTTTCAGACAATTATCATATAACTTAGCTTTCTATGAGCCCAGTTCATTAAGAAGGGAAGCTTTTAGGGAAATGAATGAGTTCAATTCTACTGACAAAGCTCCCTGCTCATTAAAAAAACGTTTATGCTTTGATGTGTACAATTCAGTTTTCTGCAAGGAGTGGTGAAGAAATGTAGGTAGAATTTGATAGAAGCAGCAACAGATAACACTTGTAGGCATAAAGAAATGTCTTATAGTAATCCTTCAAAACACTAATGACATATGCTGTAACATTATTGTCAAACAGAGAACCAGCAATATACTGTGCTCTGAGGCAATGTCAAAGATGCCTGAACCTGATGCTGCTCCTCTGCTAACACGGCACGACAGTGTTATTAAATTAGCACTTTACAATGATTCATACCCTCTTCCCATTGTGCTGATTTTGCCCAGTCCTGCACTGAAAAAAAAAGTCTTTCTAAAGTACCAATCTATATCATTAAGAATCAATTTTCTTTCAATTATTGTGTTGCCCTAGAAAGGAACTCCACCTTAATTAAATAATGTTAGTTTTCTCCATTAGTTTCAAAGAGTCAAAACTTGATTACGTGAGCTCTTGTCTCCTTTCTCACGTATAAATACTCTCACGACTATACAAGCACAGGAGGAGGCAGCTGATCTACAAGGTATGTGCATGAGCAAATGTGTGAGGAAGAGGTGGAGGCTGTTGTCCAAAGGGAGGTGGGGAATCAAAATTAGCAAGGGTAAATCTCAGGGAGGGCTTTTATATGCAAGATATATGCTTCCTACACAACTGAAGACCTTTGTGTTGGCTAGAAAGGAAAATGGCATCAGGCTTATTACTGCAAATAGACGTACTATATGCCACTCTTGGTTAGCACAAAGGAACTGAGGACTGGAAAATTAAGAATCTGTTGTTAGTTTACTGCTACATTTGGTGGTCAGATGTTTTGCAAGAGCTTTGGCTTTTGGCATTAGCAACAAGTAGATCTGATTTCTTTTTTTTCCTTTTTTTTCTTTTTTTTTTTTTTGTAGCATATCACACTACTTTTATGAGTGTAGGAATGGGATATGCTGGTTTATTAGCAGAACCCAAAGCCTACGTCACGTGGTGACACTTCCTAAAAGATGAGAATCATCCATCTGAACTCAGTGAAGACCTTTAATAAGGTAAAAGTTCTTAAGATTTTTCATGGCCCTAAGTCTTTGTAGGTCTGACAAAAAAGCTGCCTGTTTACTTTTCAGTATTTCAACCTGGACAATCCAGGGCCAACTTATGTCTTGTTTGATTCCACTTATGAACATTGGGGACCCCCAGAAACACCCTTTTGCTGTTTGCCTCCTTCCTAATGACATCAGTAGTCAGGCAGCTTTTATTTTTCATGCATTCCTATGACTGTCTCCCTTGTCTCCCCTGCCTCTGCTCTTTTGCCCCTCCTTCTATCGTGCAGTCTGTCCTGCCGATACACCCGCACACTTTACACCCACTACTTGCTTCTTTTAGTCCTGCTCTGTCATTTGTTGGTGTCTCTGGAGGAACTGCTAGTCTTTTTCTCTGATCAGGTCTCATCAGTGTCTTCCCACATAAAAAAAAAAAAAATTAAAAGGAAAAAGAAAAAAGAGATAGAATGTACTTTTCTTTTCCCTTACAGAAAACTCATTTCCCTTTCCTGCTCTAAATGCAGGAGTTTTACAAGCTTGCTGTTCCTTTAACCTCTGCTGTCCTGCTGATGCTCTCCTGAGGTGAGTCCCAGCTTCAGAGGAGCATCCTGCTTCTACATATGCTACGTCCTCTCCTTGCTCCTGACCAATGCCTCAGTCTAGGCTGAGCACATTTGGAAGGCTACTGCAGAGATGATTTTCCACACCTTGCTTTAACCCTCCATTTCTTCTCCTTAGTTTCTTCCAGTGAAATTCAACTACTCCATTCACCTGCAAGGCTCTCTGTGGCTTGTCCCACCTGGCTTGTCCCCTCCTGTCAGCATGAGAGTGATGATCTGATCTGATCTGATGATCCACCAGCTAGTTGTCAGCCACTTAACACTATTTCAAACTTTTACACACTTTCCTCTTTGGCTTCCTTTTAGGAGAATTTTCCAGCAGATAGTGCAACATTTACTCATTATTCTGGTTCATAA
Organism: Limosa lapponica baueri; assembly: GCA_002844005.1. Classification (NCBI taxonomy): domain Eukaryota; kingdom Metazoa; phylum Chordata; class Aves; order Charadriiformes; family Scolopacidae; genus Limosa; species Limosa lapponica. The sequence goes on from KZ505811.1 coordinate 434,752, forward strand.
CCCTTTTTAGGGCTTTTTTTTTCATGCCTACAAAAAAGCTGACAGCGGTCAAACAGGAAGTGCATGCAAACTTGTGTTCCCTCTCTGTTTTCCTGCCTTTCCCCTCTTTTCTGTCCGTATGGGTTGGCTGGCTTGTTTTGTACTTTGCAGGTTAGTTCTTCTGGACACGAACTGCTGCTTTGCTTTCCAATCATAGTGTCCTCAGTATAGTTGGGGCCTTTTAAGTGATATACTGTTAGAATCATATTTGAGCATGTGGATCTAAAGCACAAATAGTCATTCCAGTAAAGACATTCCTGTGAGAGTAGATGGTTACTCACTACCCACGCCTTTCCACAAGGGCGTGAAGCTATTTGATGTCAACTGTGGTATGCTAACATTAAGGATTTTAAGATAACCCTATTCTAATTAGTATTAATCCTTAAGAGATCCTATTCTACTGTTGAAAGTGCTTAAATACACACATGGATCACCTTTCTGTAATATTTGATTACCTTGCAATGCTTAATGGAATTATCCTGGCAACATCTTTCTGAAATATTTAAGAACCGTTGTTTGTATATAACAGACAATAAATGGCATGAATTAAGAATCCTACCAAAGGTCATACTGTAAGTCTGCAACAGAACAGAGATTTTGAAGCTGGTGTCCTAACTGCATAGCTGTATTATTGCATCTTAATAACACAGTTATGCTTCATGATGTTTTAAATCAATCTGACAGCATCAGAGCTTGAAAGGTATTATGCATGACGCAGACTTTGCAGAATCCCAAACAGTATACATTTACCGTAACTAGTATGGATGGATAATTACATATTACAAATTTTAAAGCATGAAATAATAATTTTAATGATTGCATGAAGCATGTACTCAAGTATAAATACGGGAAGGAACAAAAGAGAATTACGACTAATATATAGCACATAAAAGTCAGTGGACAGGATCACTAAGAAAATGGTCAATACTTTTATGTAACAGTTTACTTATGGTTTTATTTATTTGTTATGTACATAACCATCAATAATGTAGATACAGTACATAAGAAATGCTTTTCCCCCACTCGTTTTACTGGAATAATATTACACAGTTCATCTTTTCGAGGGCTATATAACTAAAAACCAAATTGGCTAAGGTGATCCCTTCACATTAGTCTTATTCCCATAACTCGGGCACTTAGTTCCACTAAAATCGATAGACTTGTGAGTGTGTAAGTGAGGAGCAATAGACAAGCATAATAAATACTTTTAATCCCGCGTTGGCAAATAGATATGTAATTCTGTCACACTTATCTCCAAGGCTGATCTATTATTTGCATATTTTCAGAGTTTTTATCTACAAATGGATTTTAATTTGTCGACTTTTGCAAGAACAGCCTTGTGGGAGTGGGGGCAGGTCATGCATAATCAAACAGTAAAAGACAGGCAGAAGGAAGATGCAGAGAATCTGAGCTCCATTTCTGTGTGAAATGCTATTACCATTATTATAATTTCCTTGTACCACACAAAAGCCTTACTGTACTGGGTGTCGTACATGTTCAGGGCTTTTTGAGAGATCCCTATCTGGAAATGGTACAGTGTCTTATAAACTGAACATGAAAAATTTAGGCATGCTTTTCTTCCTGCAGCACTTGGGAAGAGGCACAGAGAGATGAAATGACTTTCCCAAGGACATTGTGGTACACCTGGAAGCAGAACCCACTGACCTGAACCACAGCTCAGGGCCTGAACTGAAAGGATTTCCATCTTCTGCTATAAGACAAGAGTTCATTAAAAGTGAAAATGAAAAAAATTGCATGTAGGATCCATAGCTAGAATTAGACATTGATGGGTGTGGGTGCTTGTGAAATTGCAAGCTTGTGACCCTTTTTTAGCTGTGTAACCCAAAGGCTGGGATGCATATACTATTTATACACAGAGCTAGTGACCACCTTAAGCGCTGACATTACATGCCAAGGTTAGCAGGGGTGTATACCCTGCACTGTGTCCCTCCCGGACACTGCCTTCCCCACAGTGAAGTGGCAGCTATACCTCCTATTGTTTAGGGGTGGGTGAGAACTTTCTTTCATCCTCCACTCCATAAATATAATATACAGAATTAAACTCAAATTTTGCAAACCAGTAGCAAGTCAAGTCTCCATTAGCACCACTGACCTCATTCTTTACCTGGAAAAATTATCTCCAGAGATCAGTAATTTAAGTATATCTATCCTTGATAACTCAGTAGTCCTGAAAATGAAATAGCTTCTCTGATGTAAGCAGCAAGAATCAATAACCATTAAGCACATAAGGACACTTTAATGTATGAAGCACATGGGTACTGAAGTCATGCCATCACCAGACCAGTTCATTTTGGTAATATGTAGGCACCAAGGACAGGAAGAGTTGTGGTCCTTGCAGAGCACATTCTATGGTTCAGGTGCTCAAGATGTCATAGCTCTGTAAATGGGACTTTCCTGGGAGAGAAGAGTTGAGTGGAGAATTTCACCTACTATGTGAGCACAGGCTGCACTGAAGGTTAGCTTTGTGCAGCAAAACAAATGAATTAGCTGTGGCTGAAACTATGCATTTTTTTCTCCCCAGCCTTAAATAAATTACTGTGGCTGTCAAAGTACAATGAAGCTAAGATCTCACCTTTACAGATTCAGCTATGATATTCACCAGGAATTGGGGAGGGCAGGAAAGGAGGTGTTCCATAGAAACACCTTCCCCATATGTTTTCCCAGACCCCAGGGTTTCACACAAAGCAGAACAAATCACACCCTTAGCAGTTCTGTTCAGTTCCATACAGCTGCTTGCTGCAGGTGGTGCCCTAAAAATATGTTTGTTTAGTTTGCAGCACTGCAGGCTGCAAAGCTGCACTTAAAAGTGAAATAGATTCCCCTCCCTCGCATTCTTCCTCCTTCACTCTGAACCCCTTTCTCTTTTCAACTTGCTGGAAGAAAATGGTAAGATGTAGAGATAAAGTGATAGCAATGTGGCTCAGTCTCAACCAAATAGGAGCTATTGGTATAGAGCACAGAGTAAAAACTGACAAACATGGTGTGTGGCACTGAGATTTTGGTGCTGTCCCACTTCAGAGAGGCAACTACCGCAATAATTGAGTGAAAAAACATCAGTGGAAGTTTTGCAAAAATCTATTTCCCTAAACATGAGAAAAAATTAGACAGCAGCCGAGCAAGAAGTAATATGCTGATGTGGGCATGGCTACAAGACAGGCATAAATGTGCACTATACGGTCATTTTTTCTGTGATACAAGGACTGTTTTACGGATAGGCTCTGCATAGGCTGTAGTCTTCCACCAGCATCACCCAATGCATTAAGTGCTCTGTGTCATAGGAAAAGGAGAGGTTGTGGATGCTTTGCAGCTCCTATTATCACTGCGGGTTATTCTAGCCCCGTTTTGCATACATAAAAGCTAAATACCCAAATTGGGATAATCCTTGTCTAATCAGAGAATTTTCTTGCACACGTTAGTTCTCAATTCTTCCTTATTTTGAAGATTTTCTAAACCATAGGAATTCAGCTGGTCAAAGTAGAGAGACCACCCAACTGAATTTTCTGTTACCTCTTCAGTGTGAGCTAACGTAGCAATTTTGCCCAGTTTGTTTATCCTGAGCAGAATTCCCTCCCCAGGAGAAGCTGGCAAAATACCTGAGCATCATCACATCTGTCTCTCTTTAGCCTCTAAGGCCAGTATTACACAATGAACACCAGCATTCTGCACACTGAGGACTCGCCTGACCTTTGGGATCTTTTAACCTTCCAGTTGCTTTAATTACTACTTTGTTTAAGCAGTAGGAGAAATGAAAATTCTCCAAAATTTCACTCTTAAAAAACTAAAATCTGTGTTGACATGCACAAAATTAGCAGCAACATTCATACAGTTCACAGTCTGGTGCTGTTTGCTTCTAGGACACATTACTCTGGGGAAAGAAGGTGTCTTGGAGACTACGAGTATTCTGCATGTCCTCAGCAGAGTGTCTGTCTGCAACCCTTGAAATATTCCACAGCCCACCTTGAGACTTGCTTTTTAGAAAGTATAAACCATGGGGGTTTTATGGCTTTTACCTTTGCTGTAATATTCTTTCCACTAAGTAATCCACAGCAAATATCACATCTATGTGAAGCCTAACCTTCTGTAGCTGGATTCCTTGTGAGCTTTCTGGCAAGCTGTACAAAATACACTCAGTGTAATGTTTTCAAAGACTGATATAAGTGGTCCTTAGTGAAGCTGAATGTCTTTGTAACTTTTTATTTGTAGGCAGTAGAAAACATCCTTAAAAATGTGCTGCAGTGCCACCAGTCCATGAAAAAGCCAAGATCAACATTAGCTTGATCATTGTCATGAACATACAGAAATACAAATAGAAAGCAAGTAACCAATTTGTAGGTTGCAAAATTTATAGTTTTACAGCTAAAGTGCAAGATCCACGTAAGTGCACATGAAGGAAAATTGAAAGGAAAGATTAATTTCTTTCTGCTAACTGGAGGTGAATCTCATATAAGGCTTGAGTTTGTTGAAAGCTAGTTTGCTGAAAATCAAGCAATATCTGCTCTTCTAACTTGTATTATATGTCATTGAGCAGTACTAGGCAATTCCTCTGTTTCTCACCACACTTAACATTATAGTGAATTTATACTAGCATTTCTATTTGAAAAAGAACCTCATGCTCACAACTGGAAACATGAAAATGATGCAAACAGTAAAGTTGCAAGCACCAGGTTTGGAAAATTGGCCCATACTTACACTGTGTAGCTCTTTACCTATGATTATCACATTTATAGTAACATGAATGGAAATATAAACCCAGCTGTAGTTGTTTACAGCTAGCAGACTACCGGTGGTTTGTTATTCTGCACCATTCCCCTGGCTTGCAAAGAATGACCTTATCTGGAAACACAGCTCTGTTTAGGCACAGACACACAAAAAACCTAGTTGCATCAGGAACAGAATTGAGCTTGAACTATATATTCCTTAAGTTTCTTGTTCATCATTCATTACATACAAAAAAATAAAGAAAAATAAACCTGGATATCTCCTTTAGAGGGCTTGAGGGCATGAAACTTCTACAGAGGGATCTGGACAGGCTGATTGATGAGTGGAGGCCAACGGTATGAAGTTCAACAAGGCCAAGTGCTGGGTCCTGCACTTGGGTTACAACAACCCCATGGAGTGTTACAGGCTTGGGGAAGAGTGGCTGGAAAGGTGCCCAGAGGAAAAGGACCTGGGGGTGTTGGTTGACAGCCAGCTTAATATGAGCCAGCAGTGTGCCCAGGTGGCCAAGGAGGCCAGTAGCATAGAATCATAAAATTGGCTAGGTTGGAAGAGACCCTTAAGATCGTCAGCTCCAACCATAAACCTAACACTGCCAAGTCTACCGTGAGAGACAATGAGTGTTTGTAAATAAAATTGTAAAGATATTTTAATTTTATTTACTTATTCAAGCTGAATTTGTTGCATTTTTCTCTTTGTCTCTTTTATACCAGCTGTATCTTGTCAACATTGCAGGTGTGAACTATCTGGAGAAGGGGCTGCTTTTGTCTTCCAGGCATATCTAGTGCCTGCCTTGCTACTTACTTGGTCAGGGTTTCTTGGTCTGCTACAACATGTTGAGCTGAGGAGCATGGAGAAGACCTGTGATGGCTCCACTGAAGGGAGTTACCTGGGCTTTCAGGTGAATCAGCCACCAATCTTTTACATGCAGAGCCCATGCAGAGATGTATTGACAAAGCAATATAATGTCCCAAACTTACCTGGTTCTTGGCCATTTACAGCTAGGATGGGGAATAGACAGATGGAAAGGCTGCTCACTTTTTGGGTAACTGAGGGCCACGTTATATATTATGGACTGTCCAACTGCCTTACATTAACGTCTGGATCTGGCTAACCAGGTTTCCTCTCTGTTTTGTCAGTATGGACAGTTTGGACAAAGAGTTGGAATCGCTTGACCAAAAAATTCATATAGAGGGAATCATGTACCCAGGCACTGGTCCAAATTTAGATGTATAGTAACTGTTTTATTTGCAGTCATATATATCTCCACCTGGGCATAAACATGTTTGTATCACTACAGCAACATAAAAATGCACATTGCCATTCTATGTAATTAATTCAGTGTTTATGTCATCTTTTCATCTAGGTCAGAGACAACACAAGGCAAAATTATTACAGGTAAATATGATTGAAAAACCTGTCAATTTTCCCCCAAACAAGCTGTTTTCATTCCTTGTAATTTTATTTTCTTCCCAGTGTAACAGAGGGTTCTTATCCCTCTAAAAAAATTTGAGATTTCTGGTTTTCATTTTCATACAACAAGCACATTTTTTTCTTTTGGGAAGAACCTTTCCCATTCACCTCAAATGCTTACTGACTGATATGGTCAAAGACAAATTGATCGGTTTTAAGTCCTGTGAACTGATCAGTGAATCTATTTTTACTGTTGAAAATTTCTCCTTCATTTTGGTTTATCTTTTGTATTCAATTTGGCTTTCACAGCAACAGCTTAGTAACTTCTTATTATGTCACAACTTATATCCTATAGTATAATTTGAATGTAACCTGCTATAAAGGATTTGTGGCATGGTCAATGGTCAAAATGGAGGTCAGGAAAACAGAGTGTGTCATGTCAAGCAATAAACATGTATGTTGGAGCTTTTCAGGTACAGGTTTCTTGAACCAGCTGCAAGACAACAGAGTTTCACAACAGAACTTAGAGCCAGGGTTTGTGAATGAATGCCACAATACTCCACTATTCTGGTAATGACGTTCTGCAAGAAGAAATCTAGAAAAGGTGGTAGAAGTGAAGCTATCTGTAAACACTTACTGCAAGGAAGATCTGAAGAGAACTGTGAGCCACTTCTATGTACTGATATTCAAGCAAACACCCCGAGACAGTGATATAACGATGATCCTCTGGTGCCCAGTCTGGGGCTGGGGTGACTGAGGTCACGGTGCAGCCCGGCCCGTTCTCCATCCACCAAGAACGATGCATGGAGATATTAAAGGTCAGAATGAGATCTGTTTCCTGCAAAAGAACAAGTGAAGAATTAATGCACCGGGATGGTACTCCGGTATCAAATGCCTCAGTAAGAGATTTCACAGGATGCAGAAAGAAGCAAAGAGCAGAGATAAAACTGCACTGCCACATGAAAGTTAGTGGATCTTGCCTACAGCAAGCACAAGTAGCTGTACCTGGGCAGGCAGTATTGCTTTGGAGCAGAAGAATAATCCTGCAAGCCAGGATCTGTTCCTAGACATTATGGTAGCCTACACTATAGCAGTCATTTCTGTTACATTGCTCATTTTCCTGTGGAAACCATAAGAACTGACGGATGTGCGGATTTACACAGCAATCCTCCTCTGCTCAGTTCCTAGAAATACACCCCATGTTTTGGTGGTCTGATGTACCAAAATATACAAGAGACCTTGGGAATCAAGATGTCATAGACTTTAATATGTGTGGGTCACCTGCAAGGAGTTTTGTCTCATGGACTCTGTGAAGCAGACCTGTGGTAGCTCTTCTGAAATATTGGAAAAGATGTAAAAAAAGGATTCTGTACATTTTCTTACAAGTACAGTCTCTTTGTAACACCTTTTGCAGATTTCTAACTTCCTAGGAGTCTGTAAGGAAAAAGTTAGTGAGTGCTGCCTTCTCTAAACACTGCTTAGCTTGTTAAAAAGGAGGGGCAAAGAGGACTCCAACCTTTAACTCCCATGCAGCTAGTGCAATGGAGTAACTAGTCAGCCATGCTTTCCATTAAGATTGTATTTATAAATAGTTCATAAAGGATTAATAAATGATTAATATACATCATAAACAATACTATGGGTATGACTTTCATGAGTTATACTGGGTTGCACATTATTTGAGGGTGTTATACATAGTTATAACAAAACTATGGACTTGGTGGATTCTGTAAGAGCCTACAGTGTTTTCCAGCCCCTTATATATTATTTGTAAGTGTAACCTCATTGTCAATTGTGACTATCTAGTCTGCGTGCACACGTGCTCAGTCATGCAAAAAAATTTGCTTTTAAGTAATGTCTTTGCAGAGCCAAACTCTCCATACACCTAACCTACATTTTTTTCAGCCTGTTGATGACATTAATAATTAAGATTCTCATAAAGATTTTAAAATGTAACTATTTAATTAGGTTTACCATGGCAAAAGAAATAAATAGAATGCCATTCTGTAGCAGATACGTTGTGTCCACATTTCCCTCCCTTCAAAAACAGTCATTTTTTCAATGCCACTTATTTTCTCCTTTTGCACTACCTCATGCAAAGTAAGTCCATCCAGAGAGGTTTTGGATAATGTCATGACTGACACGACAATCGATACGTGATTACGCTTAATGCCATAGCGTAGCTGAATGTTTTTTCTTGAAGTTGCAGTTCTTATCTAAAAATGCAGATATTTTGTACATTTTAAAAAAATCAATTATTACCATGCATAAGCCTATCCATGTATCGGATTGTAGGAAGGACCAGAAATATTTTTGTGATGAATAATTACCCTACATTCTCCCAACAGCCCAATCCAGCAAATAATAAGCTGCATGAGAAAACGAAAATGAATTTAGTCATGCAACTAACTTCAGGCATTTGAAGGTGTTCAGAGGAACCGTGAATATGTGTATAAACTACACAAAATTCCCCCAAATAGATATATTTACCTATAGCTATAAGTCTTCACCCCTATCAAACCTCTCCTTCCTCTCGGCCCCTCTCTACCAAATCTGAAGACCCTGGAAAATGTCTCCCAGATTTTTCTTGGAAATGGGCATTTTCACCTTATATCCAAGCCAGAGGACAATCATTCTTTCTGGATTCAGGGGTGTTATGGCCCCTGAGTAGCACACTGGCCTTCTCACCTGCTGAAGTTGAAGAATGGGTATCTTTGGTGTAACTTTGCTTAAAATAATAGATTTATTCCTGAATGACTAAAATTGGAATCCATCATGTTATTGTCGAGGACATTTAAGCCATTCCAGTCTCCATGGAAAATTCTTAACCTCTAGTCTCTTATCAGAGATGTATAGGACTCATTGTCTGGCTCTATTTCATCATTTGCAATATCTTCAGAAGAATCGTGATGGACTAAAAATATTTTACAAAGTGCAGACAAGGGATGAAAAATTTATTCCTTAAAAAAGAAAGGGATAAACTGGCTTGCAGGACCTGAGTATTTGTTATGCATCTGCCAGACGAAGTTAAAATGGATGAGGAGGAGCTAAACATAAAGATCAAAACTGGGCTTTCTGGTTAGAACATCATTGCTCTAGAGAAGGCTATATATGCTTCCAAAGGGTGCAGTAATCCAAAACTTTACAGGCCAAAAGCACAACTAAATTTCCAAGTCACATAGGAAATATCACACATTAAAATATTTATAATCACATATGTAAAAACTTCACCAAGTCCAGCTTCTTCCATCCCTGAATTTATCCCCAGATGATTTTCTGAAATAATTTTTTATATTTAGACAATTTCCTTGCCCTCAAATCACATTTTGGCAGTTAACTTGAATGCTGTGACTAGGACTAAATAATCTTGTTTTGTCCAGGAATAGTCTTTTAGTGCTTACTAGTATAAAATTGCAGACCTTTATCAGATCTATAGTCTATTCCTATCTCCAAGTAATCAGTAAAATGCTGTTTTGTTTCCTCTTCTCATACAATAGGCCTGGTACTTGTCACAGAAATGCTATATTCCTCTAGATATTAGTAAAAACAAATAAATCCTACTAAAAGCCCTAATTTCAAATCTTAAAGAGATTTGAATATCATGGTTGAGAAGGCTTTCAAGGAGTGTAGCTGTTATGTATTGAATCAGTTAATAAAGAAAGCAAAACAATAAGTGGAGGTGAAATCTGGTGCTGATAAGATGAGACATCATCCATGGCTTAGCTCAGGTCAAACTTGGTTGGAATAAGAATGATAACAAAGTCAGATTTCTCACAAGCAAACACCTAAGTTAAAACCTGTAAATTCCTATCTCCAAATTATATGGGATAAGAATAAACACGGAAGGAGCCTAATCACTACAAAGTCAGCTGCTGCACAGTTAGCTCTTCTCAGGTATAAATTGCTTTGAACTTGCCTATAACCTTCAAACCATGTCCCGCTGTATGCAACCATATAAGCAGAGCAGTTCCTTAGTAAGTCACGCAGCTTATGAAAGTTTTACTTCTTAGTGAGAAAACTGGTAAGAGCTTGAATCTACTTGTAGAACTGTGTAAGCCAAGGGGAGGATGAAGTGTCTATCATTAACATCTCTCATATTGAAAATATTTGGAGCTATTTTTGAACAAGCTCCACTTGCTATTTACTTTATTCACTGTTTGAATGCAGTTTTAGTGGACATAGACACAGTCTACGCTGGAAGCTGGGGATTTGTTGTACTCTCCAGTGTATTTGCTGTCTGTTTTCCTTCCAACATCTGTGGCTGAAACATTGCTCAGGGAAATGCAGAGAAATGGTCTGATAAGCCTTGAAGCTATGAAACCTAACAAGAACTGTTGATACACATTGGGCATGCCGATATGGTGTTGTTCACAGTCTGTATGTCAAGGAAGATTTCATTATTCTAAATTCAACAAACAGCTGCTTCCTTCACGGACAGAGAAATACATCTGTATGAGCTTTATTGATGATCACTGTGCCGCTTTTGTAAATCCTGCTGGTATTTGTAAAGCCTGTTAATGAAAATTGGTGCATTAAAGTAGATTTTGCTATTCATCAAGGAGGAAAAAAAAACAGAGAAAAATATTTAGTAGGACATTTTTGCTGACATTCTTAAGGTGCTGGTATTTATAGTGGTCAAGACAAGTACTGCTGGATTAGGCAAAGGCTAAAGTTTGAGGTCTCAGAGACTCATATCTCAGAAATTAAAAGCTAAGACATCTTCAAATTAAGTCTGCAGTTTTATTTCAGCTCAGTTTGTAAAAAATGTTAAGCTCTAATGGTTTTGTGCCTGTGTGTAATACGGTAGGTAACAACTTTTGCTGGGGTTAAATGCATAGTACATAACATTTTCTGGCTGAGGACAGCTGATGACAGAACACGGCAGCAGAAAGCTTTCTAAGAGCTGCCAGAAATGAATACAACATTCTTTGCATTAAGCAACAGCAGGAGGACAGCAGTGCTCAAAATGAAGATAGCTCTGTGTGTATTGTATTACTACTAGTACATATGAGTAAGTATACTAACTCTATGTAGTAATTACAATATATTACTGTTTCAGTGATATTTGTTAGAGAAATCAGCTTAGAGAAGCTGATTCCCAACACCGTGCCAAGACAAAAAAGAGGCAGCAGTGATTCAGGCTGATACTCTTTGGAAGACCAGGAAATCTTGCAGACTCAGGGAAATTAAATTGTACTGACTTCAATGGTTGTGGCTTGCTGTCATGTGAAATAAGTTTCTTCCATTTTTCTAATTAGGAATTGCTGAAAACTGTGCAACCTGCCAAGCTTCCGTACAAGTTTTGTCAAATACAACCATGTAACCACTTGTTCCATTTTTCAAACTCAGGCTAGCAAGAACAGGCTGCTTGGAGAATGAACGATCACACAAGGTTTCAGTGATAAAAGATAATGGTCTGAAAGCATTTGTAGTTCTGGATGCTTTGGATGCACAGAGGCCTCTACAAGCATTTTTTTTTCTTCTGTTATCTCACTTTTCCACTAAAACTAGCTCCCGTCAGGCAGTACCATTTTCTCATTCAAGCAGATCTTTTCCTGTCTAAAATAAAAACTGCCCTCACTGAAGGGTTAAAATAGAGTTTAACAGCTGGGTTTCTTTTTTTTTTTTTTTCTTTTGCTTTTTAATCCAAAGTTGATATATAGGCAATAATTATTGAACAATTGTGCAGGGATCATAGTTATTTAATGTTTCTGGTCTTTTTTATCCTGTTGCATCTGAACTGATTTTTCATATGTGTGTGACTGTTTCCCATTAGTTTGAAATTTTTTTTTCAGTAACATAGAATCCTGGTCTTTAATTTCCTCTTACAAAACAATTTGTTACTTGTATAATTCCAAATTTGATATAGAATTTGATTAACAGATGTGTCATTAATCAGGTAAGATTTAACAAGTCTGAATCCACCCAAGAGGTTTACTTCTTAGGTTCATCCAGGAAAACCAGCAAGAGTGTCTCACTGTTAGCTGTTCTTAGTATTCTGCTAAAAGTGTTCCAAGTGTAACAAGTGATTTCCAATGTACTTCCAAAGATTTCAATGAATTCCTTATAAAGATACCAGCATGAAAGCAAGAGATGACTCAGGTATCCTGATTTTCTTTTCTAAAATGAAACTAGAGTGTTACACTAATAAAATACTATAAAATAGTCCTCAAAAAGTATAGCTACTACTATACAGGGATTAACATTGTCACTTACTATTCTGTGATATGATTCCTATCAATAATCTTATTAAATTGTTAGAGCTGCAGTCAATATTATCTTAATTAAGATCTTCATATTTTTCTAGTGTTGGAATATGTACATTGACAAACCTAAGAATTTTTTCTGCTCTGTTTCAACACATTTAAGAAAAAAGATACGTGCCAAACTCCAGGACAGTAATTTCATCAGCTCAGCAGCATCAACATTTTTCATTAACATCTTTGTTCAAAAAGTTTCTATCTATATAGTTCTTCAGTTAAAAATAAAGTAGAAACTTCCTGTTTGTATTGCATGGTTAAAATGATTATTACTATTCCATGAATATTTTTCATATTTAAACAGAATATTTTTAGACTAAGAATGTTGTGGGCTAAGGTCCTTTTAATTTTTTGGGGCAGAACAAGAGAACTAAGACGATCCCAGTAGCCCAGCATCACTTATCACAGGGACTGAGAACTTGCTATTATACATAAATTTTAATTTGGCCCTTGTACATATTTAGTGAAGATCATGAGCACTGGAATTTTTGTAATTTCTTGGAAAATTGCTTTCTAGAGGATTTAAGCTTATTCAATGACAAAATAAACAGGCAGTTGACCAGAGGCACTCACATCTCTGAGAAGTAGCTAACTCCGTGGAATCTTATCTCTCACTGTAATCAGGGATACCATTCTGGAATTGAGAAAAATTGTTGAAGGAAATTGACTTCTGAATGGTTCCCAAGCCCTGTTTATTTGTTTTGAGTTGAAAACACGTGATTTCACTACTTTCACGATATATCAGTAATATTTGTTTATGAGTGAGGCATAATGCTTTTAAAGAAGTCTAAGTTCTTTAGCCTCTCTGGACTGACTTTTTTTCCTCCTTTTAAATGGTAAAGGAGGTATATCTCTTGTCTTGGTTTACTTAGACAAATACAGAGATCAATAGTGCTTAGAATTTGCAGACACAAATATAAATAACCTCTTAATTCTAAATAAAACCCTCCTAAGCATAAGGACATCTTATATTTGGATAATATCCAGAAGACTACGCAGAGCTTCCAGTGAGCTGGGAACACAGTTCTGCAGGCCGCAAACAGAAAGGTAAAATATCAGGATGAACTGAGTATCCTTAAAATGCTTCCCTTTTCTAGAATAAATGGTTTAGTGAGTTGCTGAACCACCTCAAGAATACTTTGTTTGATCATCTCTGTCAAAGGCAAAATTTTAGCATGGTCCAACATTTAGTAAGGAAGGATGCAGAAGTGTATGGTCGTAAAACTTAAACATCAGTAGGTTTATAGAGTGTATGCAGAAGGAAGTCCCAGCTGATGTGGTTTGTTCAGTGTTGGTTATTACACAGTATTAGGTGCTGTAAAACAAAACATGTGTGTACAGTGACAAACCTTTGTTTTATGTTTCCTATGATGTTTTATTCTCTTTCAAAATGTAAATAATTATCTTATCTGTCTCTTTTTTGCTGTAAGCAACCCAATTAATTCATGACCCTAGAGTGGAGCTCATGTCTAGGGTGGAGAATTTTTTTTTCTTTGAATCATCCTCTGCTGTCAAATCTAGAAAAATTTATCACCTGCAGCATGTGCAGGAAACAGTAAGTAGACTTGAACAGAGTTCTCAGACCACAGAAACAACATTGTTATCCCAGAAGTGGTGTTAGGAAACATAAGATCATTGTCATGCAAAAGGACTTCATGAAACACCAGGCTGAGGATAAATGCATGTTTTACTTAGAGCTCTATAGTCTAAACAATTTTAGCCAGCAGTGATTTTATATGCATTAAGATTTCAGAATAATTAAAAAGAAGCCTGGGTGAGTCACAATATTACTAAAAAGCATGTGGAGTCATCTTGCTCTGATTCAAATCTAGCCCAGGTGAATATTTTCAGAAGGGTTTACTTCTGTGGGGAGGTTGCAATGAGCTAAAACATCTATTTAAAATGCATAGTTAGTCCTCACAACCCACTTGCATTCTCAGTGTGAAATAAAATAGCCAGATTTATATGGTTTGAATTCCTCTGCAGTCAATAGAAAAGACCCAGCTGAATGAGAGTGCTAAGTGTTCCTAAAGGACTCTGAAAAGCTGCTTATAGAAACTAGATAAGATGTTGAGCAGGAAGCCAGCCACAGACTGATGGTGAGGAAGCACAGAGGCAGGAATGGATGTGTGCGGCAGCTCCATATAGCCCTTATGCCTTGTTCAAGAAATGGTGTGGAATAACTATCTCTGCATCAACTACTTTAGGCTCTTTCACTATAACTTAGACCACTATTGACCAGGCTGATAGATGTCATCATCCACAGAATTAGATGCACATCTGAAGCTGTGCAGCATTCATGTAGCTTGCAAATCTGGGACAGCAAAACAAAAGTCACATCAGCGAAGCCACACCAATACTCAGAATGATGTCCACACAGCCTGCATACAGCAGTCTCTATTGCAGTACTGCTGAATATTTATAGCAAGGGTGTTTCTCACAATTAGTTTGACACGTTTTACACCTAAATGTGAGTTTTACCAGTTTCAAGGGATTGCACAGCTGCAATCCTCCACCAGATGACAGGAAAACCTGTGTCACAGGTTTTAGTGTTCATGCATGGCAAGAGCTCCATTTGCCTGAGCTATACGTACCCCCCAGACTTTGAAAACAACCTTTAGTACCTGTCTGAAAGCTTGTATTTACTTTTTTAAATGAAAAAGACGTTTGTCACAGGACCATGTTATATGACTGTGACAAACTTTAGTTCATAAAGAGTTCATTCATGTCCTTGCAGTTGATGATGGTTATTAGAATACCTAAGGCTATATTCAGATTTGATAAATCAAATTCTTTTCACTTTACATGCAGTAATTAATTTAACAGTAGGTGAAATTCCTCTCTCTTTTTGAGTTGTGATATTATGTCACTCAGCATGGACCACAGATTAGTTTTATTAAAACTAATTTGATTATGTATTACTGTCATCTAAGTACAGAAATAATAAGATCTAACTTAGCTTGAACACAGAGTGAATTACAGAAGTTTTGTATACTGGCTGCTTCCTGCATTAGCGAATTATTTGAATTATTTCTAAGAAGCAAGATGCAGTTTCTCCTGTTCTAGAGATGATTTTTCTCTTTTATTTTCTATACTCTGCCTCAAAAATAATTTTGAATAACGAGACTACTCAGGAATTCCAGTTTTAGCTAATTTTAGATCTCAAAATGAAAATAAAAGAATATGAACACACTGTTAAAAATGTGTTCTAGCGTTTTCAGAAGAAAATATTACACTTTTCCAAACTTGACTTATTAGGCATTTAGTCAGCATTTAGAAATTGGAATGGAAAATGTTAACACTCCCACAAAACCAGTGTCGGTGATAAGTATTCAAAGCTCCTTAATTAAGAAATGCAAAATAAGCTATTCACAAACTTATATTCCGACAATACAAGTCTCACAGAAACAGACTAAAAATATTTTGTCCCGTGCATTAAAAAACAAACTACAATATCAAACAAGCTGATGTTAGCAAACATTTCAAATGCGCGTCCTTTCCTCTTGTGAGCTATTGCTAAGACGTGACAATGTCCACAACTTTAGCAAACTGCAGCCTCCTAAGAACAATTCAAAGCCATTTAAAAAGATTCAGTGCATAACTTTGGGTAAATGTATGGTTTTTATTAAGTTTTCAGAAGCACACCCTGAGGAATAATATTATGATGCCACGCTAGATTTTTAGCTGGCATAATGAAAAGTACATGATGTAGTGCAAAGGAACTGTAGCAATTTAAACCAATTAAGATACTAATCCATAGATGAATAGCCTGTCATTCTTACATGTTGACTACACGGCATGCAATGCTGCTAAAGCATAGAGGACTACCTGCATATATAAGAATATATGTGTTCTTATATATAATACAAGAACATCTAAACTAACATGGCAAAATCACCTCAATAAAAAAATCCATTATTTTGCTAATCTTATACTTAGCACCAGTTCGTACAGCATATATACCAGCCCGTACAATATATATCAGATCTACAAAAAGTATTATGCAGATTCAGTGTGCAGCGTTACAGTTTTGAACTGATGGTGCTATTAGGTGGGAACAAGTAATTTTCCACATGTAACACTATTTCTTCCTAAAACTCTTTACATCAGCTTTTGTTTCCTGTGATTCAGTTCTCTTTCCTCTTAGATACAAATATTTTCATCTAGTATTCTGTGGAAGATATAGTGGTTAACAAATAAACCATGTTATTTAATGATGTATCAAATGCTGCTTGGTATTGTATTTTCCAGTGCAGTCTTGTAAAAGCTTTATTCTCTTTTTAACAGTTAAATAAAATTATTATGAACAAAAATAATACAGACAGATTCAAATATTTCCTTTAAATAGTCTTTGTCCCTGCTTTTTACTTCAAGTATTGAAGTGCAAATATAGGAGATATTTTATAAAAGACAACACAGAAAACCCTATTAATTGAAGAGCAGGACCTAGTATCTGGAAGGCACCCATAGAAATTAATTTATAGATCAGCTATGTATTAATGACAGTTCAGTGACAGTTCATGTTGGGTGTCAACTCCACTGTCGCTGAAGACATTTGGATGCTTTGCTCCATCTCCCAGGGTTGTGCGAAAAGGAAGATTGCCTTTCAGTTCAAATTTACATTGATTGGTCCCAAGACAGTTTGAAAGTGGGGGTTGTCTGTCTCTGCTCTCACACAGGACCGTCAGTAGTTTGCTCACTTTGCAATGAGAATGGAGCTCTCTGTGACTCAGCACTGACTGGCAGGGGAACAGCTCTGCAGGAAAGGACCTGGGGTCCTGGTGGCCAACAGCCTTCTGGGCTGTGTTAGGAGGATTGTCACCAGCAGGCCAAAGGCGATCCTTCATCTCTGTTCAGCGCTGGTGAAAGCACACCTGGAGCCCTGAGTCCAATTCAGGAGTCCCCAATACAAGTGAGACATGGAGATACTGAAGCCAATCCAACAAAGGCCACCAGGCTAGTTACGGACTGGAGCACAGGGTGTCTGAGGAGAGGCTGAGGGAGAAGGCCCAGCTCAGTGTTAATAGCAGGAGATTTGTAGGCATCCTACAGCTGCCTGTAACTACCTAATGGGAGGGCCTAGGGAAGGCAGAGCCAGGCTCCTCTCAGAGGTCCACAGCAGAAGGACAAGAAGCAAAAACCAGAAGTTAGAACACAGTAAGACGGGAGTTACTCAAGGTCACCTTCCAACCTAAATCATTTTGTGATTCAAAGTGTCTTTCCTTGAAGACAGAAGCGTTGTTGCAGTTGTTCAAAAATCAAACAAAACCCAGCCAAACAACCAAACAAAAATCCCAATTACAGAACGGATTGTCTTCCTGCTACATGAATATCAAAATCCTACTATAACCTACTCGGTAGCACGGTAGTAGTAAAAGCACAGCAAATCAAATCTGACTTGTACAATACTCTGTAGGGAAAACATTCTTCCAGGAATGAAGAGTAGATCTTTAACATAGATGCTTTCTGCCTTAATATAACTCAGACATGTCTGCTTCAGTGAGCTGGGGAAGGAAATGTTTGAATTGGAGTGGTGTAGATACTGCCCCAAAGCTTTTTAAGAGATTTTGAATGATGAGGCTACAGTTAGGGTTCTTGCTAATGAAATATCACAATTAACCAGGAATAAAACAATGAAAGTGCTCAAAAGTTTAGGAAATTTCTTTCAAAATTTTTTCCGCCTCTTGCATTTGTTCCATTTGAGTCATATAATCACAGTATTTAGGTTTGCGTATTTTATTTGTAATCATTTCATGCTGCCTAACTAAAATTTCACGTAAGAAAATCTCTTCAGTATCCAGCTCATCTGAAGACTTTCGTTTCCAGCCAGGATTAAGATGAAACACTAGGAGCAATGATCTTTAATGAGCGTAGGTTGAGAGAAGTAACTAGAACAGAGCTCTATCTCTGTAGACTGAATCAGTGATTGAAAACTTGATTTAAGAAGCTGACGGGGAGTAGATTTACCATTCCAACTGTAGTGTCTGTGTCAGTTTCTTAAATTAAGTTTTCAGGAGCTGATTTAGCCCAGGGAAATGCAGAAATCTCGTTGAAGGGTCTCTTGGGGCTGCTTATACTAAATTTTTTGTTTGTGTTTAGTGCTAATGCAGAATTAGACGAACTCCACTGTCAAGATGTTAGAAGATCGATGCTTTTATTACTTTGAATTGGAAAGCTGGTATACACAATAGAACAGTCACGGGGGAAAGAATGATACAAAGAGCTCTCTGATTTCTTGGTGCTTAAGAATATTACAAGACACTGTGAATTCAAAGAAGCAGAGGTTTTTCATCGGGTTTTTTTTTTGGTCAAGGAATAAACATAATATATCTGGCTTATTAAATATAGAACGGGTAAAAATATTTTCAAGAAAATGCATATCTGCCCAATGGAAAAATATACAAACTTCAATAAATAATCCATTTTTGCAGTACCTATATAATCACTTCACTATGAAGTACCAGCAATATACTACATGTGCTCTGTCTCTTTCTTTGGAGTAAAACTCTCATAAAATACTTATAAGAGGGGTCTTTTATTTACAGGACATACAGCTTTTATGTCAACATCACTGATTTTTTTTTTTATTTCTTGAACAAAAGAATTGGAATTATTAAAATTTTCCTGAATTTCTAGTACCAGAGCAGTTTTCTATAATGTGCCTTGGTGTAATTCTGACATCACTGAGAGATGTAGTTGCCCAGAGAAAGTAGGAGCGAAGCCCTGTACGCTTCCAACTGAAAATAAATGCTTTAATTTAATCTGAAAGAATGATCTATAAAGTATTATTAAAATTAAGGTATGTCTCTTAAAAAAAAGAAGAAGTATTTAATCTCAGAAATGAATGACAGAATTAGGCCTGAAAATAAAGATTGCATAGTTTAGTGCTCAAAAGTTAGGAAATTACCAGCTTCTTGGTTTTTCCCTAGTGCACCTCAATAGCACTACAATATAGTACTAATTACACACTATTTTATCACCTGAGCTGAATGCACAGCATCCTATAAAAGTTCATCACTAAGTTACCCTTACAGATTTTCCAGTCTTATAACATGTGGAGACTTACAGCTTAATCCTAGATAACTTCAAAATGTATTTCATTTTTTGTACTGCCAATAATTCCATTAAATTAATGAAACTCTCACAGTATGTGATATTAAGTTTGTTATGCTGAGCCCAGACATTCAGATAAACACGTTCCAAGATGTACACTGAACCCATTAATATATATTTCCATATTGATGGTGACATGGGTATCTTTTTCATTCTGACTATGGTTTTCCTGCTGATTTTGGTAAATATACTGTGATTCATTAGCATATTGAAGAGAATACCACATGAAACAAAGTTTAATGTTGTCAAAATCAAGACATAGTACATCTTTTTTCTGACTTACCCATAAGGCATTCTGTAAAAGGGAAAACAATATCCAGAGAGAAATTTCAATAGTCAATGATCATAATGGGAAGAAGTATCAAGGGATGCTATGCTTCGATGAGTTGGGGGTCCAATACTACTGTATTTTGATTAATTATATGAATAACTGAATAGAGAAAAGACTTATTAAGTGTATACTGAGAGATTGCAAGTACATTTGAGGACAGGAGTAGCATTCAAAATAATCTTGAGAAATCTGAGATTTGTCTTGGAAAGTGCTATTCAGCAACGACAAGTGGAAAGTACTACACTTAGGTTGAAATAACTAAATGCACAAACATAGTATGAGTAACAGCAGCCTGGGCATTGCTCCCCACAAGGGACTGTGTTGCTGGTAGAAAAGCAGTCACCCTTCTGCATTGTACAAACTGGAGAGCAGTCTGCAGCACTGATACAATTCATGTTAGCTTAGTATTGGCAAGGCTTCAACCCAAAAGATTTCAAGAAAAACTTGCAGACTGACTAGAGAGGAGCCTAATGGGAGCAATTAGAATGAGTAGATGCCTGAAAACAAGACCTATGAAGAAAGACAGAAGGAACTGGGGTTCCTAGCTCAGAACAGAGAAGACCAGGAGTGTAACTGGCTTTTGAAAAGAAAGTAACCTGTTTCTTTGCCTATAACGGAGAGACATCCATCATTGGTCCAAGAACTAGTCTACAATGCAAAGAGTATACAAATTAGACCTTAGGGAAAGAAGTTTCTGAAGCCAAGGGAGAAGAAATCACTAGAAGGGAGTGCCTGGGGAGTCTGTGGGATCTATTGTTGCTGGCATTTAAA
Source organism: Limosa lapponica baueri (assembly GCA_002844005.1). Taxonomy (NCBI): domain Eukaryota; kingdom Metazoa; phylum Chordata; class Aves; order Charadriiformes; family Scolopacidae; genus Limosa; species Limosa lapponica. The sequence continues at coordinate 455,416 of KZ505811.1, forward strand.
AACAAGATAGACAAACTTCTGTCATGTTTTCATACATATTTAGGCTGGGGACATGGACTAATTGACTTACTGAGTCATTCAGCAATGTGAATCTATGATTCTAGTGACTGAAAGAATGGTTTCGGGAATACATAATATTTATAAATATGTAACACTTACCACCAGCCATTCCACCGAGACTTGATATATTTAATATAATAATTGGAAGTATCCAACATGTAAAGCATAAACATAACTGAATTTAAATATAGCACTTTTCCCTGGAGTTTTCTAACAGATATGAGCAATTTTAATGCAAGAAAAGGGAGCCTTATTTATAGAAGTAATTTTAAGTGAACAACTCTATAAAAATTTTCTTCTTTCTTAGGTTCCCAACTTTTGATAGGATGATTGCAAGAGTACTTCCTCTCTATATGTAAGGAAGGGCAATAAGTGAAATCAGTGGACGATGACACCTGTCATGTGTCAGTGATATCAACCTCTTGGTACAATAATTTATGTCAGGGAATAGATTTCAGTCTCTTGGACGGGCTTCTCTTACTAATATCTTAATTACATCTTTTTCTAGATATGATTCTTTTTTGTATAATTTATGTACTAGGTTACCAGTGATCATAGAAAATACAGTAAACGCCACTAAAATTTATAGTAGTAAAATTTAGGGCAAGGTTAAACTTACTTAACTTTTACCTTCTAAAAGCTAAGTATCTAATGAAAGCTACTTCCCTGGTTGAGTTGTAGTCAATGGAGAGGAGCAGGTAGCACTAGAAGGCAACTGCTAACTCTCCCTTTTTACAGGTGCCAAAGATACTTGTGATAAAGTGCCTTGTAAGGAAACAACAATTTTCCACTGTCCTAGATGACTACCATAATCTAAATGTCTGAACTTCAGATAATTTGGGTTATTTACCATTTTTCTTAATATTCCTGAAGCTGGAAGAGAGCCTTATCCAAGGTCTACTGATATGAGGGGAAAAGTTTGTATTAATGTAAATGTACTTGAATTAAGCTCCATGCATTGTAATATTGAAATCTCTTCCTTGTCGTCCTGAACACATACTTTTTGCTGATTTCCTGAAATTGAACCAAAATAAATGACATGTATCCTAACAGATATGTATATGGTTACATATGTCTGAGTACCTGGCTACATATACACACTCAGTTAATTTAAGGATATTTTGTATATCTGTGTGTGTACGTTGTGTGTTCAATATTCTTCCTGTAAAAGTAACAGCCCCAACTGTTCTGTTGCATGTGTTTATACATAAAGGTTATACCAGGACAAACATTAAAATTCTGTTGTCGCTTACTTATTATTTTCTAAGTGCAAAAGAGATGGCTTTATCTAATCTTGTATAAATTAGGTACCCTCCTTTAAATCCCCATTGATGCTATTCACCAGTGAACACCAGCCCTAAAGTCTCTATGACTTTTCTTAATCTGCCCATAGAAGGAAAAAAACAAGTACATATTCATTTGCCTTAATAAAAAATGAACAATATTTCCTTTGATCAAGAGCATATCTGAAACATTTTCATTCCTTGTATCACAGTTTTTTAAGAAATGGATAGAAAAGGATGAACCGTATGGAATCTGTGAAAAGTTTAATATCTTAATGTGTTACTGTATTATTGTCAGCAAATCATAGTCAAAGCTATCTTTTTTTTTATCTGATGTCTGAGTTAGAAATCTATTTCAAATTAATCTATCAAGATAATGATTTTTTCCTTAGTTTAGTATGCAGAAACAGTATAAAGCTTATTGAAAATACTTGTTAGTAAACTCTCTGATGTTAATATGTTGTTCAAATAATCACAATTGAATCAGTAAAAAGAAAAATGTCTTATTTAATGGGAAATATCTTTAAAATAGAACTTCTGTTTCTGTTTCATTCATTTTAGTAACATTTGAGTATAGGAATATACATTGGCCTGGAAAAATACAGGTCTGATAAAATGACCTGGCAATCTGACCAAGAAGAGGAAAGTAACAGAACATACTGAAGCATATGTTGTATATACAATATGCATGCTGAAAGCAAAGAGTAGAAGGATCAATCATCTCCATATAAAAGAACTACAGATAAGAAAAAATGACATTGGCATGTAATGTTTGCTTCAACACATCTGATAAGTTCAGAGCAGAATCTTTACCATTAAACCCTCCTTTCAACACCATTAGCGCCATACTGCATAAGCAGTATTTATTTTCAGAAATCTTGAGCACATCTTGTAGATTTCTCTGTAATTTGGAAATTGTATATTGAAAAATAAGTGCATTCGAATTCTATTTTAACTGATCCAGACCCTGAATTTTCTTAGATAACCATACTGCAATTGATCTAATGAATCTTCTAGTTTTATAATCTCTACTGGAATACCATTTATCTTCCAGTCATTATGATAATTATGTTACAAAGTGACATATGAGTTATTTCAGTGTGGGCTTTGTGTGAGGGCTCACACTAACTGAACCACCCAAAGAGGAAAAATTTGTCTTGTGACACTGAAATTCAGTGTGAGTTTGCAGCTTAGATACATGTGCCTTAGTTAGCTTTAATTTAACTAATTTTACAGAATGACATCAATGAAGAAGGTGCACAAAATAATTCAGCTACTTGCTTAGAGGCCCTGGATGGGCTTGTGCAATAAGATGCACATTACTGTGACTATATGGCTATCAGTATTTAACCTAAACAAAATAAATCTGTCATGGTTCTGACTACATAAAACGTCCTCTCACATCTTCCTTGCAATTAAAATGATACTTTAGAGTCATACTTAATTTTCTGCTTCCTTTGCTCTGGCATGTAGTATAATACTATCCTTTTCCTGGTAGAAAGGGTGGCTGAAACCACTTGAATATGTATTTGAGGCAATATGCTTGGTCAGGAGGAAACAAAAGGCCTAATGTCTTGCCATTTCTCTCTCACTTTCCTCCCTTTTTGATCGCCATCCAGTGAGGCAGAAGTAGCATATTTTTAATAGCATAAAATAACTACCTTGCAAGACACCTAGTGAACAAAGAGGAAAAAAGAACAGATGAGCATTAAGTTAACACTCTGTATCTTGTGTGAATAGAGGTCTGAGACATACCATTGCAGGAAATAGTAGGATGCGAACATTTCGTGAGAACCATATTATAATGCTTATGTGCAATAAGGAATAAATTGCAGCTGTGAAACAAACTTAATTCTGGGGTTTCAAAAAATGCAACACTTCAACTTCCCAAGTATTTTTCTAATAGATGTAGGCTGTGAATAGTCTTACGTGTTTACCATACAAACTTCTGCAAACATTTGCTGGTCTTTCTTGGCTGTTTGTCAACTATAGGAATAGAAGCTAAACTACAGATATTGTTGCAGAAAAGTCCTTGAACATTTTCACATAGGCCAGTTTATTTTTTTTTTCATTTGCTTAAAGGTACTGTTCCAAACTTGCCTCCTCTGGTACATCAAGATCATAAAGTGCATTGCTATTGCTGCTACTATTTTTAAACATTGTTTGATCCCTCTGGCAGGTTGTTTCTAGTGTTCTTTTATGGGATTTAAACTAGATCTTTCTGGCTTTGAGAGGCTGTGCTCATTTATTTTTACTCACTAGAAAACCCTCCAAGCTTTTGAGACAGTTTTTTCATTAGAAACTAATAAATTTGACTTGAACATACACAACACTAAAAGGCTTAGTTTGCTGTGTCTTGACCTAGCATACTCTGTCATTTAAACCCCTAAGCTTTATTTGTAAAGGCTGTTAATGCCACATCAGTATTCAGTTCAGAATTTCATGTAATAGTTCTTTCTTCAGGCACAATTCTATGAAACATGTGAAATTAATCTGAGATAATGTAACTTGCAACAGAGATAGAGAAGAATATTCCCTTATTATTGAGCAGTATCCAGAAAACCAGGAGGTGACTATTAAATGGGACAAAGTGAATTCTTTTATTTCTGTCCATCCTTTTGTATTTCACACTGTACAGATTCTAGGCAGGATGATACAGTGCAAGAGAGTTGATCTGGCATGGCTTACTATGACTTCTTTATGCTTTTAGTCAGGACATTTGATCATTCATTCGTATAGCATTAGTGTTTCTTGATGTCATTGTGCTTCTTGAAGCTGTAATGGACTTTGTCCTAATGCTTTTCAGGGGATGCCTTGCAAGAGGGAAACTTAAAAAAGGATTTTATTTATACGTGCCTTAAAACTTTGATTTTTTTGTTTTATTTTATTTTATTTTTTAGAAATGAAAATTAAAAATGCTCATTTGCATGCACTTCAAAACCTTCAAGAATATCTTAGATCTCAGTCAACTGAATTCAGTCAATCATGTCAAGTTTAATAACAAAATAAACAGCAAGTAAGGTAGGCTTCAGATACACTTTTTTTTTTTCCCACTGGATCTGGGCTGGCTGAAGACTTCCTCACTTCCACAGTATATTAGAGGTGACCAACTCCTCAGATCTGTCATTTAGTCACAACCAATTGTGCTGATATCAGTCAGTTTACCAAAGACTGACTAGTTACATTCTTTAAACTTGTCTGTTTCTCTTAAACTGAAACAAGTGAAGTATTTCATCAGGATACAATAAACTTTGGCAGATAGTTGGATGCTAAAGCATATTTGGGCAACTGAGACCCATGTGGTATAATCATGACTGAACAAGGATGTTTAAGCAAAGCCAGTCAACCGCATGCAGTCCTTAAGCCAAATAATAAAAGGATGCAGCCTTGACCAGTATGTGTCTTTTTATTCCTAAGGAAAATAAACATTTCTTGAGTGCTCTGACCAGTTATCAGACAACTACCAGTATCTGTCAATCAGCAGGGGCAGCCAGTTTCCTAGAGTGCTTGGCCCCTGAGAGATAGCATAACCAGCAAATGTATTGGTTGCCTCTTACAGGTCATTACAAGGTTTCTTTGGTGGCTTCCTTGGATAGTGCACCCAGATTCCCTCCATTGCCTTGAGCTCTCTCTGCCTAATGACTTCACTGGTGCTCACTGGGTCTCACTACCCAGGCTGAGACCATCTGATGTCTAAATGATTCAACAGTATAAAAAACATTGAGGGAGCTCACCTTTATGTCTCTTCCACTCCACTAGTCTCTAGAGTAACTGGCAAACCACTCAAAACTGAGACTTCAGATCACAGTTATTCACCTAAGAGTTCTTATTAAATCATGGGCTTTTCTGATTAAAAAGTACTAATATTTCTTGTTTGTTTGTTTCTTGAGTAATAGGTAATAGCTCATTTGTGCTAACGTCTAAATATTCTTTAAATCTTTCCTGAGATTCCCTGGGTTGTTTAGTTAAATGATCAAAGGCATTTTCATTAGAGCACCTCAGAAAAAGTCTTTAGAGTATTTACATCACTTGTGAAAATGAGACTTTAGTCAATAGGTCACACAAGTGTTTTTGTGAAATTACCCCATTTTTTATGGGCCTTCACCTGTTTATACCTATGATGGTAAACTAAGATAGATTTTAATATTCTAAGAAATAAGAATACACTTTGTTTTGTACAATATTTCATCTTGTGTTGGTGATGAGGTCTATTCACCAAATAATTTCTTTTTCAGTATTTTTAAAGCTACCCTATCTGAAAATATGGTCTAGAGATGTCCTGTTGCATTGCTTCCACTCCCCTCTGTACCCAAAGGAAGAAAACTTTTTTCTGTTGTTTGTTTGTTTTTACATGCTTAATGATGACACAACAATCTGGAAAAACTTCTAAAACAGAAAACACATTGCAAATTGAATGCCTCCTCCACATTCCTAATTTTTGGTGAGAAGTCAGCAGACTGGTGCCTGTATAAAGCAGCTCATTTGAATTTCCTGTTGCCTGACTCTATATGCAAACTATGTAGTATTTGCATCTCTTTATTGATGTTGCAGCTCCCTGATATGTCTATTGTTTGGGACAGCACAGAGCTATTGGTATTTTCACATTTACTGCAGAGAAGAGCGTGTGATTCTGCAACTTCACCTATTTTAGGTAATGGTGTTGTGCCTGAATATTATACAAGATATTGTATTTATGTTCACAGTTTCCTGTCTCTGTAGAAGAATATTCTTATTGCATTTTTCTCTGTGGGGAAGTGAGAATTGCAAAGAGAATTGCCCAGGATTTCCATGGCATTTAAATGCCTACATCCATTTTGACGGGCATTTAAATCCATTGAAAAATCTGGATCTAAGAGACTTTGACTGATGAAGTTTGTGGCAAAGCATGGATCTGAACCAGCCTCCCACACCCCAGCTTGCTGATTTAAGCATTTGGTAGGTTTTATTCTCAAACTGGACTTCCTAGGAATAATCTCTGATTCTGTGAATATATGTGTTATACTTTACTACTACCTTCAATAGGATAATTCAAAGGAGTCACCACAGCCATGCAGAAAATCACACCTGTTTATCCAAAGATAATCAGTCTTTTCATTTTAAGGGAATAATAATTGAGATATTTGCTGGGTTTTCTTTCAGAGTTGCAGTTCCTATCTTCTTTTTTCTTTCTTCTTCTGTCAGTACAAACCATTGCAATGACATGGTGTTTAACAGTCTACCTGCCTGCTTATCAACTGTAAAAGCACATATTTCTAAAATAAATGTCATATTCTGCCCAGAGATGCCAGATACAATTCCCAATGGCTTCCATTGAGCTCTGAACGCATGTAGCTAAAGGGAATATTTGGTTTTAAGAACACACAGATTAAGTATATGTTACAAATCTGGTACTACCTATATATTCTAACTAGCTATGACTGACACTGACGAAATTGCTGGAGGCTTCCATTTCACTGATACTTTCAGGAAGGAGTTTCTGCTTGATCATACAGAGCTGAAGCTGAACAACAAAATTAATTTGTAAATGGAAGGGAAATTGATTTTCAGAGTCTTAATTCCGATCATTTAATGTGAGACAAAAATGTATTTAGAGGCGATTTAGGTGTATTTTAATGAATTGAAACTTACACAAGTTTTCACTGTTGCTTATTTCTTCTGTATTCAGATGGGTTCTGCATTCTCCTAGTTTTGCTCTCATCATCACACTGCACAGATAATACCATCCTGTTTAATTGCTAATTATTCTTTGTAATTCTGTTTAGACAGTTTAATTATTTTGTTTAGTGATTTAATAACAACATTTGACTCCTTATATTTTCAAAGCACTTTAGAGTTAATGAATAGCATGAAGTATATAGTGGCAGTAGCAAAATCATTACAAGTAGAGAAACTGAGACAGGAAGTGACTTGATTTTGCCAAATTAGGACTGAAGAGTTATTCTTTTCCAGCTTTGTTTTTGGACCATTAGACCAAATTGCTTCTCTCCTTTATTTTGCTTAATGAAGATACAAGATTAGAATTTGCTTTAGTTAACAATAGTCTAGAAATTCCCTTCAGAAGACAAAGATGAGAACAATTTATCTATTTCATATATGAACAATTAATACAAGTGAACAAGGCGTAGGTCCAAAAAGTATTTTAGGCAATTAGAAGCCTTTTTTTTTTTTAAAAAATCAGCCTGATTGGGTTGGGAATTAAACTCTTAATGCACTTTCTATCACCTTTTATGGTGTTGTAAATGAAATGCTTTTAGAAAAGTACATTCTGCACGGGAAGTTTTGACTTCGTTTTAAATCCTCACCTCTGAGAATGTTAGCAAATGCATAAATACTTAATATCGTACATTTCTAGATTACTGTCACTAATAGCTAGATAGCCATAAGAGCAACTAAATTGCCTTTTGCAGTATTTCTGCTAATGCTAGAGGAATTAACTTTGCTCTAAAGGGGAATATACTGTCTGAATATATTCCAACATTTCTGATAATATATTTTTCTAGAGAAAAGCCCTCCTATAAAAAAACAACCCCAAATCACCACCTACTGTACTATCCTTCCTCTGTTTGTGAGTTACCCCATTTAGACCCATGTCAGACAACTATGTTGCATTTTAAGCTGTCAAATGAGTTGAAAAATATATACCAGTGCAAGTACATGTAATTGCTGTAAACTTTTCTGTACAGTATGCAGTAGGCTGTTTCTTCAGTAGCACTTCACTTGTAGTTCAGGAAAAGGAAAGTTTGCTACATCAAGACTATCTTATAATCCATGTTCCTTATAAAGTAAACAGATGACAACTCAATTTAATATATCATCAATCTGTGGCTACGAGTATCAGTTGTCAGCCCACAGGCTTCTAGCCCCCAAATTCATCTTCCTTCAAGTAAACCACAACAATGAATACTTCAAAGGGATAGATACTCAGAGCTTATAAAAACTTCCTCCTCTGGTGGTAACATCACAACCATAAGCAATTCCCACCCCTCCTTCCTGATGAGCAGTTCTTCTCCATTGATAGTGCTGAATGCCAAATGAGTTGTGCTTGTACCTTGTTCTGAGTGTATGAAAACCCTCACTATGGAGGAAATGAGAACAATAATCAATGTTTTACCATTCCAGATCAATTCCTAGCTATATTTACAGGACAAATTTAACAACCCTGTCAAGATGTAAACTATTAATGTAATCTCCATGGGACTCACAGTTTTCTCAATTGCATACCACCACAAGAGCCTAAAAATGATTTAGATAACACCAGTGAAAACGTCATGTGAAGCTCTGAAAAAACTCCATAAATAATGTTAGAAAGGAATTCCACGTTTGAGGTTTTTTTTTGTTTGTTTTTTTTTTTAATCTGTCTTGTATTATTAGATCATTCCTTACAAAGACATGGATTTTTTTTTTATGGAAATACACCTCACATTACTTGTTTCAGCATGCGTAGATATTGCCAGACATCTGCTGCTGACTCTGCTAAAAAATCTGCATTTTTTCAGTATTACATGAATTTCAGTGATCAATGTAAAGGAGATAAAAAAAAAATCCAGGAAGTTGTTCCTTGCCTAGGCACAGTGTTAGTTCTGTGCTACTAGCATGCGTGCTGATCACCTTGCTGGTCCCAACTCAGCCTATAACATCACTGTGGAGTCCAGATTTTTGCTATATGGCAGCTAAGTGTGTCATCAGCTATTACACAGTTAAGGCATATGAACTCACTGTTGCAAGCTTCAGAAATATATTTATTAAGAGTTGATTGTTTAGGTTTTTTTTTAATGTTTCTTTCCATTCTAAATACATTCCTACCTACTAAAGAAAAACATCTGGCAACCCTGCTTTAAGAATAAAAATTATGGTCAGAAATGGAGTCATGCTCATCGTCTCTGTTTGAAAAGGAATATAAGATCCATTTTTCCTAGGTCCTAGACCCTTTTGAGAAGTGTTGAAGCTCTCTAAGGGACAGATTGTAAAAAGTGTTTACAAGGGCTGTATGCAGCCAGGGTGTGGACAGGAACAAAGACTTTGCAGCTGATGGAAATATGCACGATGTCAGCTGGAACTAACGACGTTCCCTTCTGTTTAGTAAAAGTGCCACTGCTTAGGCACCCACAAATGTCATCAGACCCCTATAAAATAAGATGTGTAAGGGCATTTGGAAAGCCTACAATAAGACTGATATTTTAAAGATTTATAATTGTGTGTTGGTCAGTTTGGAGCTTTGATCTGTTGGAGCCAGAAGCCTCGTGCTGGAGTCACCCCACTAATGAGAAATTCTCCCTTTCTCAGACAAAACTGAAGATGAAAAGGTAGATCATCTTTGTGAGATGAGGGTTTAGTACTAGCAGCAGGCAGAGACCAGATGCAGGTGCTCTGACTACTGTGATCATTTGGGGAATGTTAACGTGCTATTCCTAAGATTAATGCTGCTGCATTCTGTAAGGTGACAGCGTTAGCAAATTACTGACACAAAAGCACACTTGCATGACAAAACCTGCTGGAATGGTACTTTCTGCACAAACCTCACAGGCAGAACTAGGATGCGAGGCGCAATAAAAAGCTTCATGGCACATTTGTAGCCGGAGCGTGATGTAGCAATTATGTTTATGCAATCCAGTGTTCCCTTAATTCTCATTTTTTAAGTTTTGCTTTCGTCTTGCTCATTTTTTTCCTCAAAGTTGAGTGCATTCAGAGAACAGAGTGAGCCTTTCCAGTCTATTTGGTAAGCGGTTCAAGATCCCAAACTCTCCTTCTAAATTAAGGGTCCTCTGTTCCCAATTTCCACCAGGGGTCATGGTAAAACCAACCTTATCCTCCTCACTATGAGGCTGAATGGTATGTTGGCACAAGCACACTAAAACCAGAGATAAATTATTGTTCTCATTAGCATACTTTTTGGCTTACTCTTCATCGAACTGAAATTTATTGCTTTTCTATCATACCACTCCTTTAAAATAAACACAACACTTACTGAGTCATATTTTTAACTTATTTTTACTGGAGATGTCTTTGCAATTTTATTCCAACTACATAACTCATTCGATGACAATATTTTATAAGGAACAAACTTTGCTATTATATGAAGCTTAATTATATGCCTACTATAGGGATAAAAGCAAAAAGGCCTGTAGTAATGAAATAATTTTAAAAGACTCCATATCATCCTTGTGTGAAAAAGGAAGTCACACTGCTATATAAAGAGGCATGTCTCCTTACTTATGAGAGATTTGCAGAGATTTAATAGTAGCAATAGAATAAAAGGAAGTTAATGCTGTGAGTACTATAGAAAAATTCCAAAAGCTTATCTATTATTACTTAATACTAGGGAGAAAGTATGCACAAATGTGTTAAAGGGAAGTTCCTTATTTTCTTGTATGGTTTTGCAATCTGCAATGAAGAGACTTTTGCTAAAAGATCTTCATGTTACTTGGTGAAAGAATACAAATATGGGTCAAAGCTCATGTTTTCATGCTAAGGGCCCTCCCACAGGCCTTTCTGATATACTGTATTTAATGCAGGTTCTGAGCAATTGGAACAAAACTTAAATTTCTGAGTCATATAAAGGACAAGTATTCAACCACTTGCTTCATCTCCTGCAGCTACTTCATGCTGTGGGACTGGGGAATATCTATCCCTGCTTCAAATGGAAATTCCCTGTATGTGGCCCTACCGTTCAATGGTGTCCATGGCTCCAGACATTTGATGCTGCCATTGCTGTAGAAAAGATGCTGTAGATGCCAATTACTTTGGCAATGACAAGGGTTTAAGAACAATGAGTGCAAGGTTTGTTGCATATCTGAAGAGCATGGGGAGGCAGGGTCACATGCCTGGGACTGTCCCCTTGTCAGGCCAATTCCCAGGTCCTGAACAGCCCCGTCCCCTCACAGACATCCTGTTTGGAGTCGGTCACATGCTGTAAAGCTTTGATGGTTCATAGTGAAATAGTTAAGAAACAAGGTAGGCTACAGGCATTGCATAAAGTGAAATCAACTTCAGAAGTCCTATACATACGCAGGTTCCTCAAATCATCATATTGAGCTTCTAGGTGAAAAGATCCCATCATAAGAGACAACTCTCATAACGTTAATGAGAGTCACAAGAGTAAAAATTTATGAAAAGTTTGGAAATCATGGGGAAAAGATCGTGACCAGTGATTACTGTCTTTTATGTTTTTAAATGAATTAGCAATATGCCTGTTGTTTAGCACAGAGCACTCCCAGGTCAGTTTACTTGTTTTTTTGTAGAACTCATATTGTTCATACTTTCATATTTCCATGGGCAACTATGTACTGTCTTACACCTTGAACACAAGAATTTAAATCTATATAGAGGGAAATAATCAATGCTTTAATGTAGCGTGCTTTAAATATATGGAATTACATCATACGTTTTTCATCAGCCAAAATATATGCGATTTTTGCTGCATTTTGTCTCTTGATCGGCCTTGTAGGGCCAAATATTGGTGGCATAAACAAAAATTGTCCCACAAGATTTGTAACTTGAAAACTTGTTGCACACTGTTGATTACTTCCAAGGAAACGGCTAGAATTTAATCTTATTTACTTTGTAGGCAAAGAGTTTTCAAATGATTTTAATTTCTTTTTGAGTTTACCAAGAATTAACAAGGAATCCAAAAGTTATGTGTCTTTTTTAGATCTCAAAAAAGAGCAATATTGTCAAGATCCCAAATACCACGGATCTACATGAAGTACATCAACATATGGACGAGATACACTAATAGAGAGCCTACACCAAAATGTGTGGAAGTTATTAATAACATTACATTATTATAACATAGTTATTCATAATATATATAATATAATTATAATATAGTTATTCATAACATAACATTACAGCTTCAGCTTTCCAAAATTATTTAGGCTGAACTTCTAGAATATAATCTGTCATTAAATTAATCTGAATGCCATGTTAACATTTTTCATTGTAGGGATAAAACTCCTTGAAATAACTAAAATTTTTCAGAATTAAAATTTGTTCTGTATTTGTGTTTGTTGTTCCATTTCTGGGGCTCCTTTCTTCCATCCAAGAACAAAAATAAACTATACCATTTTATCATTTGATCTCAGAGAAATCCAGAAGTGTCGTTATTAGGATGTCTTCAGTGACACTAAAAATAATGAATTGGACCTTATCTTCTCAGCAGCTCATTAGACCATTTGCTCCATATTTCATTTGTATCTGTTCTCTGAATATAATACAGTCGTATTCTTTACCCCAGCTGACTTTGCCCCATGCAGAACTTAAAGAATGAACCACATAAATTTCAATGGCACCATGTGCTCAGCTCAGTGAATAATATGGATTTTGCAGAAAGGCGTTAATCCTGTCCTACACAGAATTGATTTGAAACCCAGTAGGAATATATTCTAGACATGTGGTTTGGTATTGTCTTTTTATCATTTTGGAGGTGCTTGTTTCTGTATGATTCTGGGAAATATGTGCCAATCTGCAAAGCCTAGATATCTGCAAAGTCAACTCTCTGATGCAAATGGTTTACCAAAGACCACTTTAATTTCTTAGAAAAGTAAAGGATTAGAGAATAATAACATGCTGCAGGGGGAATTCAAACAGTTAACTATTATATCCAAATTCAGACGTTCACTGTGAATGAAAATCTACAAAGCACTGTGAAGCCAGCAAATCATTTCATACTAGCCCCAGAGACTTGGTGAGAATGTCCTGGTGCTTTAACAGCTTCTTTATTCTTTCTGTAATGTGTTCTATAACATTATCAAATCTGTCTGTGTCTTGTATTTCAATACAAAGTATAAAAAGATGTTTTTATTTTCTAAAATCAGGAGCTTTGCCCTTCTGTGTTTCTGCTAAGTCCTCTGTTTATAGGTTGATGTTTTCATCCAGCTTCATGAAGTTTTTAAGAATCATGATGTAGACAGACTCTGTGTTTAACCTAAAACAAAGCAAACCCACTTGCCGCTGATACCAGCTCTGGAGCTGAAACATGGCTGTGGATGCTTTTATGACCATTTTGTTCCACCCTTCTCTGTGCTCAGTATAAGTCTCTTGAATTGCTGTCACAAATTCAGCCTCTCTGCTGTCGCTAAGCAATACCATTTCATTCAATATAGAGCTTTATACTGATCTCATCATTGTAATCTCTGGCTGTTCTCCAGTAGTGACTGAAACAACGTGACTCATATCTGTGATATGCAGTTCGTTTCCTTTCCTATTCTTTTGAGGGAAAAAGGTTGGGTGCAAAGTAAGTTTTTGTTCTCTATTTGTGTATATAAATCATTTTAATTGCATATTCTGTGACGTGCTGTGTATTTACTGGTCTGGGGATGCCTGACTGCAGCTGTAATACTGCTTTGAACTTGGCATTTACAATAAGCTGTATGCCTTTTTCCAAGGGAAAACATTCCTGCTTTTACACATTTTGAGATGATCTGCAACCTTTTTTCCTACATGCTGCTCTGTGTAATGACGAAAATCCTGCTCTGCTAATTACTCCAAATAACTGTTAAAACCAGGCCTTAAAAATGTTATGGCCAAGCAGGACAAAGCAGGAGGCTTTGCCCAGTTTTGTAGCAGATGCAGAAACCTGCCTCCTTGCTCTGACTCACTGTCAGCAGTTCTGAAATCACAGGCAGATACTTTCTAAGGCACACTTGAACTTCTACATGTTATTTATGATATTCTACTAATTTGTCTGGGATTGATGGTTTTATTTAAAACTCGGGAAGTTTTGCAATAATTTAGGCCAGTACAGAACACATTCAAAATGGAGTATGTCACTGAGCTTTTTTGAAGAGTTCATATGCTTTACCAAAATATTGTTAATACTGCCTCTGCCTACATACGCTTTTCAACGAAGAGTAAAAACATTTTTTCAAAATTACAGGGACATGGTGTGAAATTGTTTCAAGAAGCAAGTTCAAGTATCTGCTTTGAAGACTGAAGTCTCTTAGGGCCTTTTGCATCTCAAAATACGTGTTTATTGCAATTAAATAAAGGGGGAAACTTCAGAAATGGAGGTGTTGGGTGTTGGGCTGATTCCAACTATCAGTCACTAGTCACTACCTTGTCCTTTTCTGTTACCTGCGCAAAGACAGCCAAAAACTCAGCTGAGGGCTCACTGTGGTATTCAGAAAACACAGTGTAGGTTGATTTCATGTCTCTCCTTTTTGTAAAAGATAATGGGAATAGTTAACTTGCTGTAATGCTAAAACAGAAAAACTCTGTATTGTGAGAAACTTTTTTTTTTTTGAGTATTCAATTGGTATGAGGAATACCAACACCTCATTCTAGCTTGCATGTGAAGTTTGCCACAAATCAGAAATAACTCAACTAGAGCAAAGTATGTCTTTCCATATACTGCTATACTTTGTCAAGTCCCCAAAGGCAAGATCTTGAGGGATTTAAAGTGTGAAGGTGAGCATGATTGTTAAGAGAGCTCTTTGCCTTTCTTTTCCGGGACCATAACTGTTGTACTTAAGCTGTGAACAAAATGATTTAGGACTATGAAGATGATTAGGAAACTGGAGCATCTCTCTTTATGGGGAAAGGCTGAGGGATTTGGGTTTTTTTAGTCTGGAGAAGAGAAGACTGAGGTGTGGACCTTATCAGTGCTTATAAATACTTAAAGGATGGGTGTCAAGAGGATGGGGCCAGACTCTTTTCAGTGGTGCCCAGTGACAGGACAAGAGGTAATGGGCACAAACTTGAACATAGGAAGTTCCATCTATAGATGAGGAGGCACTTCTTTACTTTGAGGGTGGCAGAGCACTGGAATAGGCTGCCCAGGGAGGTGGTGGAGTCTCTGTCTCTGGAGACATTCAAAACCCACCTGGACATGTTCCTGTGCAACCTGCTCTAGGTGGACCTGTTCTGGCAGGGGGTTTGGACTGAGAAGCCGAATCGAGAGACAAACGATCTTGGGATTGGGCTTTTTGCTTCTTACTTGATTTTCCTAGTATCTTCTCCTCAGAGGACAACTAGAACAAAGCCCAGGATCCAGTCATGAAGAACATTTCGGTCCCTTTTGTCATATGACTTCACAAAAGTAACAAAACTATATCAATTTCTTAACTGTTGTCAAGGTTGCAGCAGAACTGCATAGTCTGTGTGAAAAATAGCTCTAAATGCAATTTTTGTTGTTGGTATTTTTTTGTTAGAGAAAAGAAAGAATAGGGTCAGAGGCACTGGAAAATGGCTGCAGGGAAACAAAAGAACAGCCAGAACTGAGTATCTCCTGTTATCCCTATATATCTATGGAAAGAAGCTTCAGATGTTTGGTACTCTCTGCCCCTGAAGGAGCACTGTGGGCACTCCCTCCAACATCCCAACCTGGAACCAATTCCAGCAGGGGACACACCTGGATGCTCCCAACTTTTTGTGACAGTCAGAATGAAATGTATATAAAGACTCTTTGCTAATCTTTACTTAGCCATTTGATCTTCAAAAAGAAGTGCATTCTTGGTTAAGGACTAGCAGGTTTATTTCTTGAAAGTACCTTCTTGAAAGGATTTACTTTTTCTTACAGTTCCCTGGCTAAGTAGAGAAAATTTGCCATGGGATGATGGAATGACAACCTCAGATCTTCCAGAAAAGAGTTTGTGCAATTTCTTGGGGTTTTTTTCTAAGATACAGAGTAGCGTTTGCTATCTGCCTACAGCATAGTAATTGACAGGAGCTCCTATAAAATTGTGAAGAGAGTTGAAGGTATAGATCGGTAATCTATTATTCCTAGAAAAGGTAGACTAGCATGCAAACGGCAATTCTGGCTCACAACTCTCTGTTGCTCCGGGCCAGATGGGAAGGATCTGCTGATCTTAAGCCTCTTTGCTTCTGGGACATGTGCTCTGTTCCTAGGAGGGCTCTGGTGGACTCAGCACAATTGGCACACTATGCGACAAGAGCAGGAATGAGGTGCCTTGGGATCACCCACAGGGGATCCATGGCAAATCCTGGCAGCACCCACTGAACAAATGCACCAGGAAATTTTAAGACTCCGCTAATTTGGCCAAATCTGACTTTCAAATGGAGAAGAGAGGCATACCTCCAACACCAGTCTTCACTTCTCTTGCCAAAATGCTGTTCTAAAGTATGAATAGTCCAGAACACATCAGACAAATACGTGGGAATTTGTTTTGGTAAAACTACCATCTACTCTCATTCTTTGAAGTACCTGAACCTCTGCTGAAATTTGACATCTATCTCCCCAAAAGAAAAAAAAGAAGCCCAAAGCTGAGACCAAATAAGGAAAATTTCAGCATGAAAAGTTGATATAAGGCAAAGTTATAAGCTGCTGAAAAATGGGATTTCTTAGCAGAATGTACTGGCAGCTTCATATATAAATTTCTAACACTATCCGGTGCCAGAGAAAGTCACTTTCATTTACTTTCAGTAGCTTACTAATGATACATATTTTATGTTAGAATTTCCTGCTGAGGTGGCAGTACAGGAAGACAACACTTTAATTACACAACCTGTGCTACAACTAAAGAATACAATTTTAATCAAATGTCGACAGTCTGATAACAAAATACCATAGCACTCTAATTCTTGACAGGTGGTAACCAATGGGCCAAAATATTAGCTGTTTCACAGCTCCCCACTGAACTATTGTTTATAGAAGTTGCTTTGACCTCAGTTCAGAAACATCAGTTAACTGAGATTCTCATCAGAAATGTTAACTGGAGTATGTTTCAGGATTTGTTTTTGAGTAAGGGTTTGCAAAAAGACTTTTATGAAGTGGGATTTTTCCGCATATCTTCCTGAAACTTTTGTTTGGGAAGAAGGCTAGGAAGCTTGAAGTTAGATGCTTTATAACAGAAAAGGAAGGACTGCTTGACAGGTTTAAAAAGTCACGCTTGACAGAGTAGTTATAACTGTGTGATAGTAAGATTTAAATGTTCTGCTTTATTGGATGACAGGAAGAACTGAAAGACTACCAAAATAAAACTTTTTTATATGTACTCATTTTTTTTCCTATTTAATAATCCAAGGTCAAACATGCATTTTAATCAAAACCCCCCTGAACTTTTCTGCTGGGTCAGGGAAAACAGAACAAATTTGGTATGCTTTTCAATGCATTTGTCAGTCTACATACAGAAAGTACATTACACAGCTGTGCTAGCAAAGGCAAAGCTTTTCCTTGATTATCTAGGGAAATTGCCTTTGGACAAAAGCCATGCTTTTGAATGGGAATTTTAGACTTTGTAAAATAACCAGGGATGTGTATTTCAATAATATCTCAAAGCTTTCTCTCACATTTGCATTTATTAAAGCATTTGGGGACAATATGAAGTTATCTCAAATTCTGTTTTTTGGTTTGGTATTTCTACACATTCAATAAATTCATAAAGGACATTTCCACCCACTTTTGTCAACATGTCCAATTCTTTGTAGGAGTTCTTTTTTTCCTTCATATGTTAATGGAGAGCTCAGTTTTGATCAGCCTGACAAATGGGTCAAATGACATTAATTTCTTTCAAAAGAAAGCATTGTTCAGGATGAAGTAAGGACATTAAACTCAGTTTATTGACAATTACATGTTATTACTCAAGAAAGTTTTCATACTTTAAAGTTTTTGCTGTAGTCCTCCCATACCAATCAATTAAATATGGCAGGTTTCTTGAATTGCAGCTTAAGGCTTCAAAAGAAGAGTTTTTATTTTAGTATGTTTTAGTATCTTTTATATTGTGTTTACATTGCTTTTGATATAATTATTGTAGCTACACATTTCAAGTCTAATTTTTTGTTTGTCCTTCAGTACCAATCACTAATTCACACTGAGGGGAAAAAATTTACTATGAGGTTATATTTAGAAAAATAAATTTCATCTCCACTTTTTCTCAGCTATATGGGGAGGTTTTTGTCAATGATAATATTTCTACCTTAGTGCTTATTCCTATATATCGATTAGAAAGCTACATTTACATACTCAGGGACTATTGATTGCACATAAAAAGGTCATTCATTTCATTTTAAAATTATCTTTAAAATGAACAGAGAAAAAAGATTATTTTTTGAATTTGAAAAATAATTTTAAAAGCACAGTCTTTCAAGTCCATCCCTTATGTTGTTTCTGAGGTTTATTATCAAAACCTCTGTGGTTCCATTTTTTTCTCCTTTTATTTTCCCAGTCACTTTGCAGTAGTGGAGAAATATTCCCCTTTGCAACTCCCATTATTCTTTATCTGTGCCACAAATAAAGCCCTAGTCCAGGAAATCCTTTTTTTCTATTGGGTTCAAAATACCAGCATGCCCTCCCTTGAATCTAGGTCAAGTTTTGTATACCTTTATATATTGAAATGCATATAACCATTAGAATACATTTTATTACAAAATTGCATCATTAAGTGTTTGGTACAATTAAATAATTAAAATAAAATCTCTACATGAGGAATAACTTGATCTATACAGAAAAAAAAATTTAAAATTAAATCCTAGGTAACAGCATTAAGGATTTATTTTAATGGTCTACGAACAGTGCCTGAAGTCCCAGCAGATTCTACTGAGTTCACATCCTTTCAGAATAAAAACAATGAATTCTGGGCATAATTATGGACTGAGTCCATAAGTCTTCCCTTCAGCTAGATTTATAATTAGCTTGTTAGTTCTCCTACAGCTTAAGAGAAATGACCTTTTAAGAGTCAAGATATCCTCTCTCATGACAGCATCAGAGTTATGACAGTAAAAAATGACTACATTACTTTGTTTATTGGTCTTGTGGTCAATTACAGTTTTGCTTGTTAATATGATAAGATTATTTTTTAAAGTCAAATTATTAAAGAGTTAGAGAGTATGTTTATCAGAATAATATCATCCATGAAAGAAAGTAAGTGCACATCACATCTGCTATCCCAAGCAGAAATTCACGCCACCAGATTTTTGTTTAGAAATGTGTAAAGGTTTCACCTAAAGATCAAAAGGAACTGTAGTGCTAGAGAAAAGAGGATTATCTGCATCAGAAAAACAATACGCATTTGTTAGTGATTTTGCTAAAACTTTTTAAGGAAATCTCTGGCAACTTTCTTCACCATCTTCAACTACTGCAGATGGCCAGTGGTGACTCTCACAGAAATGGAGAAGATCAAAACCATACATGAGGACCTGGCTTCCCTTAAGCTTGAATTCTGTTACAAAAACTATTATGTTATAAAAAAGGTTCTCTTCAGAGGCTCAGATAAGGAAGGTACTTAGGACTCCAACAAACCTCAGCCTCACCTGTAGTCTAATGATTTTCAATGGCAAAAGTTAGACATAAGCCCAAACATCCTGCTGAATTAGTGTCAGAAAAATGAGAAGAATGACATTCCCCATTTTTTGGGTTTTCATGTTTTTTTTTCTTTCCAAACACATTGATATCTTCTTTCCAGTGTGATATTAATGTTTCTGAAATTGCAGACAAACCCCAAAACAACATCTTGGAAGAACAGGAGATACAGGGTGCAGAGGAGACTCCATAATTTCCACAATTTTAATTTTCCTTATACTTAGCAGAGTTTGTTGATAGGGTTTTCTTAAAAGACTTACATATATCAGAAGTCAATCCATCTGAAATTCTTTCCTTTTTTCTCTTTTCTTTTTTTGAAACTTGTAATCAAACTCTGTTTAATATACTTTAAATGAATCAGTTTCCTATATATCCTCACATAGTGTTGTATCCAAAGTACAGAAAAATAAGGTACAATTAGTATGCCTTTGCAAGAAAAAAAATAGAAGCCAAGAGGCCCACAGAACATTACTTAACATAATGGCAAAGTATTTAATAAGAATTCTATCTACTGGTTTAAAATAAAATATTTCTCTTAGCTTCATAAGACCTGTCAGATGGTGAACAATGCTTTTGTCAAGAAAGGAAATGTTTTTCCGGTGGTTGCACAAACAGAATAAACCAGAAAAAAGAACATTATTTTATATAAATGATCAATCTCTTCATGGTCCTTGAGGCTCATTTCAGAACAGATTTCTGCAGGGCTACACCAGGGAGTCTGTGATGCATGTAATAGAATCGAAGAGCTCCAATACAATTCCAGATTGGTAGGATCTCTGTTTATCTCCAAACTCACTTTTTCTAACACCAGGTCTAGATTTAATGACCTTGGTAATTTATAAAAGACCATCAAGCTGATCTTTGAAAATAGATTTTACCTGTAGCTTTATCTGGTTGCAAATATGGGTGGTATTTTACTATAGGAAACTGATGGAAGTGACAAAACTATATTACATATAAAGGATCTTAACATATAAGAAGATTTGACTATTTCTACTTGAATATTTTTCTACAACTTTAAAGTGCAAGAGGCAGTTGCAAAACACTCTAAAAGAAAACACCCTGAATTGCATTAAATTACCTTGAGCTGTAATAAAAAAGCTTTTTCTGGATATCTCAGTGGAAGCTAAGTAGTGCTATGTAGCTCCACACCTGTGAACGTAGAAACACATAATAGGTTTCTTTAAGCAGACAGTTCAGCTCCACTCCACTGCTCGTTCTTATCCTTTCCCACACAGGCACTTTCAGTATTCACAGAAACTTTGCAGTATGTGTAGATGCTCACAAACATAAACGACAAAATCTTTTATAAAGGAAGACCCATAATACCTTACTTTATTTTCTTCTAGCTGCTTCCCAATATCCCAACAAAAAATAATACTTTTGGGAAATTAATAATAATGCTTCTCTTTGTTCTAAAATCAACTCTTATTAACCTTAACCTTGGAGTGATAGCACTGCAAATATTGAAACACAGGTGAATTGTGCAATCTATATGATAATGTAAAAAGTAAAAGGCACACTTCTGACACACACATGCATGCATGGCAGACTTCTAAGTATGTGGAGAAGAAACAGGTTCTTGGTGAAGAACAGACAGAAAAATATATCAACTACCAATAGAAAGAATATCAGCCTGTACTGCTAATAGTGTACATACCTCTTCATCTGTAATTTTCACCGTCACCAATTCTTACCATTTGGTTGATTTATTAAAGCAGCAAGAAGTCAGTAATAATAAAAAAAAAGCAATTTCACAATGAAAAATATCCTTGTTATCCTCAGTTATTTTTCATTTCATTCAAACATGCCATTTTTCTACACTTGCTTAAAAACAAATTTGGGCTTTCAGAACAAATTACAGGAAGGATTGTATAATTTGCTTCATGTTCTCACTCCCTTTTTGCCCCTGGAAAACAGGTGAGAAAAAGGAGTGCAATGAAAAAGATTGAAAACCTTTGGGGATCTGATGTCAGATGTGCATCCAAAACCAATATTTTTTTCCCAGAGATCATCTGAGAAAAATCTGTTTGAAATTTAAAACTATCCACTAACCTAGGACATTTATACCAGTTCATGTATTCACCTGCACTTCCAAGACAAATGATCCAAACAGAATTTAGTCTTATCAACACACTGTAATTAATGACAGAGCTCGACTTTTTCCTACAGATGTTGCCAGATGATGCAGACTGTGCAGCAGGACAGACGGCAGGATAAAGGTTCACTTAATTATGCTGGTAGTTGCCCAACAGGGTGTGGGACATGTCTGAGGGAAAATTCCAGAGCAATGCAGTAAGGCAGAGCTGGTGATAAAGGTTGACAACAGATAAAAAAACAACCTAGCACATATCATTATTATTATTATTTTTCAGTTGCTGAGGGGAGACTATCTACAACTTGGAGCAGATAAATCACTGCTATATATCCCAATTTTAAGATCACAGGTCAAAAGAAATAAAATATATGCGCTTCTCTGGACGCCTTGGCTCAGTCTGCCCAAGGATTTACCCCAAAACTAGGAAAAGAGAAGCAGTTTGTTTGAAAAACTGTGACTCTGAAGAGACTAATTTATAACTTTTTTTAAGGATCACTGATAATCCCATTAAAAGACAGTAAAAATGATCAGCTAACGAGACCCTGCGCTTTTCTTGCTGGACTTCACCTGCAAAATGCCAAACCCCACAGAAAGTTCATGACTGCAAATTAGAATAGAATAGAATAGAATAGAATAGTTGGAAGGGACCTACAATCATCCAGTCCAACTGCCTGACCAATTCAGGGCTGACCAAAAGTTAAAGCATATTAAGGGCATTGTCCAAATGACTCTTAAAACACTGACAGGCTTGGGGCATCGACCGGCTCTCTAGGAAGCCTGTTCCAGTGTTTCGGTAAACACTGAAACACCCTCTCAGTAAATAAACACCCACCCTCTCAGTAAATAAATGCTTCCTAATGTCCAGTCTAAACCTCCCCTGGTTCAGCTTTGAACCACTCTTGCTTTGAAATACCCTTGCAGCTACTGCAGTGGAAGGTACTGGCTGGCATCTATCATCTAAGGCCCTCTGTGACTAAGGAGTTTCATACTAGATACGAGTGATTTTATGTGCAGAGGTGAAGATTCGTCTCACCTATCTTTGGCTGGCTGATTAGTTTCTAGGCTAAACTAGCCATTTAGGCTCCTTTGACAGGACTGAGGAGTGACTGCCACCTCCGGTGGATGAATCATCCCTCCTACCCAGATGATTACCTCAAGCTGATTAGCTTCGCCTTAGACAACTCACTGTCAGACAGCTGCAGCTGGTGACTCCTACTCAAAGTAATCCCAGACTTTCATAGCATTAGACTGCAACAAAAGAGGAGATGATATGGATTTTAGGCAATATTTACCCATTTTGAAAAGCCCACAGACAGATGTTACAAGGAAACAGGAGGTTGATCTCTTTGCCACCTGTATAAGCGGGCACAACATTTCCATGTTCCTGTGCCACAAGTCATCAGATTCAGTTTGAGGATCCCACTGCCAGTGTTGTGGCTGGCTCTCCTGTCCCTGCTGCCTCATCCTCAGCTCTCCAGCATGATCAGAAACCACGAATAGTGAAAAGGTGATTTAAGAGCAGCCTCATGAGACTGTGAATAAGAGACAGCTGGGAAGTGTAACAATCCCAACTATCAAATGATCAATGGAGCTTCCTCAGTTCATGCTGCTTGTTCACCAATTTTACTACCTCTGTGCCTTGCCTTACGTTCCAGGCGTCTACTTCCTTATTGTCTTGTTTAAATACAGTCCAAATATATAAAACGATTAAACCTTATTTGCTCCCAATAAAGTTTAATTTTATTCATAGGAAATATTTTGTTTTGATTCATAGTTTTAAATATAATTAATTCATTAAGGACTAGAACTCACACAATATTTGGTACTCTTACACATTTCACTGTTATTTTAAATTATATGTCCTTCCTATTTAGGGTCTGTCCTGCAATTTCTGACAGAAAGAAAAGATATTTCTTTAAATCTGTACAGACACATGGAATAAAGGGACATACTGAACCAGGTTACTTGACTATAGGTACACCAGGTAACCATCAGCAACTTTGAAACAGAAAAGAGTGACATTTTTGAGAACAGCTCTTTTGAGTCACAGAAATTGAAGCTTTGTTCAGAGGCTTCCTTCCTTCCCACAGCTTTCTGGCTCATCCTTCTGTGGAAGGGACCCCTGTATGGGTTATTCTCTGGGAAGATGGGCTTTGTATTCTCTGGAACATAACTTCTGGGGCCAGAAGGTTTGTACAGAAGCTTTTAGTAAAAGAGAGAAAGATACAATGGAAATGAAGGCATTATGCCAAATGCAAAAGTTATATTGACTTTTTTTGTTCTTTTTCACTCTCTGGATGTTTATCAGATTGTAGACTGTGTTGGTGAGGGATTGTGTGCTCCTCCCTGACTTTACTGTATGCAGTACTATCTGGTTCTGAACATGTCTATATTTATTAAATGCATAAAGCTTTTGTATTCAGTAAGACCAATCACACTCCTGAATAAACAACACTCGCTTTGTGACCAGACAGGTACACAGAGGCCTGCTGGCAGAGAAATAAACCAGCTTTGTTCCCAAAGTTGAGAGGGAGACAACTCTTTCTTTTCCTTTCTTTGGCAGCAGCAGACCTTGATGACTAAATACATCTTTCTATGATAACCAAGCAATGAACCATGCTGCAGGTTTCTTCAAGGAGATGAGTCATCATATCTTATATGAGGATCTGTCTTGGATGTTGGAATGACCTCAGTTGAAGCTGAATTGATGGTATTGACCTTTCCTTCATTTTCTGAGTACTACAGACATCAACACTAATTTTGATAAGGTTCAGTGAGATGTGAGAGATTTACAGCCCAAAAATGTGTGAAATAAAACCCAGGTTACACAGATTCAGAAGCTGTCACAAGTTGAAGCTGTGCTCTGGATGAACAATCTCAGACAAGGCTTAGCCTACAGTAAAATCTGAACTGGTAGCAGTTTCTATAATTTGCCCTATTGGGTGTATGAAAGAGGGAGAGAAACAAGTTCCAAACCGTAATTATTAAGGTGAGGAAAAAAAAAAGAATTTTAAAGAATACAGTCTTGAAATCTATGGGGAAAAAGTTCAGTCATTATCTTTTTCTTTTCATTTTAATATTGATTTCTTTGAAAATAAAATGTAATGAAAGAAATTCTGAGTTATTTTTATGGCTGAAACTGACCACCAAAGGTTTATTAAAAGCTGTAGGGTATCTCACTCTTCTTAGCATAGACCACAAGACGAGAGATATGAAGTCAGAAAGTCAAATAGTGGATTCATTCTCTTTTTTGTTTAAAAGCTGTTAGAAAAGATCTCTCGACCCTTCCATCCCACAAAAGCAAATATGAAGGTGTGAACATGCCTATCCTTCTGTTAAATAACTGGAATTATGTCATCAATTAAGTACCATATATTGCATTGATACAATTTGATAAATTCACTTGTAACTTCCTATAAGTTGTAGAGCTTTGAATGCCATTAGTTGGTATTACATGACAGAAAATTGTATGTTAAAATATAGGCTATGCCACAATAATAACTACAGTAATGACTGCTTTTTTCAGCATGAGAACTCTCCAGCCATTGCTAGTGTCTGGATTTCTCCTGACTGTTAGGGGAATTGGACTAGATCCAGCAGCAAAATAAAATCGTGTAACAGGGAAGTCCCAACAACAAAAAACTCTTGGTTTGGCAACACAATTACTTCTTGTAAGATACACTAAGATTTCAGAATATCTTTTAATAGTACATTAGGCTTGTACTAATCTATTTAAGGATAAAGATTTCTAAAAACATCGTATTATTGATCTCTGCAACATGCTGTCACTGGCTCTCTTTTCCTCTGAAAATTCCTGCGTAGAATGTAGATGGAGCACTATAAACTGCAATCAATTCTTGCCCGGATGAGCTGAATTGCATGCAGAAATCTACATGGGTCTGGGAGGAAGAAAAGTACTACTGCATGGTGTTTTAGGGCTGCCCATATTGCTCTCCTGCTGTCTTGAAGTCAGAAGTCAGCTATGCCTCTTTGAGGGTTTGGAAGGAATCAGTGCAAAATGAAAAAAAACCCTGCAATATGTGCCACCCCCCACCCACCCCACCCCTCTGCATATGAGGTTTTAAAAAAAGCCCAAATATTTTGTATATATGTACAACAGCTAAAACTCATGTTTGTAACTATCACATCAGTTCATTCCAGTGCCCTGTGGTGCTGAGAATCAGACAGCGTGGGCCAGGGGGGTGGGAACTAGATGATCTTTAAGGTCCCTTCCAAATCTAACTATCCTATGATTCTCATGGTGGAGATTCTCATTGCCCAGCAGTAGGGAATCAGGCTAACACATCTAATTTAGAACTCTGGTCTCCCCGCACTTCTACAGCCGTTAAAGCATGACCGAAACCTCCAAAGGGACACTCAGGCCAGGAGATTAACTTAGGTGATACAACTATATGCTCATGGAGATGTGTACAGGGCCACCAAGCCACATGGTTTGAGTGCTTGAGGTCCTGGGCACCCTCAAGACCTGATAGCTTGTGCCTACATTGTCTGTGCAGGCAGCCCTGGAGCAGCCTGTGTTTTAGCAATAAGGAGCACAGAGCTTCCCTAGGACAAATCCTAGCACCTTATGACCATCTGATGTCTGTTGCATAAAAGCCCTAATAACAGCAGATGAGACAGATGAGGTCTGGAGCTTACGCACATAGCAGGTAAATACAGCTTGAGGTATATTGTAAGGCATGTAGCATTACCTTGATTTTCCCCAGACATGGCAAAGCATTTCCAGGACTGGCTCAACAACTGCTGAATCTGGCCATGAACTTGGCTTGGGAGCTGTTTCTGTGCAGCAGAATAGCTTCAGCCTTTCTTTTCCATTTCTTAAGTCCGTTGGATGTCTAAGTAAATACGACTCCTAACTCATCATGCACTAATTTTGTTGCCTAAAGATACATGAGGTGACTGACCACCCACTACGCTGCGTTTTGGTCTTTCATCAATGAATGATTTTCATTCATTGGTCTGACTTTATAGCCACTGGGTGGCAATTTAAGTAAAATATCCATTCATGCTACTGCACTGCTAACGGGAGCATTCATAGTCAGCACCATGTCTTGATGCATTAGCACAATAAATCCAGTTCATTGGGTCATTTCTGGTTTTGGGAATCTGAGTCTGAACTGATCTGCTTTGGTATTAGTCAGCCTAATGATTCATCTTCACTGAGATAACAACAACTGGCTAGAGCCTTTCAAACCGAGCATTTACATTCTGCTCCCAGATGCTTTGCTTTTATTTCAGGCATGAGTCATCATGGAGTATCTCTTTGATGTGGCTTACCTTGCTTTTTGCTGACATCTGCCCTAAATGACACAAACCCATGAGAGGTCACTTGTCAAGATTTAAAAAAAAATCCCATAGGAATACATCTTTATTTACAGGTACATTTAGAGGTACTTCATCAGCTATGAGCAGCATTATACCAACATATCAGGTGCAATTCATCTTGGTAGAGAAACCTGTGCTGTACAGGGATGTACCTCAATTTGAAACAAACAAACAAGCAAAATAGACATACTGGTATAAAAGCACTCTGGACCAGACCTTGGGCATGTTAAACCGCATTAGGAGGAATTCTAGTGACAGGTGCACCAACGCCAGTGAGAGTCGCTAATTAGAACTTTTCAGAGGAGACAAAAGAATAGGCAATATATTACATAAAAATCATAAACCTAATATAAATTTAAAAGTGAAATATGTGGGGAAAAAAAGACCAAAAGAGTCAATCTTTTCTTTTACTACATTATGTTAACTACTGTTTGCAATTGTTATAAATGTCATTTGCAGGCTTCCAGCTGTTCTGGAATGGGTTTGTTTTTAAAGCACTGACTGAATAGAATAACTGTTTTGTAATGTTGAACAGTGTGTTAAGTTGGTTTTGATTCTGCTTTTTAATGTATTTAACTGAATAATCAAATTGTGTTCGTGTCTCAGATACCTACAACGTGATAGGAAATACTCACTTTAGGTATCCAAAGGCTTCATATTCACTTAAGTGATTTGTCTAAGTTCTATGTTTCCGTTGTGCAGGATATATATGCCTATGCCTCTGATTAAGTTAAACCACTCATGATTCAAGACTCATGTGGGTTTCAGCTGTTGTTCAACAGTTTATTTCTAGTAAAAGAAAAATTCACTCTTTATGGTTTTGTACTGTGTGGTTATCTACATTACAATCTCCAACCTCTGCAATCCACTTTCTTAATTAGTATAGCTATTTCAAGTTGTAAGTTTGGTTTTATGACTCTCTTTGCTGATATCATCCATAAATTCCCCTTCTCCCTTTTATTGTTGTATAATCTGGGTGGCCTGAGGCCCTGATTCTCTTCTCATGTTGGTTCTATTCTGTGAAATAAATCTAACGTCTTCAGGGATGTTACTTGTGATTTAAACCCACAGCAGAGGAAAGCCAAATCTTCAGGTTATAGCAGAATGATCAAACACAATTGAATTGTGGTGACTTAACAAGCTGCCTCCTGTCAGCTGAGCAGCTACAAGGTCTGTGAGCATGCTTTTAGCCCAATTAATTATGAGACAGTATAACTTAGCTTAAGTGAATCAATGAGGGTGAAGACAACAGAAGACATCAGCATAAATAACTTTTCTCGGTTATTTAATGCTTGACCATACGGTATAGCTTTGGTCCGTAACCAAAAGCTGGGAACTGTATTCTGGGAACCAGTCGTTTACAAGCCTGGTGCTCTCACCCTGATGCTCCTCCTTCACTGCTGTGTTATAGACTCCCATTTTACAGCCCGTGAAGGCAAACATTCACTTTTTAGCTGTAATTTATATGATATGTATTAGATGATTACTCATAGATGAGATGAATTGTATCCTAGAGCCCATTAACTCTATTAAATATAATTCCAGTAATTGTCAATGGAGAGACAGCTGACTGACTTAAACATAGAGTTATGCATTGCCACCAGCTGAGTCCCACCTGAGTATCATACAGGCAGGCTTTATTTACTCAACGCAGTTACTGAGACTGAAGCAAAGTGCAGGTTTGCTTTGATCTAACTCTTTTCTAGGCGCTTAGGGTGGGATTTGCCTCACCTATTTTTACATATCTAAAATGTAATCATTTTTGGACTAGCAAAGACAAGCTAAGCAAGATGTCTGTAATCCCTTTACAGTCAAAGGAAACAGTCCCTTATAGAGGTAAATACATTTTGTTTATATATATATAGGTCTCTGCCCTATATAACATAGGGCAGATAAATCATACTGCAAAGGTATCTTGACTGAAAATAGTAACCCGGATAATCAGCTCAGATAGAGACACTAGGGAAGATGAATCTCTCAGCGTGCGGTAACTGAGAAGCAACACGCTCCACTTTCTCTTTATTTGTCCTTTCTCTGCCTTTTCTCCTCTCATGCAGATTTTTCTCTCTCCACGGGTGGAATGGAGGATCATAAGTCTTTCTCATCCAATGTAAAAATGAGAAAATACATGCAGTTAGAAAAGTTTTTTTCAGGTCAGGAAAATTGTAATTGTAGTGATCAGAACACGGCACATAACAACAAGCTGGGATGCCCTTCTAAATCTTTGAGCTACTTGCCCTGGTTAACAAACCTTTCTCTTACATCCAGCTAGAACTTAGAGCAAAAATAATAACAAACTGGCAACAGGTAAAGTCAACTGAATAACCCTGCAGAGGAAAAAAGACATTGCAAGCAGCAAAAGTCCAAAATCAATAGAAAAAAGTGCACAATCCTGCATCCTTTACATCAGTAGCTTGCAAAGAAATCCAAGACCAAAATTTGATTTTAAATTAGTGACAACTCTTTAAATTTAAGCTTTATAGACTCATTAGATCAGTAAACAAGAACTGTGTATTGTGAACAGGGAATTTGAATTGTTACTTGAATTTTTAGTTTGCTCCATCACAAATAGCTTTAGACACAGCAGTAAAACATATAATTTAATCTTTTCTCCATCTTAGTTGTCTGCTTTCAGTAATCTAGAAAAATTGCTTTTTTAGAGTGAGTAGTACAGGGTAAAACCACAAATTTCCATTCCCCAGTCTTTGTGCTCAGATTCAGGAGGAAATACCAACTACAGAAGAAAACCTTAACTAAAATATACTGTGTAGCTCTGTTTACCTACCAGTGCAGAAATGATATTTTAGGGTTTTGTCTTGTTATGACTTGACTTTATGGCTTGAAAACATTTGGATAGACTCAAAAGAAAGGCATGGGAAGCTCACAGTGACAAAAATATAATTAAAAATAAAACAATTGTTTCAGCGTTTGTTCTGTTTTAAACAAAGACATAAAGTTATGTTGTATTTGTGTGTATTTGCAATTTTTATGTGTTTGCAAAGCACATAAGAAAAATGCAACCTTCATGTTGATAGAGATTGATAGGTTATTACTACACCACTTGGGATATGAATAGTAGTAAAGGATTATCAGCAAACAACAGTCTAGCAGAAGTGGTCTTGAATTAAATGGCATGCAGAGCTCTGAAGGAGACTATGAGTATAGAAGGCAATCATTAAAGATGAGAAACTCTTTAATGAAGTTGCTCATAGAAGAAGTTTCCTCATATATCTTCTAACTTTCTGTTTTTAAATGTTCATCTGCGGTAAATAAAGCTTTCTCGCTCCTTCATAAAATGTCATTGTTGCATTGTTCTCTTATTGGTAATACTTAAGAATGAAAACACACTGAAAGAGACCATAAATCCTTGTGAAGAACTCTGGCTCCCGCAGCATACCTGCATGTGCATAATTCCTTTTAGAAACACCATTTGGAGTTTAAACTTCTTCTTATACAATTATAATTTCATTTGAATGTTATATTTTCAATGACTTTTACATTTTTAGGATGCTTCTTTCAGATAATAGCCACTCTATGCCTCAACTCAGGGACTTCACAGTCGGACATACCAGTGTACTGCACCTTCAGGTTTGTAGCTTAGTTCAGATGCATATTTCTTTCTGCCTTTCTGCATATTGCACTGGGTTGTAGGCTTGAATTGCAGCTTCCTAGAATTAGACTAGGTCAAGGAGTTTTTTTTGGGACTGCTAGGATTGAAGGTGTGTCTTAAGCAGTTCTTTAGCCATGCGGGAGTGCCTGTTCTGGCAGATGTTATGGTGCTCTTCCACTCCAGGAATATCCCAGGGAAGAGATTATACTAATATTCTCCTCTTTCTCTGCAGAAAGCTAGCAACTTACTGGTGGCCTACATTCACAGAAGTTTACTGTTCCCACAATTCCTGTCACCTAGTAAACAGGTGTAGGCAAAACTCCCAAAATAGCTATTCCCCTCCTCTTTCTACATAGTGGCTACACAGAGAGAAAATTCTGCCTAGGGAAGATGTAAGATATGAATAACCTGCACACATTTTCTTACTTGAAACACAGTCTACCTTTTCATTTTGTTTAGTAAACTTTTTTCTTATTTAAAAGTAGTAAAGCAAAATCTTGTGTGCTCTGAATTATTGCTATTGTTCGGGTTCATTTATTGCAGTGTACAAGTCTTACAAGTATTTGTTGTCACTGTTAATTTCCAGATATGTTGGCAGAAGCCACACATCGTGCCCTTAAAGAAGTAAAATATTCCAAAGTGCCAAATAAAATCTGGAAAGTTACGATGCACCTTCTGTGGTGTTGTGCATCCTAGCCTTCCTGCTCAATGGTGTGCAATGGCGGATCTGCCAAGTTATTCCTCTCTGCTTTCCTTCGTATTCACATAAATAATGCATGTGAGGAGAGGAAGAAGGCTCAACTCTCTCAAGAACTACAGAGGCAAAGGTGTGCCTGTTTCAGAAAAGGATTCGGAAGTACAGTATTTGAAAAGTGATTACAGACTCCTCAAAAGAAAATAACAAATAAATAATAAAAAGGACCCTGATATTACTTTTGACTAAGGCTATAGGTCTTAGAAGAACTCCTAAGTAGATGAAGGTAGAGGAATGAGAAGCAAGCATTTCTGTTTATTTTACTGCTGTAACCCTGACAGCATCTTTTCCATTTCATATGATAAAGGCCCAAATTCTCTGCATACCTTGCTCTGCTATCTTCAGTAAAAGCACAAAAGTAGAATATTCTAATTATTTTCTCTTAGGTTAAGCTTTTCTCATAAAGGAGAAAACATGATGGTGAATGGAAACAAATATGTTAAAAAAATAATCATTTTAAACTCAAATTTTAATTTTCACTAATAGAAATATTCAAGACTAATGTAGCAGGTAACACTAAACAGAGACAAACATTCCAGGTTAAGATATCTTATTGTAAAATGCACTCCTTCCCTTGTGAGTTTTAGTTACTTATTTAAAACACACATACTCACCCCCCACAAACAGACACAGAAACAGAGCTACACACAGCTGCAGCAGACTGAGTCTAAGAACTTCAAGGAAAGTACGTCAAGCCCATGAACTCAATTCACATTTAGAAAACAGTTGACAGTGTTAAGTTTGGAACTGAAATTACAATTTAACACCTCCAAGATTCAAAAGAGGTTCAAAATTCAGATTTTTTTCCCTGGTCATGGAATGTATTTGAGACTTGAGCAGAGATTTAATATTTTACTGAGAAGAAGCAATCTGCCTCTCAAAGATGAGAATTTTCTAAAGTTTATGATATCCATTTAGGCTAATTTCTAGTTGCAGGTCATCCAAAGTCTTTAAAATTTTTGGCTGAGAATTTCCCTCCACTTTTCTTCGGAGCTTTTAATCACTGGGTTCCTG
Organism: Limosa lapponica baueri; assembly: GCA_002844005.1. Lineage (NCBI taxonomy): Eukaryota > Metazoa > Chordata > Aves > Charadriiformes > Scolopacidae > Limosa > Limosa lapponica. Next base: position 487,834 of record KZ505811.1, read on the forward strand.
AATCCTACAGCTTTTCTCACTTTCAGGTCTCATGTGCTTTTATCTTCTATATACCAGTAAAAATACACTCTGCTGGTGAACCTAACTGCTCAGCAACTCTCTTTCATGTCTTCTTTCTTACTTTACACTGAAATCTTTTGCCACAAATTGCCCAAAAGGTAGTTTTTAATTTCTTCTTGCCTACATTTAATGAACAAATAGAAAAAAGATGAAAGAGTAAGTCATATAATCCTAGTCGTGTAAGAAAATACTATGAAGGCTTTGAATTATAACCGTATGTTCTGGTCAGAGCTATGCCAATGTATGCCAGCCAGTGATGCCTTTTCACCAGAATCCACAGCAGAATTCCTCAAAAATGCTCTTAGGGAGCGTAATTGGGATGAAGCCATCCCATTCTACTGCCATGAAGTGATAGGAATACTGAGTACAATTAGTAACAATCCTCCCCCAGAGCTCCCACTGACATGTCAGTACCCAATTGCAATTTAAACAGCTAAGCCTTCACCCTGAACTCCTCTTTTTTGTTTGAAACACAAAGCTCCCTTCTTGCAACAGCTGTGCCTGCACTCCAGAAAATCCTTGTGAGTGACTGAACCCAATCACTGCCCCTTAATAGTAACTGGTTGCTGAGCGGAATTGAGCTTGAATTGTGCTTCTTGAACAGAGAGGCCAAGCTGGAAATGAAGCTACAGACATAAATTGGCCATGACAGCCGACTTGGCAGGTGAGAGCCTGAGGGTCTGACCCTGGGTCGCGTATGCGGTGTTAACATAGCCTTAGCAATCTTGAGGAGAGAAAGGCAAGGTTTTCATATTTTGCAGTTGGTGTTTATTATTAGATGTTTCAAATCTACATGAAACACATAGTTGTTCGTTGTTTTCAGAAGCATGGATGTTAGCTGAGATAAGTTTAATCAATGTCTTGTCTGAATTTTCTGAAAAAAGTCTCCTAACTGTCACCTGTGAGATTATATTTTGTAAAGACATTCTTCTCCTGGAGTTCTAGGTACCCATAGTTCATCCCAAAATCCAGCAAGAGGAAGTAAAGAAATTCAAACTACTTCAAATCTGGACCTTTGCCATGCACTAATGATTGAGAGCAGCCCAAGAAATGCTTTCCTTCATCTATTATCTGATAGGCAGGTCTTACACACAGACTCAAAAAAAGCAAAATAAAACAGAAAAACAAAGGAGAGATTACAAAGGTTTCTGTATCAACAGAGGTATTTTACTACTATTCTATGTAGCTGCTTAAAAGATCAAGTATTTTTTGTTAAAGAACAGGATTCAATTTTAGTGCACTGAGAAATATATTCTTGTTTAAGGCATGGTAATGCTGAATATTATTAGCAAAAACCCAAAATTGAATTTAAGTCCTTATTTTATGTAACTTTTACTGACATTGCTCTCCTTTATTGCTTTGGCAGTATCTCTTTATATACTGTTGTCATTTTGAGCTTCTTCCATAAGCAGCAGTATTAGTGTCACCTAACTGAATTGTTTAAAGTGCATGAGCAAACCGCAAACATTTCTTAGGTGTAGGTTCACTTTTGTGATGACTACATAGTTAGTGTTTTGAGCAAATTCATCAAAAGAGAGAATTTATTTTTTTAAATTAAATACTGAAGGCAGTGGGAAACTCATAAGGTCTTTTGAATCTTAGAGAAATGTCATGTTAAGCTGGAGCTTTAGCAATACAAAAATCAAAATGTTTCAGCAGAAGGTTTTATAGCCTTCACCTAATTTTAAAATATAATTTTGTCTTTAAGACATTGGACACTGAATGGCATTTACAAGTTCTGTTCATGGGTCTGGGCAATGAAACGTTAAGAAATGAAGTTTCCTTATTGCAAATTCAGTCTTTATATCATTACAATGTTGAAAGCATGTGATGCCAAAGAAGGTAGTTTTGTTATTTGGCTTGAAGCCATGAAGATCATCTGAGTAGAAAGGAAATGAAATTCATCAACAGATATGACCCCCTTGTCTTGTAGCTTTGCACTGGACACTTTGTCTTTAAACATTTGCTGAGAAAGACTAGTTAAAGGTTCAAACATAAAGTGTTGTAACACAAACTGTAATTCAGCTGTGGAACTTACTGCTGCAGGATATTGACCTCTGGGACAAGTTTATGTAGGTTTAAAAGGCAAATGTAGAAATTAAAAATGCAAATATGTGACAAGTACCTGAGGACCTCTGTAAGCAGCAGGCAGTGAGGGACTAGGAGGGACGTCTGAGGAAATGTCAAAAGACATGTGCCTTATCCTTATTGCAAATTCGGGGTATTTAGTGCTGGCTGTTGTCACTATTGCTTGCCTCCATTAAAATTATCCTATCACTACCAAAAACCTCAGAGCCTTTTGGAAGGTCTTTCTAAAGGGATAAAAGAAGAAAAGAACATAAACGACCCAAATGGTTACAGAACCACGTAAATATTTACAGGTGTTACAGAAGACCCTCGGATGTGGAAGGTCTAATTTAAAAAGGTGAAGGAAGAAGTGCAGAAGAGATTGAGGTGGAGCTGGAGAGGCTGTAACCTTGTGCACTGAATACATGGGTGGCCTTGGACTCTCTCTCAACCCAATAATGGTACAAGCCAGGAAGTGATGAACTACACCATGGATACGCACCTTGTTTTATGAAGGATTTCTGAGCCATGTCCTCAGGGCCAACTCAGCAGGTGGTCTGGCTCATGGGGCACCTTGGTCTCCCTCTGGCTGGCAAGAGGTCTCCTTGGCGAGGTAACATGTACTTTCATAGATGGTTGAGGTTGGAAGGGACCTCTGGAGGTCATCTGCTACAAAGGGAGGCAGCTGAGAGTCTGAATTGGCATGATCCACTTTCACTGAAGTGGACACACACTGTCACCTTTCTCCTTTTCAAATTTGAGAGTTTCTGGATGAAAGATTTCAATTTTCTAAAAGCAAGGACAGCTATTGCTCCTCTTTCCCTCTTCTTGTGTACTTCCTAGGTACATTTTTTTGTATGTTTTTCATCTTAATTTGAATGCAAGCATTGTTTTGAACTTATAAATCTTTTGTGAAATAAAATCACTAAACCTTGATCCTAAACCTTTTACCTCAGCTGTAATGGCTTATTTTATTCTAATACATGACTAAATAATTCCCTTGAACATTTGTACAAGAGGGGAGTTTATAGATGTCTATGAAGTTGTTATCATCCAGGCAACTATGGTGTTACTCTATTTTCCTTTAAGTTTCTCATTACTTGTAAGACCATTGGCCAGTCAGAGATTCTCCCTCTCTCACATCTTTGTGACCCATTCAATTACCCTCAGCTGTAAGTAGACAGAGGAAAAAAATACATCTTAATTTTACTCTGCTGGGAGGCCATGAAGGCGATGTTTCCTCAGGGGCAAGGAGTGCACCAGTCACACTCTATCTCTGGAAAGCAGGTGTTGCTGAGCTGTTGCAAAGATGCAGTCTGGCCCCTACCAAAAGCTCAGAATTCCTGTCAGCATCCACTGCCTTGGACATGGATTTATTTTTTTTTAATATAAGAATACAGACAACTCCACCAAGTGTTATGCACTTAATAAATATTTCAAAAGTTAACTATGTGGAGGTTGTGACAAACATTCAGGGATTTCAATGTTTTATTAATATAGATGTTGGCTTGCTTATTGGCACAGCGTATTCTGTGTTGCAGTTTAAGTATTTCTCTATAGGGATCTGTCAAACAGGAGGATGGGGATAGTTCAAGACAGCAAACTATCAGTGAACACTTGCAATTCCTTTATGCACAGGATAGGACACAACTAGCAACTCTGATCTCATTACTTTGGTCTGATCACTGCTGAGACCAGGAGCGTACTTTGATGGGAAGCACTAAAAGTCTGTAGAGTTGTTAAGAAACACCTCTGCCAGATTTCCAAGGAACTTTTCAGATGGAGAAGGCAGAAATCAGCTTCATTTGAGTCTTGAACACAAAATCCCTTCCCTTTAGACGTTTGGAGGCACTTAGATATGTTGAAGCTGCACCAGGTGGCAGTTCTGCAAGTAATACATCTATCTCTTTTTTAAAAAGAAAAAAAAAAAGAAAAATTATATTTCCCTGCAAAAGTTTGCTGCACTGGCTGATTCAGGGGGTTGTAATAACTGTTTCCTTGGCTCTCAGCACCAGAAGGGGAGAAACTCAGGTAGCTACATAGCCCAAACAAGTAAGTTGTACAGGTTGTACATAGAAACTGGGGGATGAGAGGCTAGAGAACAGCCCTGTGGAAAGAGCTCTGGGAGTTTTGGTTGATGGCAAGTTGAACATGAATCAACAGTGTGTCCTGTCAGCCAAAAGGGCCAACTGTGTCTTGAGGTGCATCAAGCACAGCACAGCTGGCTGGTTGTGGGAAGTGATTGTCCTGCTCTACACTGCACTGGTGTGGCCCCACCTTGAGTACTGTGTGAAGTTTTGGGCACCTCAATATAAGAAGGATATCAAACTATTAGACTGTGTCCAGAGGAGGGTCACCAAGATGTGAAAGGCCTTGAGGGCAAGACTTAAGAGTCGTGGCTGAGGTCACTTGGTTTATTCAGCTTGGAGAAAAGAAGGCTGAGGGCTAACCTTATTGCAGTCTACAATTTCCTCAAGCTGTGCTGAGGAGGGGGAGGTGCTGATCTCTTTCTGATGACCAGTGATAAGACATGAGGAAACGGAATGAAGATGCATCAGGGGAAGTTCAGATTGGACATTAGGAAAAAGTTCTTCACTGGGAGGGTGGTCGGTCACTGGAACAGGCTCCCCAGGGAAGCAGTCATAGCACCAAGCCTGTCAGAGTTCAAGGGGTGTCTGGATGGTGCTCTTAGTCATATGGTTTAAGTTTAGGTAGTCCTGAGAGGAGCAGGGAATTGGACTTGATGATCCTTAGGGATCCTTTCCAACTTGAGATATTTTATGATTCTATGATTCTAGGTGAGTGCCAGAAGGCTTCAGCTGGGGAATGTAGACAGAGATGAGGAAAGAGAGAAAGGAAGGTTCACTGGTGCACTCCCCTGTGCAAAGGTAGAAAAGACCTCAGGACAAACCATTGAGTTTTTTCATTGCTATTTAATATTTATATAAACTTTGTGTTTAAAGGGGTATTTTTAAAAGATACAGCGTCTTGGCTGAAATGTCCTAAGAATGTTTTAAATGGCCATATTTACTCAGATAATCAATAGAGCAACTTTTACTTCCCCTTGTAAAGCAGCTGGCATTGTAATGCCATGTACATAATTCCTCCAAGAGTACGACACAAAGTTATTTCAAATAAAAATAAAACATAGTTTAAAAAGTAATTTTAATTATTTATTGATATAATTAAGCTGTATTAATGCCCTTTATTACTCGTATTAAAAATTCACAAGGATTTTCATCCCTTTCATCTTTATTAGATGTGTCATAACTTGTTATGTATTTTCATGAACTATTGATGAATATGAAATGCTCAAAAGCAATTTTTTCCTTTTAGTTATAATGACTATATGGGGAGTATATTAATATTTGAACAAGCAGTTATATTTGCTAGTTAGTATCATTTCTGCTACTTTTCCTTATTATGCAGTACAAAGGCAACATCCAAGATATATAACACCTGCAACTTCTTGTAAATAAAAAAAAATCTTTTAAGTAGTATTTACCATAATTACCTGTGCCTCCTTATCTCATAAAAGTAATATTATTTTGATAATATAAAGTGTGCAGAAGATGTTGAACATATTGGTAAACATTATGATGAAATAGACTGCAGCTTCTTTGCTAAAGACAAGTTCACTGAGAAGTTGAGTATTTTATGAAAAAATTTAGAACCCTTCTTTCCTAAATTTCAGAATTTACTTTTTTAACTTGAACACGTTTTTTTGTCACTTAATTGCTTACTTGCAATAGAAAGATGACAGTATAAAAAATAAAGTAGAATGCATCTACACTTAAGAAAGACCGATGGGAGGAATTTTGAATATAGGCCAACCTGGGTAAAGTTTGTAATATGAGAAGCTCAACATGAGCCGGAAATGAGCACTCGCAGCCCAGAAAGCCAGTTGCATCCTGG
>KZ505811.1:494216-608132 GCA_002844005.1 Limosa lapponica baueri
AAAGTGTTGGGGTTGTTCAGCCTGAAGAAGACTCTGGGGAGACCTTATAGCAGCTTTCCAGTATCTGAAGAGGGGCTTTGAGCAACCTGGTCTAGTGGGAGGTGTCCCTGCCCATGGCAGGGGGGCTGGAACTAGATGATCTTTAAGGTCCCTTCCAACCTAAACCATTCTATGATTCTATGATAATTTCTATTATTTTATGTCTTTTATTTTTAGTTCTTTATCTCTTCTTATTTTATAACCTGGATACTGAGAAAGTGTTTTTTAACACTGAGAAGTGTTATGTCTAATGTATAGACATCTTCTGATACATTTGACTTTCCGTATATCAACATTTATGCCACGTTATGCTGACCAAGACTTTTCATTTAAAACTAGTAGGACATGCATTCCTAAATCACTCAAATGCTTTAGGAAAACCGATCCTTTAGATGCCTAAATGAAGAGTGTGAATGTAGACTATTTTTAAGTATTAGTATTTCTACCTAGAAACTAAAAAAAATAAATTAGTCAGTGTTTAGATAGTGGAAGTAATTATGTCTCATTAACACCAAGGCAATTTGGTTTTTAAGTTACAAGGACGTTGAGCTACTAAGAGAAACGAGTACAATAAAACTAGAACTGGAGCCCTCAGACAACAATATTCTTCACTAATCAACCCAAATTTATTTGCAGATCAGTTGCCTTGTTTAGAGGCAGATTCTGAATTGTGTTATTTATTTGCATAAATGAAACATAAGAGTAGTCACTGCTCATGTGCAGAAGAGCTAGGGAGTTACCTAACCACCTGCAGTACCAAACATTTCTTTTAAGGGGCCATTTTATTTCTTTGCCTCTAGACGTGTTGCAAAATTCAAAAGCATTTATGTCATTAAAATTTGCATTCATAATTTATTCATTAAATACAGTAATGAAAAGCAGCAATGCACAAGGTTATGTAGTTAGCTTTATAAAAGCTCATTCTGATTGGAATTTAAATAAATAATTTTAACAATGAATTAAATCTCTTTGACCTGAATTATTCCATACTGGTGTAGGAAAAGCCAGGCAAAAACAAGGCAGGAAGAAACTGGAAAATTGCGAATTGCATCAGTAAGAAATTGGGAGTGTATTCTATAATTGTTTGGCATTGATCTTGTACAATAAAGCAGTTCTATAACTCAATTTAAGGGCCATCATGTTTTGCTTAGTTAGTACTCTTCCAACAGAGGTTAAAGCAGTCAGAACTAGCTGCTGAATTTAACTATAGAATTACTCAAATAATAAAAAGATAAATTTGATCTCCCATGGCATAAATTTTTATGATTGCATTCTAGTTGTTTTTCTCTTAGAAAAAAATCTCAGTGTAAACTCAAGCGATTAATGCAAAACAAAAAAAAAGAACAACAAGAAAAAGAAAAATAATACATTTACTAGGCAAAAGTTATGCTAGAAAGCAGACAGTAGTATCACTCAGAAACTCAGGCAGTAAAGGCAGAATAGAACAAGGCAAAAAATAGGCAAGGCAAAAAATAAGGCAAAATCTGCCTTAATTTTTCCCTCTCTTGCAAGCTCCTGCCTTACTATTCCAACTTCAGCAAAGGAGGTCCTTCAGACAATAGTCTCTTTCATTGCTTAGATGTGATTTATCAGCAGATCCATTCCACTGTGCAGTGAACAAGGCAGAGATCTTGAGGAAAAATAGTAAATCATAAAATAATTAAAGATGGTATCGTAAGCCACAGGCAGCAGAACCAAATGAAGGCGGCACAGAAAACATTACTATTTAGATATTTTGGAAAAATGAGAACATTTATTTTACCAACTGACAGATTTCACTGCCTATTTCATCAGCGCTACGTTATTAGTAATGGACTGAGAATTATTGGCTAACTCTCTCAGGTCAGAGAAAAACAGTAACTAAATACACCTTTTAGTCTACAGACTATTCCACAATACAATAAGTATTGCTCAAAATAAAATTCACTTTTGGGAAAAATATGACACATATTCTGCTCTTTGGATTCAAAAAGAAAAGATGCTGCTGCAAGTATTTTATTCAAAACATAAAATACAGCGGGTACAGCTCCCAGAAGACAATATTTAGAAGCAGAAAATACTTAAAGTATCAAAATCAAAAGTACATCAAAAGGCAAACAGCAACCTATTTGTCACAGCAGCCCATCAGTAACCTAATTGCATAACAGATTCATCCAGAGGAAACTTGAAGGATGCTAACAGAAATATCTGATGGATGTCTTTTGGGAGACAGATGCCACTTTTGGAAAAATAGATTTTATGGCTAGAAATTGGACTGACTGTGATTGTTGTCCAGAGATAAGATGGTTGAAAATATGGTTGGGTGTTGTACAAACACCCAATTACTTTAGTAGTGGCAAAAACTTAGCAGTATGTTGACTGGGAGGATGTGATGGCAATATAAAGCTTCCCAGACTTTTTTTTGAGAAGAGGACTTTGCTGAGTCATTTAATTTTTAAAAGCACCATCTAGAACTTATTGCTTATTTTTATGAATATAGTGAAGATACTGCATGCCGTCTGTAAAGGGCTTTAGAATCCTCTAACCTAAATAAAATAATGCATTATTACTAGGGAATTATTATTGTTCAATAAAATTACCTTACCTTAGACATCTTGTTACCTCCAAAATTATTTTGGTTTGGTTTACATTGCACATACAGTTATTTGAGATGTTTTTCAATTAAATGCCAGCAGTTCTTCTGTGGCCTCATCTTTATCATAAACATTTTTTTCCCAACAGATGAAATCTCAGCATTCTCAGTTAGATGATGAATCAGTGTTTGGAAAGTTCTTAGTATATTTTTTTTAGGCACAGTAAATACCATAAAAAGTTATATGTAAAGATATGTCCCTGGTTGTTCATTAGAGAACAGGAAAGGAGCGGAAAGTTGGTGTTTGAAAACTTCATTTGCATTGTAGTTTACTAATTGCACCTTAAGGCAAAAAGCACAAGGCACTGGATAGGCAGGGTTTGCCTTGCTCTTTTTCATAGCATAGGGATTAAGGAAAACCATAAAAGGAGGTGGATTGACTGGAATGAGTTAATTTGAAGATGAACGTTCTAGCCCCTTATGCAGCCTTCAAAGGACCAAAAAGCCATTTATATGTGGCTGTGAACTGAAGTGAGAAAGGAAACTAGAATAACATGGGGTCACTGACTGGGCTGGCTACATTTGCAGAGAAGAAACCTAGAGATGACTGGGCTGGTCTGGAAGCTACATACGTTAATTGATCACCCCTGATGTGTGTGTGGCAAGATGTAGCCGGTTGTTGCTAAGTCCTGGAGGCTGTCTCACTGTATTACATTTTTTTGTGCCTTCTATGTACGATCTCCCAGTCCAACTCTTTCAACTCATGGTTGAAACTCTTTGCATGGGTTGTAAAAGTATAGCCCTTAATCTGTGATCAGAAAAAGAGGAAATATCATATGTCTACAGGAGATAAGGTAAAGGAACCTAAGCTTGTCACTGAGAATTTATCTGAAATCCAATTCACCCAACTTTTAAGCACTAGCATAAATTGTTTAAATTGGTTTCCACAGAGCCCACTGTATCCTGCTACAGTGCACTTTCTGACAGCAGGTTTAATTTGCTTGGAAATCGAAAGTACAATCCACATCCTTTCTGCAATGGAAAACATTGTGCATATTTAATAAGCTAATGTTTTATACCCTTACTGTGTAAACAGCACCTTTAAGGTTGATTGAAATATGATTTAAATGTAAATCTTCCCCCACAGGCACTGTTTTTATCTTTTAAAATAAACTGAATACACTTTACAGCTATTCAGTCTAGTACATTCCTTAGTAGAGGTAAGACAGATGCAGCAGTATATATCGAAGTTCATCAGAAATTATTCCCTTTGTTGCAACATAAGATGAAACCCTGACGTGGCATTTGATAGGAAGATTTGGTTAGGGTTGGTTTCCATGTATCCTGCTCGAAATTTGGAGTGCAAAATAATTGAAAAGAAATGACAATCCCAAAGTAATTCTGAGTGAACAAAATGAGGCTTTGGCATGTGTCTGCTCAGCTATGAGTACAGTTCAGCATAGTTATTATTCTGAAAGTGGTCTTCATGGGAGGTAGGGTACCATGGTTGTTTTCTTCCTCTGAAGTTTTTGCCTCATATTTAACCTTTCCAAAAGTCTTGGATCTTTGGGAAGACAGACAATTACATATTAAAATTTTTTAAAAACTGGCTGGCTGGCAAGGCCCAAGGAGTTGTGGTGAACGGAGTAAAATCCACTTGGCAGCTGGCCACAAGTGGTGTTCCCCAGGGCTCAGCACTGGGGCCTGTTCTCTTTAATATCTTTATCAATGACGTGGACAAAGGGATTGAGTGCACCCTCAGCAAGTTTGCAGATGACAACAAGTTGAGCGGGACTGTTCATCTACTTGAAGGAAGGAAGAGTCTAGAGAGGGATCTGGACAGGCTGGATCGATGGGCCAAAGGCAATGGTCTGAGGTTCAACAAGGCCAAGTGCCGAGTACTGCACTTGGGTCACAACAAGCCCATGCATTGCTAAAGCCTTGGGGAAGAATGGCTGGAGAGCTGCCCAGAGGAAAAGGACCTGGGGGGATGTTGGTCACCAGCCAACTAAATATGAGCCAGCAGTGTGCCCAGGTGAGCAAGAAGGTCAACAACATCCTGTCTTGTATCAGAAATAGTGCAGGACTAGGGAAGTGATTGTCCCAGTGTACTTGGCACTGGTGAGGCCCCACCTTAAGTACTGTGTCCAGCTTTGGGCCTCTCACTACGAGAAAGACATTGAGGTGCTGGAGCTTGTTCAGAGAAGGGCAACAAAGCTGGTGAGGGATCTGGAGCACAAGTCCTGTGAGCAGTGGCTGGGGGAACTGGGGTTGTTTAGCCTGGAGAAAAGGAGGTTGAGGGGAGACCATGTGGCTCTCTACAGCTACCTGAAAGGAGGCTGTAGTGAGGTGGGGGTCAGCCTCTTCTCCCAAGTAACAAGTGACTGGATGAGAGGAAATGGCCTCAAGTTACACCAGGGGATGATTAGGACGGATATTAGGAAAAATTTCTTCACCCAAAGGGTTATCAAACATTGGAACAAACTGCCCAGGTAAGTGGTGGAATCGCCACCCCTGGAGGTATTTAAAATGTGGGTAGACATGTTGCTGAGAGTCATGGTTTAGTGGTGGCTTTGTCAGTGTTAGGTTAATGGTTGGACTCAATGATCTTAAAGGTCCCTTTCAACCTAGACGATTCAATGATTCTATTCTATGATTCTATATAAATGAAACAAAATTGTTCTCTGCATGTTACTTAGCATATCAGTGCAGGAGACAAGCATGTGACACCAAGACAAGGGTAAGCTGGGCATGAATCTCTCTGCATGGAAGTCAGCTGGAGACTTTCTACTGGATGCAGTGTTATTAGATGGACTTCTAGGCCCTCCAAGGATACACCAGAGATGAAGCTGCAGTGCACGTACAGATTTGAGCAGGTCTCAGCCAGCTTGGTTAACTATTAGAGCTGCAGCATCATAGAACTCTGTGTGGGTAACTTTGCCAAATGCAGGCTGTGGGAGAGGCATACACCCTCCCAGTACAGCTACATTGCTATGGGTACATTAACCTTTTTCTGGAAGCACAAACATTTGGTAAATTATGAGAGTCATGATAAGGGTGATGAAGACCCAGATGCTCCTTCCAATTTTGAGTTCAGATCCACAACTTGCAAACTACAAATCATTTTTTGTAGGATATTTGGACAAAATAATGAATGTTCTTCCCTCTACCCCCCATTTTCTGAAAACGCATCCTTCCTCCAGGCTTAATTGGGTAGGATTCTGATCTAATACAAAGGAAACCTTACAGAGAAACTTAATCAAATGTTAGCATTTGATCATAAGAGCCTCTCTACTGACTGTTTGGCCAGAGCTCTAGTACTGTGAATACTCATAAGCAACTGTGAAAGCCCACACAGCTATTTAAGCTGTTGGGTACAGAATTCATAGTTTTTTAAATAAATATATCTATGAATTCTTCAATACCTCTTCTGCATACATTCATTCCTGTTTAGTAAAAATTAATTAACTCATCTCAGTAAGTGTTACAGATGATTTGAGGAGAAAAAAATGAGACTTCATATGCCAGATTTGCTCTGGCTTTCTGAAAGATAACCAAAGGTCTTATTTTTCACTCTATTAAAAATTCCTTAAAAATATCTTGCTGCATTATTTGAAAATGCATATGATAATTACGTACAGAGCACCATCCTTCTCTTCCTACTGAAAGTAAGGGTCACAGTAATACATTATTTGATGTCCAGATGCTTTCTAAATGAAGAAACATCTTTTTCCTGCTGCAAACTGAGGATTTATGCAGATAGCTATCAATACCATTAATAGAATTACCTGCATAAATCCTTTTATTTGAATGGGACTCCACAATTTATATAGATTTAATGTAATTTTTGGCTCAGTATCTTATTTACCATATAAAGAATTTTTTAAAAAAGATCTTTACTCAGCTAGGAGAATTTAGTACGTTTTGTTTGCTACATAAATCTGATATATCTATTTAAATAACTTCTCTAGTCTCTTCTCCTACTAACATTATTCCACAGTAGGCTCAGGAGCCATATTTGAGCAAAACGTGGTATTTAAAGAGCTTGCTGTTGAGTGACTGCTGACACAATAGATCCCACCCCAGTGAGAAAGCCTGTGTTTCATCGTGGGTGCTGCTCAGCTCCCCACTGCAGGGCCAAAGCTCTTGGAGGTCTGATTTTTCATCATAGCGCTGGAAGCCATGAATAGGATCTCACCATAGCAGCTTAAAAAGGTGCTTTTCGTGTCAGAGAAAGAAAAGAAATATACATTGCTTTCTTCCAGCTGAGGCCATTGATTCACAACCTGGGGAAGCAAAAGGAGGTAGGCAGAGGGGAGGAGGGAATCCTGTGTCCTGTGATCTCATTTTTTTACACTTGGTCCTTCTCCTTCTTTTCATCCAAGTAACAAAAAACCAAACCAAACAAAAACAAAAAGGCTGCTGTCAATGCGACAGTGAGAGCACTATGCACCTATCGTCAATAAAATGAACTTTCATCTAACTTATACTTAAATGACAATTATTTCACATTGCTAATGGTATCACTGGTTTTCCCTGCAGACAGACAAATGCAGGCGACACAGGGATTGATTAAATTATCTGTCTTGTATGCAGTAAGTGCAAACACCATATACTTTTTTTTTCTTTCTCTGAGAAATCTATAAGTCCAAATAATGCTGCACAGTTTTTAATTAAATCAAAAATTTATAACACCAAAATCTGCTAAGTGCCATTATCAGTCACAAATGAAACATTTCTGCCTTTTTATACGAAATACAGACTTGATCTAACAGCAGTGAGTCAATCCCTTCTTATTTTCATTTTCTCTGTTCCTCTTGCTTTGTTCCTTCTGATAGTCAGGGCTATTCACACAAGACCTGAGCACTAAAACAGGTTTTTCATGGATCTTGAATCAAGCCCAAAGAGATGTGTGTAGGAATTTTCATGTGGACAGTCTGCAAATGGTGTTTTAACATTGCTGCTTTCCCAAATAAATCATTTTATGATACTGCCTAAAGCTTAGGCTCTGGCTTTGAAGTATATCATGCAATGTCATGTCCATTGGACAGGGTTTTAATAGTTGGACAGCACACGACTGAATAAAAATCCAAGAAAACCTACTGAGTTTCTGTAGTGTTCTAATGTAATTGTGCTTCTTGCTTTGGAAGATTTTGGGAGATCCAATTTAATATGGTTGTCTTGCCCTGAACTATTATCAAAACACAGCTGTTCTTGTATCTCATGTGCCAAACAGATTTGATCTTTTATTGGCACCAAAAAAAACCCCAAACCAACCCACCAAAACCCACAAGACACCACTCTCATCATTCAATATTTAACTTTACAGAAAATGGGTTTTTAGCCTTAGTGTATAAAATATCTGCCTGATACTCTCAAATCCTGTCACTGGCATAGCTGCTTACAAAGGATGCATGGCACCCGTTCCTGCTCTCTTGCACACCACTCAACCCTCTTTATAAGAGCTGAAAAATGCAGAGCAGGGAGAAAACATATCATCAGAAAGTAAGGAACACATTACTAAATTTATCTCTTTTGGTTCTCTGACTGTATCTGGAACAACCATGACATGATTTTTATTTGTTGTTAGCACTGCGGTTTGTTTCCATTTTGTATTTTCTTTTACCGGAGTCATGGTTCTGCCTAGTTTAAACTATCTACACACACCTGCAGAAAGCAAGGAAAAATATATTCCTATACCACCTAATCCAGCTGAGACTCTGGTCCTACTAGAAAGGCAAAAAATTGCTTCCCCATTACTGTTCATCTCCTACTTTTCCCTGCAGAGCATGGAAAAACACTCTGCAGAGCTGCTATTTTGCTTTTGTCTCTACAGCCATGACCAGAAGAGACATGAATAGGCTGGGACAAGGAAGACTCTTATTTCTGCCTTCTCTTCCTTGTGCCTCTTTGCATCGTGCCACCCTGGAAAATGAGTCACGCTGTTCTGCAAAGGGCCCAAACCCAGCTCACTCCTTCTCAGAGGCCATGGGAATATGGGAGGAGCATCTGGACTGCCAGGGCACAATGACAGCCCGCAATGGGATGGTCTGCAGGGGCTCCTGGGGCAAAGCCAAGTGAGGAGCAGCTGATGAAGGCCCTAGATGTCAGCAAAGGAGTGTCCCAGGACATGCCCTGTCCAGTGGAAAAGAGAGGGTGCTTTGCCCCTTGTGACTTTGGGGCTGACATCAACGTGGGTCTTCAGCAATCTGAGCCTGGTGTCATTTTGTGTAAATACAACATGGAGCCAAGGCAGGCATTGCTGACAGTGGACAAGGAAACTGTGTGCTGCAGAGGCAGGAGTTTCAAAACAAGACCACAAGGACAGGGCACGCCATTCAGCCCTCTATTAGACTTTTTCCCTTTGAAAGTGCTGATAAAGAAATATTTTCCTTCACTTGCCTAAGGGCCAATTAAAATTGTTAGAGAATAACAGTACCTTAGTACAGATAAAGATTGAGTATTCCAGTCTACATATCATATTAAACCATCTTTACTTCTATAATATAGTGCAAGATAAAACGTGTATTTCTGGCACAGGGCAGCTCAAAATGCCAAATGCTATATTATAGAGGTGCAAAAATGTACTTAAAACTATACAGAGAAGAAAGAAGAGAGTATACGTCCCAAGAAATTCGAAAAGAAGTACAATCATGTTAATGAAATACATCCTTTTTTTTTTTTGACTGAGTGCAATGTAAAAGCCCTTATACACAACTTATGCCTGGGATATTTTTTTTTAAAGATTCATCTGTCAAAACTTGTGGGATCATAAAACATCTGAAACTTGTACTTCTGTAACTATCCACAGATAAATTTTTATCCAGTTTGACATTCACATTATAAAAACATGGGCACCTGCATATAAAGTCATGCATGCAGAAAAGCTACAATTTTTAATTGGTTGCATTTTCCTTTATCTATTCCTATCATATATACTTTGATTATTTTATTTCTATTATATACATTTAATATTTCTACACTTTTGGGATAGTTCTGAAAAAAGAATGCATCTGAAACATTCTGGAAACACAAAGAAAAAAAAAGGGGCACAAAATGGAGCAGCAGCAGCTGTATTGTTTTGTGAGTCAGACTGAGGTATTGGACCCGCATTTATTTGCTGCTCCTCCCTCACACAAAGGAGGGGCAGCGGTGGGAGCCGAATGGATGGTGCAATGCTGTTCATTAGTGAAACTCCCACAGACACATTTAGCAGTGGGAGAAGGTCAGGAGGGGTGCGTGGCAGCCCCGGGAGCGCAGCGAGAAGCACTTTAGCACAACTTGTCTCAGGGCCGCTATGGTGAGCAGGGCTCGGAGTAAGGATGTACCTGATGTCTGCGAACTGGAGCGGCGCAGAGAAAATAATGTTTTCCTGGCATTTCTCAAAGGTCACGTGGTGCTTTTTTTTTGGCTGAAAACAACATGAAAGAAAGGAGTAATGATCAAAGAGAAAAACGGAGGTGGGAGAAGCCTGCTTTGCACAGTTTGTCCTTATCCCTTACAGAAAAGTGCCGTATCGACTATCTATCGGGCTACTTTGTAAATACAAGAAGTAGGACTGATCTAGCTGTTTGTCCTAATCACAGTGAAATACAGAGAACATAACAAATGACACGGGGTGTAGTGCTTGTTTATAGACTGGGTTCTGCTGCTATAAATAAGCATTGCAGAGCTGTAACCCACGTATTCAATTGACAAGATCTGCTTTCCAGGGAAATTTAAAGAAATTTTCACAGGGTTCCCAAGGATGCCATCTCACCAGACAAAAGAAGGCTCGGTTTAATTCTTCTGACAGTGTATTTCATTTAGTAAACTAGCTTTATCCAATACAATTTTGGATGTGTCTTTAGTGTCTTGTACAATATCTAAAATGTTGTTTGCATTGGCATACAGTATCTCGCTTTGATGGACTCTGTAGTACCCAGTCATGAGAAAAGAGTTTTCCCACTGTTTTATATTTTCTAAAAGTATATTCGCCTTTACTGGAGTACAAGAAGGTAAGAAGAACTAAGCAAACAAATGTGATGCTCACTGGATTTTGGGTCCAGACATGGTTGATAGGATCGCTGTGGTGGCCAAGATGTAAAAGATCTGAGCAGATTTCTAGGATTTGGTAAAAATACATTAATAACTGGGGACAAAAAAATCCAGTTCTATTTCCTTCACTTGTCAGTTCCTAAACAGGAGATAGTACTTATCTCACAGCAACACAGGAAAGATAAAGCCTGTTTGTAAGGATGCGGTGTTCCAGAGAGGAGGCCACAGGTAGATAGCAGGAACCACTTCATGACCTCTCCTCCCCTGCAGGGAGTAGTGGGAAATGGATGAATAAGCACAGGGAACGGAGAAGACATTTCTTTTGTGCTGATGTAGACTATCTGTAAATCTTATTTCTAAAGGAAGCAAAATTCTCTAGGATGTAGATGCTATCTTTGGGAAAGTTTATGCTTGGGGTTTTTTTTTGAAGATAAGAATATTGGTTAGGGTGAGCTGGGAAGGTTGTGGTTTAACATATCTAGTCACTAGCATCTGCCATTTATACAATTACACCCTAAAATACAGATTTTCAAGGCCTCACATTTCATTTCTTGATCTGTGCACAAACATGATGTTTAGTCACATATTTGGAACACCTCAAAGAACTATTTAAAAGCAGGACACCATATACTTTTCTGCAGTAGAGAATGGCATGTCTCAAAGTGTCCTTACGTTTTCTTATTATGTTGCTGCACTCCTTGCTTACATTTTTTACAACACATAAAAGAAGAAAATACTTTTTTTTCTTTAGCCCATGATAGATGTTTTTTCTACCAGTACCCACGGACTTATTTTATGGAATCTATCAGAGAAAAGAGGAAGGAAGAAATATTTTGTGACAGTTGCTTCTAACATTTGACACAAGGCCAGGGACTGGATCAGTACAGAAAATTAATTACTTCCCCGTTCTCCAGAATCTCTACCTTCATAAAACCTGGAGGAAGAAATTTGTAGACTGAAGAGTAGACACTACCTGCATTATTCTGTAGATTAGAAACACGGAACATTTTCTGAGTGCTACACTCACTTGAATTCAAAAAGAATGAGATAATAAGCAAAACTAAAAAAAAAATTACAAAATGGTATTGATTCCACTGAAAGAGACAAACATTCAATTATTTTCAAGCACAATATTGTGTAACAAGGTCTTATCTTCTAAATGCAAAAACTAGAACTAATGTAGTGTTAAATTTCTGAAGTTAAAGACTCAAAAATCATCTATCAAAAGCTAAGGCTTAGCAGTATTAAATCAGCCATATAGCATATTTTACAGCATACTTTAGTGTCACAGACCAATACATTACAATTCATGCTAAC
Organism: Limosa lapponica baueri; assembly: GCA_002844005.1. Taxonomy (NCBI): domain Eukaryota; kingdom Metazoa; phylum Chordata; class Aves; order Charadriiformes; family Scolopacidae; genus Limosa; species Limosa lapponica. The sequence continues at coordinate 506,182 of KZ505811.1, forward strand.
AAGGGAAGAAAAATAGAAAATCCCACATGTATGTAATGAAAATGACCTAAAGAAAGAGAAAACCTTTTGTGGTGTATATACAGTGTGATGTTTTTGTGAACATGGTGTTATGAACACTCTTTGGTTGTAACTTAACCACTGCAGTAGGCTTGCTCTCGCTCTGTATGAATGCTGTCCTTGGGCCTTCTGATAATGCGATCCCCTGGCTTGCCCTTAGATCACCACTGGGCCCAAAGGTGTGGTTTTCCTAGTCCCTGAAGCTCATCTCTGCTACTTCAAAGGATGTCTGCAAATGTCTGTTGAAGGCAATAATGAATCTAGTGCTTCATAAACTCTCTCTGAGCACTAGTATGTGACAATTCTCTAACTGGAAGAAAAAAATAAAAGTGTATAACCAAACCTGCCTATCAAGTCACTGGGTTCTGAGACAAAATAAATGTGTACTTATTTGGAAATAGGAAGAATATTTCTCCCATATCAGGAAAAAGTGATTACCATAAAGTAGCAACAAGTCATAAAGTGGGAGAGCATATATTAAAGGCTTATTGGGGAACATTTGTTGCTGGATGCAGAATAATTCCTCTTTTCTTCCCAGTTTTCCTACTAGGAGTGCAGAAGGCAGTGGGATAGCTGTGCACACATCTGGCTAGACATGAAAAGGGGAACTAAAATTCTAGTGCATCTTTCAAGGCTAAATGTTTGTCTTATTCACTCAAGAAGGTCAAGAGCATATCGGCTCTGACAAAGCTCTCCTACTCCCACATGCGGAAGGGGTGGGAGAACAGGAGAAAGGCAAAGTTTCCAGATCAGATTTTGAAATGTCATGCTTTTTAATTGGTGGGACTTGTAATTTCAGGGGGTCAGCTGCACGCACTGTGAGGGAATGGATATAAAAGGGTCTCTCAGCACATTATAGCACTTGTGGTCCATCTTCTCCACTTAACTGAAAGGACTGGTCAATGCTGGGCACGCTGCCAGTTCTTGACACAGGATGAAGGGCTTGAGCCATGCGGGCTGCCATGGGACAGGCATTGTGTTTCCCTGTACCTCGTTTTTGACTCAACTCCTTTCTGTACCACAGATGCATAATTTTACTCTTAAAGCTGCATTATCGTAAGATTTGGAATTGGTTAGCCTAATATCTTTAACCCCTTTTCTCTTAAACCTTGTGGTCATTTATTAATTAATTCTCTGTCCTGGTATTTCCTTGTAACGGTGCTAAGGCAGTTGATACACCCTGCTCAGGTTCAGTATTCAACTCATCATTCAGTGAGAATCTGAGACAGACCTAAGCAGCAATGATTTGTATTGATTTGGCTTCTGAACTTCTACAATGTAGATATTGAATTTTTAGACAGTTTTGCATTAAAAATAACCTCATGAAAACAACAGCATATGGATTATTTTGTCCTTAAAGCCTTTTTCCTAACACCTCTCTCCTTTGTACCACAGTGTCAGCTCCCATACTTTTTCCACTTTCCACAAACCCATCCTCATCCCTCTGCCTCTATCCACTTACTTTTAATTCTGTCACCTGTTCACACGTGACTCTGTGAGTTGGTATTTGCAGAGTACCAGGTACAACAAATGCATACACACAGGCAGCCAGATGTTTTTGATTATTGCTATTTACGAAGGAGACCAGAGCCACGCATGTCACAGTTTGGAAACCTCTTTCTGTATACTGAATTCTGTGTATTTCTTCATCATAACCTCTTTCTACCTTGTTTAAGGATGAGCAGCTGTATTTTCAGACCTTGTCATTCCTCAATCAACACAATGTGCAAGGTGTGCTTGGAAAGGGCAAATTCCCCTATAGGGAACCTATGGCTACCTTGCCGTATTTTTATTGTTGCGGACCCAAAGGCTTGAATCTCTATCAGTGTCTAGTGCTTTGTGACAATTTTGCTCTGCACCAACTACTTCCTCTCTGTGGGATTTATGCTTCTTTTTATCCATTCTTTAACACAAAAATTCTTCACAGCAGATTGTGAGATCTTCCAGAGGAAACAAAGCAAAGCAAAACAAAACAAAGCAAAACAACAAACTATAGAGCAACACCAATACAAAAGTTTGCTTTCAACATGGAGTTAAGCTGTCACTTCTCCATTTCGAAATGCACATGATGTATAAATGCAAATGTCAGAATCACCTGTAGCATAAATCACAATAGGAAACAGTATGTTTGTTATACCTGAACACAAAGAGCAGCTGAGCAAGAGGAAAACAGATATATATATATTTATTTATTTCTTAATAAGAAGGGCTGCCAAGTAAGTTATGTTGAAACAAAAGAGAGAGAAGTGACTTGCTTGTACACATAGAGGCACATAATTTTTATGTGGGGTTGTGGTAATGTAAAATAGATTCTTAATTTAAAAGAGAGGGCTTAGTCAAAGAGCACTCCAAAAGAAACCACTTTATCATGATCTCTGATCAATAAATGAAATTTATAACGTTAGAAAAGGTCTCTCTGTGTTTGCAAATGAACAATATGCCAAGACTTGTATACAATTTTTTCTACCCATCATGTGAAATAATGGTTATTTGCAAGCAGGATAGTTCCTAATTTATTTTTCTAATAATCTAGTCACTGAGTAGCTATAATACTCATTGATTGTGATTCTCCCAGATCAATAGCATATTGTCAAAACAATCCTTCAGTTGTTCCATAAAACAAAACAAAAATTGACAAAGTAGTATTGGCTGTACAGAAACAGCAACAAACGCTTCTTAATATGCAATCATCATGTAATGCTACCAACAAAGACTGGGGTGTAGCCCACCTCATTTTAGTCATCTAAAGGACAGATTTCAGTCTGTCATCTCAGGTTCCTTATTAGCCCGGTGGCCTACAGAGGGTAATGGCTAGGCTTCCAAGGCAGATGAAATTAATAATCTTTTGAAGATGCCAATCTCTCTTCAATGACTACAAAAGTGTTTTGATTGTTCCTAGCAGGTTATAGTACCCCAGACAGCCCAAAAGGACCCTGACAGAACTATTAAGCTGTGTACAATGAAGTATTCTGGGGAGAAGGTTGCAAAGACTTATTAGGGAGCCAAGAAAAATTGTATGCTGACAAGTTCCTGCAGCAGGATGATCATCTCTGTCTCATATTGCTCTCTTCTTCCACTGAGGCACTCTAAACATTCTCAGGAAGAAACACATATTGGCTTAAGAAAAACAGAAAAATTGTTAGAGAAAGAGTCTGACCCAATTTTCTCCCCATATATCTGGGTTGGCTTTCAACCTCAAACTTATGAAAATCTTGAACCTGTCGCTCAGAATCCTGAGATTAAATTTAAAAACATTAGGATTTCTTAAAAAAAAGAACTGTTTCCCTTTTTTTGTTTTGGAATATTTTTGGGTACAGGTGTGTCACATCTTCAAGCATTTCTTAACAAATTTAAGGGTTATAATTAAAAAATTTTAAATTAATAATTTTGAGATCCTTCATTAGGATATTCATATGACAGAAGGGTATCCGCATGGTGAATATTGACTCCAGAAACAGGAATTCAAGCAAAACACCACATACTACAGAGGTAACTGCTAAAACTGTAACTCTTTGCAGTTTTTAGGAATTTGAGCCACCCTACACTGATAGCTGAAAAAGGCTGAAGCTGTTGCTATGGAACAGCACAGTTTACTTGTTTCAGTGGGTTCTGGCGCTGAACTCCCTTTCACTCACCCAGGGAGTCTTTCCATTCACTGCCCTGGGGTTTTGACCAGGACTGTGACAGAAAAAACAGTCCACCCAGACCAATGTTCTAAACTTCTCTCATCTTCCAGTGCAGGCTACACAGAAAACAAGTTTAAAAGGAATATATATTCCTCAACACTGAATTAACAATAGAAACATATTTTAATCAATAACAATTAATATTTCATTCTGAGAAAGACAACAGCGTCTGTTTGTGATTCAGGAAAATCTTGTGTGCTGCCAGAAAATATTCCATGCAAGTAGGATAGCAATAACGTTTCTTGCAGTATCTAAAATTTTCATTTTCTTAAGACCCAGAATAATTACACACTTTTATTCCCTGAGATTTTGTGAGTGATAGCAAATAAAGCAAACTCAAATGTTTTCTCTCACCTAGACAGTGTTACTGCAAGCTAACAAAAGAAATACCAAAAAAACCCATCCAGAGAATAAACGCAAGCCTTGCTTGCTAAACAGTCATTTGACATCCCTTTTCACAGAGTTTGCCCTGTGGGCAAGGGTCTCTGTGATAAAGATAAGCTCACATTGTAAATGCTTACTTTATAGCCAACTACAGTGAACTGTGCTAAAGGCAATATTTGTAGTTAACATTACTGTGCAAATTTCCTGCCATTTTTGAGATAGCTAGAAAGACTACACCGCTGATGTTTCTATCAGAGTAATACTTCTGTCCAATGCTCTGCCCATATTTTTCAAAGCTACTGGAACTGGAAAATTTTTTACTAATATCATAGTGAGAATCCTCCTGAGGATTGGACTGAGCGAGCAGCTGGGTAAAGGAGAGCTGCCCACCAGGGTTAAACCACATTACTTGTTTTAGGGTCAGCTAAAGTGCCTTAAATTCATTCTAACTTGGGACATGACTTAAAATGTATAGTTATACGTAGGAAGTGTATATTACCAGAGTTAGCCTGTCCTCCGTTTTCTGACTTTAGAATGCAAATATGTGCATTAAGATAGAACAACATTAATTTGTGTTGTCATCTACGCAAACCAAGGATGTTTTTACAACTGGTCTCACTGAAATTCTCCAATAAAAAATTGTAAGTCATAGGCACGTTCAATCTTTATGATAACTGCAGACAGAAAAAAATGAAGTAACCCTCACTTTTCTGGCTGGGATAGTCCAACTTGGAAAGACATCTTCTTTCTGCAGACTGCTGACAGCTTTTCTGTGCCGTGTTACAGTTACTGACATGTGAAGAGGATCTCGTTTAAGTGATAGTAGGCCAAGGTTCAGTAAAATACTTGATCACTACCCTCCTTCTACCTCTGTAAATCAGATTTTAAGTTTCTGTTTAGCTGTTCTTGAGACATTTTTTCTTCAAGAAATGCTTAAAATTATATGGCCAAAATTGCAAAGGAGGAATCTAAAGCCTAGTACCAAATCTGTGCTGTCCACGCTTTGAGAGATGATCACGTATTTATACTCACTTGTGAGCACAAACTGTTTAGGCATCTCATAATCCAATTTTGACTTATGAACGCACAGCTTGCTTTCAGAAATATGCTTGCATGTGTAATTAAAAGATATGGGGTAATGTTTACAGCTCCTGCCAAGGCATTCAGCAGAGAGCACCCTGGAGAAGGAGATGAAAGCAACCAGAGCAGGAGCCAGACAAATTGGAATATGGGGCAGCAACAGCAGGAGCCAGGAACAGATAAAAGGTTAATGCAACATTCGTGAGAGCAAGACGGGGACTATATCCCAGGCAGGGCTTAGGACAGGTCCTGAGATTTGCATGATATAAACTGGTAAGTGTGAATTACCACGATACAGCTCCATCTTGGGACTTGTGGCAACTTCATAAATCATGTTTGCTTTTGTCTCATGTTTTATGGTATTACTGGAAACCCTTGATGGAAACGCAACCTTATAAGCAAAATACCCACTATTTATTCTCTACCTTGTGGATATAACCAACAAATTTTTGTTTACAGCAAGCATGATTTACACCTAGTCACATTTGAACTTAAGGACCTCCAGAGATGAAACGCGTTACAAGAATCTACTGTGTGCCAAGCCCATCAGGATACTTCATCACAGTGATGGAGGGTGGAAGGAGGGAGAGGTGGAGGGAAAGAGGGAGTGCATTTCTGTTTGCATGTGTATGCAAGGAAAGGAAGGTGGTCAGGTTCAGGGTTGGGTTAGGCATGTGGGAAGCAATACAAATCCATTTTCAAAAACTTGCAGTCACGCAAGTCCTTAAAACCAGTAGGAGATGTTTGGCTAAATTCCACGCAATGTTGAAATTTGAGGGGAAAGTCTTTAGCCATTAACTGTGATATAATTTAGTTTGAAAGCTTAATGAGAGAGGGAAAATAGCATTTGGGGGGCAAGGCATTTGCATAGCCCACTTCTTCTGCAGGTGTCTAATTGGTAGTGATACAGGTTTCATTAGAATACACAGCAGGTTGTGGAGCTATCTAAAATGCTGCTGAAGATAAATGCATTTTGTTATCAGCAAATGTAACTGCTTGCACTAGGAACCAACACTGGAATATACTGTATGATACCCATACTGCATCCTTCCTCTCATCTAGCTCTGAGGAAAAATTGGAACACAGACAGAATTATTAAGACCTTGTACATTGGAAAGAAAATAGTTTAAAAGCCACAAGTATGGAAATCTAAAATTGGGATGGATAAAAACAATCTACCATCTTTATTAGTGTTGCATTTACTGTAGTCCTTGCAGGAGCAAAGGAGGCAGGTGGTGCAACAGAACCACACGTTGAAGTTAATGGGCTTCTGTACTTTCAAGACACAGTGTGAGAAAGTAAAGAGGGTTTATACTAAATCCTGTGTGCAGGAAATTAATTTCTAGATATCCTGTTCTCTTGCAAGTGTGCAGCATTTTTGCATGGAAGATATTAAGGATTGCTGCCTGAGGAGAAAATGGTCCTTGGCTGGGAGTGAATAAGAATTACAAGTCACAAACCCCAAGTTAATACTATTTTTGGACAGCCTCTGTCTCCCTACTCTTTGTTAAATTTGAGTGTGATTGTAAATACGTATCTGTAAAACAAATGGAAACAAATATAAGACTACTGCCATCTTAAATCCACAAATATTAGAGAAAGTTGAGAAAAGCAACCGGCTAACTGAAGCCAAAGTGAAATAGGGAAAAACACAGAGGAAAGCACAGAATTGCCGGGTTAAATCATCCTAAATAAATTTAACTCTACCCACCTCTAATATTTACATTATCTTATGTTCCTTAGCCTTTGCGGGGTTTTTTTTGTCTTATATTTTAAACAGTGAACACTTTATGTGAGACTATCTTTTTGTCCTGTGTTTGTACAGCACTTGGTAGAGAAAGTCTTGGTTGATGGCTTATACAGCTTAGTAATATGCTTACACAAAGAAGAGGTGTCATTAATAAAAAAGCATCTAGTGTCATTAATAAAAAAGCACCTGCTTAACTTATTATTCATAAGATGTGGAGTTCTTGAGTATTTTTGGGGAAACAGAAGAGGACCTTATTCTGTTTTGTATTTTTATTCTTCTTACGGTAAGAAACTTGAAAAGTATTATCACAGGTGCAAAAAACTCTCTCTATTCTCTGCATGTTATATGTGAACACTGGTAGGCATTTCCATCACTCAGGTGATTTCTTATAAGCACAAAAGTTTAGTTACATTTCCAGTAATAGAAAATATTGGGGGTTTTTTTTGGTTTTGGTATTTTTTTTTCCTGCAGGAAATGCCCAGGCATTTATAATGGAGAGACAGGCAGGCACCTCACTGACTGCACCATAGGATGTCTTATCATGGAGATGGAGAACCTGACAGATCTGTTGTGTCCACGCTTCCCCTCAATAACCAGGGCTGCTCATGTCTCTCCTGGGCTTCCTGGCTGCCAAGCAGTGAAAAACCACCAAAGCTGAATGTGCCATCCACTTTGAGTTCCCACCAGTCCGAAGAGTAAATGAGAGTTTGTTAGTCTAGTTACTACTAACATTTCTGCAGGCTTTTCATACTTCATACTAACCTCCTGCCTGCTGAGACCTGCCACCTGCCTATACAATGTCATCTGTCTTTGAAAAACTGTGATTTTCAATTACATTTCACATAAACTGTGTGTGTGTCCTGAATCCCATATCTTGTGCATTAATTAGCCAGTAAATAAATATTTAAAGCTTTGTACTTAAGCATGTATGAGAGGAACTTCTTTAGATTAGTTTTCTAAGGTAAAAAAAACACCTTCCAGTATCCTACCGTCTGTCTCTTATATTTCTCTTTCTGTATAACTCGTTCTTTCCTTCTCCTATGTAATTTTTGAGCCTGCTGGCAGATTTTAACCAAATCTAACAGAGATATCTAGATCTTAAAACCATACAAATTTCATGAAGAGATGAAACAGGGAAGAGGAGACACAACTGCATCCACCGAGGGAAAGCTTAAAATGTGTCTACAGTTTTTTTTCTGCAGGCTGACTCCATGGCTCACCAGGCAGCACCTGGACCTGGACCAGGCAACCAGCAAAACCGGCATTTCTTGCCCAGCCAGGTGGGTAGCAAACAGGGTGACAGGGTGCTAAGCATTGTGTAAGTGCATTTGGTTGGGGTTTTTGTTGGCAAACTGAGGTACCGTCACAGATGAGAAGTGAGGGCAGGGATGATTTGGGGAAGACCTGAGGGTTATTTGTGGAGGCCACTGCAGGGGAAAAGGAGAGTACTGTGGAAAAATAAGTTGGTTGGGTGGAGGGCAGCCACAGCAATAATGACTGTAAAGGATGCAAAATCAGGTCTTATGAATTACTCTGCCCATGCAACAACAGTTTGTATTTGGTCATTTATAGTCCATCATTTTAGGGTTCTGCACTTTGCATGTTGCTTTTTGATGTCTAAGATTATGCTCTAAATAGTGGAACTACTCAACCCCCCCTTTTAACTATCAATATAAAACAAAAGTTTCCCAACTTCATGGAGGGCTGAGTATATGAACGTATTTTGCTTGTCCAAGCACTGCAATAGAACATTAAAAAGTGAATATTTATTGCTTTTACTAACTATGGAGATCAACTTTTTTGATGAATACAGTCATTCTGCAAATTATCCCTTAGCAGGCTGTTAATTAAATCTATTTGTTTATTTGTAGTAGTTTGTATGAACAGCTTTTAACCTCCTGTAGAATTTATTCATAACTGGTCAGTATGATTATTTCCTATTTACTCTGTGCACTTTGATTAATCATCAAAATCAGATGGTATTATTTCTGCTCTAAGAAAGGATGACCTATGTATTATAAACAGGAAAAATGCCTTGTTTGTTAATGAATTACACATGAATATCCACAGCTTTTGATACCTCTTGTGATAAAGGCAAAAAAGAGGCTATAATAAAGGGCCATGATGCCTTCTACTAGCTGTGAATACTCTATAAATCTATTATTTCTACTATTCATGATTCATTCCCTTTCCTTGACTATTCTGATGAATAAAGTCTTTCTTGTACAAATGTTTGTGAATAAAATCACTGTGAGTGTGACTGAAATAAATCAGCAGATTTACTTACAGAACACAGGCAAATATCTTGTTACTTTGTGCACCTCCAATTCAAATAGAGTGGGAGTTTAACTGTGCTGGCTATTTCAGACTAACTCAGGTTCCTAAAATTAGAAAGACAGAAGCCCTATACAGTCCACGGAGCGAATCAGAATTTTCCAAAGTCTAAGCTACACAGGAAGCCCAGACCTGCATCGTTCATAGCACACAGTGTGGATATCTTATAGTACACAGTGCATTTGAACATACATATCATACATACATACAGTATGTATGATACTAATTTTCATAGAAGAATGGATATTTCTGTTCCTATTGTATGTATAGATCAAGAGATAAACAACAGCTTGAGGGGTATCTTTTTCCCCCCAAATTTACCTATATTAAATTCTGAGAAATAACACTGGATGCAACAGAGTATACACAAAGGAGTTGGTTTGAAAAAACTAATAATTATACTTGTCATGGAATATATGCTCTATGAGACTCAAGAGCAATACTGCTTGGAATAAGAGCAATAAATTAGAGTAAAAATGCTTTAAAATGCATAATTATAATGCATTAAGCTGAAAAAACATGGGATAGAAATATCTATGCTCTTCAAAATGTCAAGTTGAACACCTTGCTGTGAGCCAGACTGCTTAATATATGGGTGGCTTTTGGTTCTGAAATTCTAATGCATAAAGGACAGCATGACAGGATGTTATAACTTTATAAAGATAACATGAAAACTGTAACATTTCATTAACATTAAATCATTTACTAACATTTTCTGAAGAAATACATTTTTGAAGTCTGATACTTTTATCAAATGAACACAAGATAAAATGTCACATGCTTGAGACCACTGCTGTGCTCAATGTCTTAGTGAAGGATGCAAAGTCATGGGGCTCTGTGCTCAAGAATATCAAAGCAAGACTGTTTATTTTTTAATAATAAAAATAAATAAACAAATATTGCTATTCTGTGGAGTATTTTAAAACTGAGTTTCTTTTGTTCTTTTTCTTGCTGCTCCTGAAGTCATGATAAAATCTGGCAAAAAAAATCCCTTTTATGACACAAATTGTTGCCTCAAATTCATTTTTTTTGTCAATAAAGTTGTCCAAAAAATACAAAGTTTTATGCACCGTGGATAATTCTCCTTGCTGACTCTGCTGTTGAAAGGTTTAATTGTGGCACTATTGCTTGTGATGAGTGAATGCCTCACTTCGTGAAAATCATCCCCAAAGATAGTAGAAGAAATTAGACTCCGCAACCAACCACGTAAAACACACTCAAACTTTGTGATCCCTGCTTCTAAATATAGCACGATTGAAGGGCTATGGAAGCCCAGATAAGTCTGTTCTCTCTCTCTCTTTTTATTTTTTTTTTTTCCTCCTAAGGATAGTTTGATAAAAGTAATCAGTTTATAACAATGACCTTGCTTCCAAGACCTAGGTTACTGGAGATGATTTTGTTTGCATATGTAAATGTAATTATTTCCTGTCTGAATGCAGATAGCTGCAGACCAGACTTCAGTATGTGGAATGAACAATGATTCAGGGGGTTAGGTAAGATTTCAAAACAGCTGTATATCCTAATTTGTCATATACATCCATAGAAAAAATCTCCCTATATATCCGCATGCAATCAAGGCTTCTTCTGTGGAATCTGGTGACTATGTCACTCACTAGCCAACAGAATATAAGGGGAAGTAGGAGATGCTAAATGCCACCAGGATTCCAAGAAGTTGCAGTGTTGAGCCCCTTGGAGAAAAAGCTCATGATTACCAGAAATGTAGTTTTTAAAGTCAGAATGTGATATTTCATTTTCTGTAGAACAGGGCAGAGAATTTCAGCGAGTTTCACCAAGTACAAGATACTGTCCAGTGGTGTTTTGTACAGAATTCAAAATAGTATGCAATCGTGGCTAAACTACTTCGAGGGCTCCTCCAGTTCTTTAGGGAAGGTTAATTACTACTGTTTTATAAATAAGTACTTTGAATTTATCTACCTAGAATTTTCAATCATTAGCTTTTACTGCAACTTTGTTTTCTCCTAGATTAAAGAAATATCTGCTAGATATTCTCTGCTCATTATCCAGCTTTTATTTTCTGTGAACAAACTGAACAGACTGAGTTTCCTATATCTCTTATTATGATTTATTAATCACACTTTTCCCACTCCTCTCTTGTTCATTATTCTTTTAAAATTGTTGATAGAAAAACTGAATTCAGTAGACTAATAGCAGTTTCCAAATGAAACATCCTATAGCCATAGGTCATGTTTATCCTCAGAGCTGCAGTGTCTAACAGAGACTTTCCCTAATCTCTCGTGCCTCCAAATTCTTTCCAACATCAATGCAATTCAAGATACTCTCTCATCTCACAGAAATAACCTACATCTTCTTTCCTAGATCCATGACCTTGGGTTTGGTATTGTTTGCATTTTTCAAGTGAACCTGATTCACCAAGCAATCCAGAGTAATCCATAAAGCTGACTTGACCCTGTCGTTATTTATCAGTTGAGCTAGCCAAAACCAATTTTTTCAGTTGCTGGAAATTTTATTTGTTTGCTTATAACTTAGTTTCAGTCCTAATCAGATCCCAACTTGCGTCCAAATTAGACATGGAAGTGGCAAGTCTGCTCCAGGGCACTGACCCCACAAATGACCCCTTATGGCTTCTAAATAAAACTGACATTTTTGTCATATCACTGTTTTCATTAAAAATGTCAGGAACATAATTTTCCTGAGCATCCACCTATTTTTATACTTACAACTGTAAAAAATAGATGTAGTTGCTTTATTAATATCAGGGAAGGGCAAACACAATTATTTTTTTGCAAAATCATCTCTAAATTCCAAAGTCAAAATTTGTGCAACCTTTCACCATCTAATACAGTAAGCATTGTCCAAACCCAAAGAGAAGAAAGCTTGCCCAAATACTTGCCTTTGGCTTTCTGTATCGTCTCTTCTGTGGAATGGGTGAAAAAATTCATGGGCAGCACTGGGCCCTAACAGTGTCCAGATCTCATTGCCAGAACTACACAACAGAGTTAAAAATGAAAAGCTAATCTGGAGAGATTGTTAGTAAACTGCCTTGGGGGATGAGGTGCTTCCAGGGGCTTGCAGGGGTGGTGGGGCACAGCTTGTGATGTTCAAACTCTGCGGTAGGGAGGGAAAAGAGGGAAAGGGTCCATGAATGCTGCCTGCTGTTGGACCAGAGCAGGACAGTGGCTTGTCTGGGGTCTGTCCAGAAAGGCAGTCTGCTCCCAACTGCTCACACAGAAAATTAAGTTTCCCAAACCATGAGATATATGTAGAGGCACCTGTCTGACAGACACGCTTACACCATAAGGGGGTTTGATTCACCCTATGGCTTGCTAGCCTCCGCTGCTCATGTTTTCTAGGTTTTCTGTGTGAGCAGCTGGTCTGTGTGTGCTGAAATATGCCAACAATATTCAATATTGTACAATATTCAACAATATAGCAAGGTCTTGTGGTCGTGCATATAGAATTTTTTGTTTTCTAAATTAGTGATTTCAAATCAGTAATTTCAGATGTTATTGTCAGTGAAAAAATAATGATATGGCTGACTGGAATAAATACTGTATATTAACCTTTAATTTACTCCTGGCATAATAGCTTTATCTAAGACACATAAAAGCAATCCAGCCCTGACTACTACTATGAGGAAAATGCTTTCTCCAGTCTTACCAGCTAGTATGAATATTCACAGAAGCAAATGTATGACTTTGGTTTCACCTTGACAATGACAAAATTATTTTCCTGTTGTCTTGGAAATGTTTTCTCTTCCCAGCGTTAGAGCTAAAGCAAAATCTTTCCAAGCACAGAGATTTAAAAAGAGTATATGTGTATTCTACATGGACTTATGTGCGTATTCTGGTCTGTATTTGGGATGTGGCACTACACAGTGTTTTAAATCATGTTGTGAATTACATGGTTCAGAAGATTACCACAAAAATTATCTGAGAGGGGTTTGGCCTTAAAGGTCTCTTTTTTTTTTTTTTCTTTTTTTTATCTAGCAGTTGAGAGAAGCTTGTTAACTTAAAAGGAGATGCTGCATCTCACTGAATCCAGCTGTATAAATATTTTAACAACATCATAGTGCTGCAGCACATGATGGTTTCAGCTTCTAAGCACATAAGTATAATTCTTATTTCAGCTGGGTGGGGAGGTAAGAGAAAGAGGGCGAACGTGTCTAGTGGTGAAAGGAGGGTGGACGGGGCTCAGTCAGACAAGAAAGCAAATGATTCTTTAGCAAGTGACCAGCTTGGCACTTCAGCTGTGATTTTGTGTTCCTTTGTTTAAGTCCTGCTAGGGTGCTTTTTGGGATTCAATGCTAAGACACATAAGTGGCCTAATAATAATTAGTTATTATTAATATCTGCAAGTATGCTTCATCCGGAGTCACTTATACAGTCAGTGGTTATTCCTATTGGAAAGAATTTAGTTCAGACAGAGAATCTTGCTTTCAAAGTAAGAAACTGCTGCTAGATGCTCTTAATTTCCAGCAAGGTGTTTAATCCAGCCTTCATGTACAATTCAGTGTGCTTCACAAACAAGAAAGGAAAACTTATTAAGATATTACCAACTTCTGTGTAAACTGTGGTAAGAAGGCGTGCTGCTGCAGTGTGCAGCATGAGAAAAATGCTTATTTTGAGACTGAATATTTTTATAGCCAAATGTAAAGGGCCATTTGAAGGGCTGCTGTACAACAAAACAGAAAGAACTTATGTGATCAACGTGGAGCTTTATGGAGGCAAATCCTTGCATCCATCTTTGCACACTTTCCCATTCACTTGTTCCAGCAATGGTAACTGCACCACCCCATGCAACAATCCTTCCTTCTTCTGGGAAAGTCAGAGGCTTCCACCGAATCAACACAACCTCTACAAATCCCCAAGAGGTCTCTCTGGCTGTGTTTTCTGCCTATACAAATGAATGCGTTTATGAAGCAGAACCGCTTTGATTTTCACTTCACTAATCTATACCAACCATAAAACTACGCAAAACTATAAAATCTGTGATTTTTCACAGTTGTCAAAGGATTTAAGGCCACTGTGTCGTATTAAAATCTCATAGAACTGAAACCCCATGGTTTTAACATTACAAACTACAGAATGCATTGAGAACTCTTACCCCATGTGATTGATATTGTTACACTTTATCAATAAGAACCCAGTCCAGCCAGTTATAGAGCACTTCTTAAATATTAATAAAACACACTTTTCTCCTACTTTAACCCAGGGAAAACAAAGCTTTCTGATGCACTATTGCAACATTGGTCTTTTAATACTATATGACTTGTGATAAATTATTGACTACATTTTTCTAAATAATATATCCTCATCAGATCAAAAAATTCAGTAAAGCATGGTAGGACCGTCTGCCACTAGTTCGTATCCTAAATGTCTGGTCTTGTACATTTAGAAAACAGAGCACTGCTAACATTGAATTAAACATTTCTGGAGTAATGAACATAGTCCCATTGCAAACTACTTTCAGTTGCAAGATTCTGAATCCACACCAGGAGCAGGTCAGCCCACATCTAAGCCTTGGACTTGGTGGACTGTGAACTGGATATCCTCATCTACAGCTTTAGCTCTGGTCGTGTCCTGCTGTGGATGGACCTGGATGGACCCTGGATCTGACCCATTGCTTCCTCTTGTCTAAGACTGTCAATAAACCCTGTCACTGCCATCATGTGGAACCTACTTGGATCTGTGGGACTGCACCCAGGTGCTTGAGGGCACTGCCTGTGCTGTGGTCACCCTCAGCCCCTCAGCTCATCCCCCCATGCCAGAGCAGCCCTGCTCTTCCTATTCCCTCATCCAGCCTGTACTAGATGGCAGTTTAGACAGGCACAGCTTGTCTACAGGAAAGCAAAGGGGTGACAGAAGATCTGAATGCTCTCATATTTTGAAGGTATTCAGCTTTTTCTTGATGTCTGTTGCTTGCATTTTACAAGAATGTGTAAGACTACAGTACAAGTTTTATACAACAAAACCCGTTTGAGGGGATACTGCAATTGCATACCATTACAGCTGTTTACAACATATAGACTGTTTTCCAGGCACCTACTTCAACCTTTTTTCCAACCCTCTGCTTCTCTTCAGTCCTGAAAATGTTTTCTGCTCTGAAATTTTTTATTAACTTGCTGGGACCAGATACGCAAGTATACAGCTAATTTACCAAAATGGTCTTCACTCTGAAGCTTTTCCTTTAATAATCAAGATCATTCTTCAGCTATGCTGATCAAAACAATATCCCTTTTCTTGTATGCTGTGTTATTGCCACTGAAAAGGGACTGCTCCTAATCTAGGACAGTTTTCCCTATTTTCATCCTTTAATGTGTGGTGTTGTCATGTAAGCAGAAGCCCTTGAGGCTCAGTCTGTTGCCTTTCACTTGTTTTATCTGAAGTGTGGCTGAACCAAACAGGATTCTTCAGTTGCAAATCCTCAGCTCCTTTGCTATTAAAGGATGCCTGCTTAGCCTGACATTATCTTAACAGCTTCTTTGTACTGTCTGTAATTCCTGTAATGGATGTTGCTCAATACTCTTTGGCATGAGAAAATCTTTTGCCCTTTTCATCATTCCTGATAAACTTGGTTAAGCTTTTCCACTACCCTTTCTTTTGTGTTTATAGGGCATTGTCCTCCCTCTTGGAGCACCCCATCTACCCAGATAACCTTGTTTGTTCATATACAGAAAACACTTTTTCCTGGATGGGCTGGCAGGTGTGAACATGATCACTGGACTCATGATGACATTTTCTACAAGTTTTGAGAAATCATTTAGGTGCAGTGCAGAACCTCACTTTATGTGAGTTTCCCACTGTTTTCTAGAAGGTTGTGCAAGTTTCAGCATGACCAGTGTTGCCTTTTCTTTACAGATTTGCCATTTTCTTCCTTCTGAGCTTCACCAAAACCAACAGAAGTGCTGCATACTGTAATCTCATGTGTTGCACTTCAGGATCTACTTCACATTTTTCTATCTTAATGGTTATTTCCTAGCACTATGCCTTTGCTATCTATTAGCAAGCTGTACAAGCCCCATATAATTCTTTTCATTCAGTTTGAGAATATTCTGGTGCTGCATGGAAATTAAATACATGGATTTCTCTGTCCAGCTTCCTAGCATTTGGTGCCACTGATGTTTGCAAACATCTATAAACCTTCTCTTTCTCAGGAATTTCTTATCAAATTACCGCATTGGGCCACTGGCCTCAGAATGTTTTCCTTTTCTGAAGCAATAGCACTTGGCCGTACTCCCTTAGTATAATACTTCTGCTTTTCAGTGTGGCAGGGATTACATTGCAGCTGCCTCCACAAATCAGCTGGAATCAAATTTTTCACTGATCTAATAGCAGAGTTGCAAAATGCATCAGTAGAATGGATGTCACCTTTTGTAACAGATGAGATGTTTTGGAATCATGTGATAATGAATATTCTATTGACATATAACAACAGATAATATGTGTACATGAAATATTCAAAAACTATTGCATCAATGTGCTACGAGTGTTATATGTGCTTCTGTGCACACACGTGTGTAACAGTACATGGGTGTTATTTGTTTCTATAATTTATCCATAATTTTGATACAGATTAATGTAATACATATTGCTTTGGTAGAATAAGGAGCACCAAACCAGGACAAAAACATCCCAAACTAAAGAGATTTAATTCTTACAGGTGCAACAGGCAGTGTTAGGAAAGCAAGGCGCGACTGTAAGCTGCTTATTGCTCTCTGATCTGTTTCCTCTATTCTTTTATTCTCAACAAACTCTACTGTGCTCTAAAAGACTGGCCATCCCTGGGCAACTTTGACACTGCCTGAGAAGGACCACGGCTGTTGATGCTGGACTCACACAGGCCTGCCGGGAGGATGAGATAATGAGAAGCCTTGAAGGGATGGCTCGTATTACGCCTCACCCTCTTTCTACTACTGGATAGGGAGTGAATATTTTCCTTCTAATCACACTGATCTTAATGACATCTGTACTGGACCTTGCATGCCTAAACACTTAGTGTTTCTGTCCTGCTGTTTGAGCTCTTGAAGATTAGCCAGGCACTCTTGTTCTCCAGCAGGGATTGTCACCTTTTAACTTTTACCCTGGGTAGCTCGGTCACCCTCATTTTGGAGTCACTTCAGCGTGCTTAAATTTGTTTCTTTGAAATAATCCCTCATGGAAATTGGTGTTACAAATCTCACAGCTGATCTTGACTCTGGTACTTCTCGAAAGCTAACTTTGTATTCTTCCAAAGTGACTAGTGCTGTGTAGCCTTACTAAGAAGAGAAAAGTAAGGAGCAACATTAGAAAGATAGAATGGCTGTAATGGGTCAGGCCAAAAATGCATCCCACTTTGTGACCTGTCTCTGTCAATGGCCAGAAGCAGGAGCGTAGGGAAGCAGATAAGAAGGGGCAAATATATTGCCTTTAATTCCTGAAATACTCTTGCAGCACAGTGGATTATACGAGTTCAATAATCCTTACAGAATTTCTTTTCTGTGATAACAGTCGTTTCATGTTAAAGGTAATCAAAATTGGGAGAAATTATCTAGGGCTGTGGTGGTGCTTGGAAAACTAACAAACAGTTTTGACAAACCTTGAAAAACTCCTAACAGATTTGACAAACATGTTAGAAATTTCCTAGGTACAGCCCTGTGGCAGCAATAGGGATAAATAGTGTGTTGAGACCCATTTCTGGTTCCAAAGTAAACCAAGAAAAATTCTAAAATGGTATCACTCTAGCCTTTATTGATGAAATCTTTTTCACCCAACCTTTTAGTTTCATATTTAAATCTGAACTATCTGAAGATTTCTACAAGAAAAGTAGAGACAAATAATCTTTGACTTCTTTTTAGGATGAGATGAACTGCTTCTGGAGAGAAGTTTTGTTTTACTCTGTTTGCTACAGGGTAGTCTGGAGTGATTAATGTTTAGACTGGGCACCTGATGTCAGATGCTGATCAATTTTCTCTAAAAGACAGGTCTTATCCAATCTATTTTCTCCTGTGTGGCAGTACTCAAGTTCTTTCCAGCCATTTGATATTTAAAAAGTTATATCTAGCCACATTGTCTCACTGACTTCCTAATCTGTCCTTTAAAAGGGGTAGTAATGAACTTTATCTTCATATTCTCATTTTTATACCCTCATCCCCCAAACTGGCTACAAACACAGATTTAATTCTTGTTACCACCACTTTCCTGTTTATGGAAGGTTGTTCTGTTTTTCTGGAAATAAGAATTACAGGTAGTCTGAGTCTTCCCATGCTTCCTGCTGCTCTGTTCTAATATGTTGCCTTCTTTTCCTATTAATCATCCCCTCTTCCTTGCTGTGAGTGCTAGTAGACAAATCCCTTCCACTTTGCTTCATGTGTTGTGCACTACCTAATTACATTCGAGGACTCATGCTTTATAAGTCTGAATTGTTTCTTTATTTATAACAGCTATTAACAAAAGTGGTAGAATTACAGGAAGAATCCTAGCCCTGCGCACACAGACTGGTGTCCTGCCTCTCCCTCCAAACCTATTTCTTGCAATTGGTGTTACTTCACCTGAATTTCAAGCCTGCTGCTCATGTCCAACATTAACGAGATACTTGTGCATACGCTTCAGATGTTGGCCTAACGTTGGGCATAACAAGATGAGGAGTTTTACATCTGTTTTTGAAGTATATTTATTGAAGCTCATAAAACTAGACTGATGTCAAGATAGGGCTGATTAAGCCACAATACCTGACTTGCACTAGAATATGAAATTCCGAGGAGGGTGACAGTACTACTTAGGTACAAACAATTCAACATGGGCAGGGGAGCCTTTCTGCTTCAATGACTACCCTGCTTGTCAGCGTTGCAAGTACTAGAGTTTGATCCTTGCTTTTCACTGCTACAGACAAGTCAATTTATTTATTGCATTGGATACAACAGACAGTTAAATCAAGAAAAGAAGCAGATATTCTCTGCTTATATTTCTAAATCAGTGAACAGGAGACACCCATAACACTATACTGTACTTGAAAATCTCAAAACTCAGTGGCTCTATTTTGAGATAACTGAGATCTGAATAAGAAAATAAACATCAGTTATTACTGTGCAGCAAGGATTCACTGCTATCTGAGGACTTGTTTCATTGAACACTTGGAAAGTTAAAATCACATAAGATTAAGTGCTGTAATTTGAATATAATCACATTTTGTTTATATGGTTATGAAAAGGGACTAACACAAATACGATGAAGCTCAGCAAGAGGAAAGGAAATGTCCTGAATCTGGGAAGGAACGACCCCATCATTACCCTGACCTTTTCATGGTTCAATAAGGTAAGTACGAAGTCCTACACATGGGAAAGAATAACTCCAGGCACCAGTATATATGCTGGAGGATGACCATCTAGAAGGCATCTTTGCAGAAAAGGACCTGGTGTCCCAGCTTGAGCCAGCAATGCACTCTTAGGGCAAAGAAGGCCAATAATATCCTGAGCTGCATTAGACAGAGTGCTGCCAGCAGGTTGAGGGAGGTGATCCTTCCCCTCTACTCTGCACTGCTGGGGCCACACCTGGAGTGTTGGGTCCAGTTCTCAGCTCCCCTATACAAGGCAAACATGGACATACTGGAGAGAATCCAGTGAAGGGCCACAAAGATGATGATGGGACTGGAGCATCTTTCATATGAGGAGACTCTGAGTGAGCTATGACCGGTCAGCCTGGGAAAGAGAAGGCTCAGAGGAATCTTATCAGTGTATATAAATAAATACCTGAAGGGAGGATGTAAAGAGGACGGAGCCAAGTTCTATTCATTGGTGCCCAGTGACAGAAAGAGAGGCAATCGGCACAAGCTGAAATGCAGGAAGTTCCCTCTGAACATCAGGAAACACTTTTTCATTGGGAGGGTGACAGACCACTGGCACTGGTTTCCCAGAGAGGTTGCAGAGTCTCCATCACTGGAGACATTCAAAACCTATGTAGACACGGTCCCAGGAAACCTGCTACAGCTGATCCCACTTTTAGCAGTGGGGGTGGAGCACGTGATTTCCAGAGGTCCCTTCCAAACCACAAATCAGTTCTGTGATTTGGTCATTCAGACTATTTCTACCTATGTACCTTTTAGATAAACCCTAAAGTGTGCTTATCCAAAGGATAATTGTCTTTGAAATACACTATGAGTGGAGACTGATGCAACATCAACTTTGATGCCATGCCATCCTGTAATGCCAATCTAATGAATAGTCAAGTATTGAATCTTCCTTAAAAAAAAAAAATTACTGAAAATTACAATGTTTTTTTTTGTTTCAAAGTAGCTTCTTTATCCTGCAGTGATTTGCACACCTTATTTTGGTTTTCATGCAATAATTCTCTAGTGAATAATACATAAAACAGCCTGGGAACAAGGACTTGAACTGGGTCTTCCCCTCTCAAGAGAAATAAGCTAGCCTTTTGACTAAGGAGTTACATGCTTTCGTGTTCTCTTTTTTGCCTCATAAATCTTGTATATTTTGCTGCACTGTGGCCCAGCTTTGGTTTTCCCATTTTCTTCCTAGCTGTTCTATGCTCCACTTATTAGAGAAATTTTCCATGGAAGCAGCAGATCAGGAAATCTGATGTAGAGACCTACAACTCAGATTTTACATCAACAGGGAAAATGCTTTAATTATCACACTATTTGTAGAAGATAAGGACTATCATCATTACCCAAATATCCTTTTCCAGCAGCTGAATTTTTAAAATGAATGAAGCATAGTCCATTGGGCATTTACTTAAATTCTGTACACTTCAGCTTGAATAAGCTGTAATGCTTAATGGTTAGCTCTGAATTAGAAACCTACATTGCCACAGAATTTTTTTTTTTACTTGCTACTATGTTGTTTTATAAAAGCTTTTTCTTGCCCAAGTTAGAAGAAACACATTACTTTGGATTATACAAATAACTTAAAATATCCAGGCTTTTTTTACTGTTTGTTTAATTTTTACTTTCAGAATTGAAGTGTATAATATGAAAAACTATTTCAAAAGAAAAAGCTGGAGATTTTCCTTGTGAAAGTAAAAGTGGCCACTGTAAAATATTCAGTTTTGTTCTTTTTAAACTGACACATTTTCCTAAACAAAATGATATATGGAAAATAGTAGTGGTGTAAATTTTGTCTCTTGCTCAAAAAGAAAAAAAGTGTTGGGATGAAAAGTTTTGCTCACTTTCAGTCAACGTTTCTTTTTTCTTTTATTCATTTAAGTATTAAAATATATCCCACAATAAGAATTCAAAGGTGACAAAAAGTGTAAGCAAAACTTCGGTCTTCCCAAGTACTGGGAAACTGTCATTTAAAAAAATGCAGACACCAAAAATAGGAAGACTTCAGTGGAAAAATAAGGAAATTTAGGAAGTCCTACATGCTAAAATTTCTAACAAAATACCTTTCAGTTGCTGCCCACAGTTGCTTTCTGATGCGTGGGGATTTGCTGCATATGCAGCAATCTTACTCCGGCAGCTGTGGAGTGAGGGGCAGGTAGTGAAAAGGAGTCAGTCACTCTCAAATATCTCCTCAGCAGAGGCTTTTCTAGTTCACAGGCGTCTCTAATTGAAATATTTCTATTGATCACAATTATATATGACAATAATGGACATCATCTCCTGTGGACTAAAAGCACTCATTCTTAAGTTCATGCACAGGGCAGTCTCATGAAAGTGAATGGGTCTGCTTATGTTTGTTACATTAAGTGCATAACTCCACAGAATGGGTCCCTAGTCAGCAGGTCCCTACACAGGGCTTTTTAGCTCAAATAGAGTATCTTAAAGAAAAAAACAGCTGGTGAATGCAAAACCTGCTTTTTTCAATGTCTTACTACCAGGTTTTCAGCAATTTCAATCCATGACTTTGAAGAGCAGTTGCATTCAATCATTGTTCCTGCCTACAAGGTGGTGGTAGTACAAAGACATTGCAGTTGAAATTGTTTCAGAATCTTCTTGGACTCCATGTGAGACAGCTTCACAGGGTGCTATAATTTTTAGCCTTTAGGCAGATGAGAAGTTTCCTTCTAGCTATCTTGAAAAATAGTGCAAAAAATCTTGAAAGAGCAAGTGCTGTTAGATCAGTTCTACCAACATTTCCAGTGATCTTATATGCTTAGCACAGCCAAGTATTTTTTAACTCCTCATCTCTACCTTTTTCCCTCTCAGTTATTGAATTCCAGAAAGAAGTGCAAGACATTAATATCTCAGCTGGAACAACCAAGACTGAATATTATTGAGTTTTTTTATTAAACGTGGCATTTTCATTAAAATTCCTTTCTTCCCCCTGAAAAACCATGATGCTGTATTATCTGTTCTGGTACAAGAGTGTTGCAGCATGTGCCCAGGAGGTAATACAGTTTAGGAAAACAATTAAATATGATGGCTGGCCAAAGGCAATTTATACATTTGTTTCCTTGTTGGCAGGTTTTTTTTTTAGCAATGAGTTCTGCACCTGAAGCATCAGTGCATTGCTTTTGTAGTGACATAAGAGAGAGAAAGGCTGTTTTGCGTAATCCCATCTACAAGGATGGGTGATTCTGTCAAGTACCACAGGAGTTAGATGTTTGTGTGAAATTCAATGGACTGTCATGTGAAAGTATAAACCACTTCAGCAATAAGAACATAGAATAATCAAAGTAAAGTGAATGACAAACTGTAAATTTGGCTTATGGTTTAGTGCAGAATTACATATAGCATCTCTCTACAAATTCCTTGCCCATCTGTTGCCAGGGCTTCTACCCCTCCCATATCCCAGAACCGAAACTGTGATGTGCAATGCGTATGATGACCCAAAGTAGCAGACACAGGGGCTGCTCAAGAAATAATCTGACAGTATCCTCCCAGACTTAACACGACAGTTGCAGGATCTAAGCTAGCATGTATGTGTGCAGTTTGCATCGTGGACAAGGCTAGCTTGCAGTTATCTGCAGTTAACTACACAGACAGATATTAAGCTTCGGATTCTTCCAATATTCACATGTGTGCTTAATTCTGACCTTTTATTTGTGTGAGCTGCCCTGCTGGAATCAATGAGATTACTCTTGTACCACGAGATGTTAATGCTGGCAGGGCCAGTGCCTAAGATGGGTCCTATTCAGCAAAGCACTCAAGCCTGTGTCTGCCTTTCCCCATTCAACAAGTCCCATTAATGGAACTCAAGTGTGCGCCTAAGTGCTTTCTTAAGCCTGAGCAGTGATAGCTTGTATAATTGGGGTCAATGAACAGAAACTGTGTTAGCAGCCATGTAATGAATGACATTTTCTCTATGTCAAGCACAGATGAAGAGTTTGAAAGCAAGGAATGGTATTAGTCATTCCTATTATATATGCAAAGTGCAAAAATGATACCTTGAAGTAATTGCACTCTGAAAAAGAAACATTTTTTTTAGTGAAACCATTTTATCAATTATTTAGTCACAGAAATAATAAAAATAGAGGTGTATTTTATACATGGATTTCAGATGCAAAAATAAATTGAAAATTAATTCTTCAATAATTGGCCAAACAATAACAACAACAAAGTGTGCAAATATGGTTCAAGTTGTAAAAAAGTAATTTCTTCAATTTTTCTCACCAAAAATCAAATTAACAATCACACCCTAATTATTATTATACTTTTTAATAGGATTTAAATCAAAAGCATTTATTTCATATTGAAAGGTTGATTAGAACTTCTGAAAAGATACTCCAGAATTGCTTAAAGAAATAAACTCTTTTTTTCAAAGAGAACAGTCAAAGCAACTACCTAAACAATGTAACTACAAAATTACGTTTTCCCATTTCTTGATGAAAACCATTTGCTAATTTTGACCCAATTCTGTGAATATGTCTGCACCACAAAACTGCAGTTTTTAACAAAATAGTAAGAATTAATGAGAAAAACCAGTTTGTTTGGCTATAATCTCAATACTAAAGTTAGTTTAATTTAGTTCTGAAAAAAATTTTAACATAACATTATCCAAAATAAATACCCCTAGTTCTTACTTTATTAGAAATCAAAGTCTGAATCACCAGGAATAGAAAAGAGGGAAGGCCTTTTCCCTCTAAATACTGTGCAATGATCTGCCATAGGTTATGGTTTGCATAATATATAAAAAAAAGCAGAGAAAAAAATGAGTCCACTTTTCAGTGACAACATTACTCTTTGTGTTAAAAAGGCAAACACTCTGATGGGACTGAAATGAGTGTTTTAAATTCTAGCAATACAGATTTTCCATAAAAATATGAGTGATTTCTGAGTATCAGACCACAGTACTATATCAAGGCTTGAGGCAATTAAAGCTTTTGAAAGACGTTCAGCCTTTCTTCAAGTGTAAAATGTATCCTTCACAGTTTATTATTTCAATTAGTAAAAGCTTTATATTTTTCAGTATAAAGGTCAAACTTGGAGAAGAAAGAAAGGTACTTTTAACCATATAAAAAAATCCAAATACACACACACAAAACCACATTCTCTTCTTTCTCCCCTCTCCCAAGAAGACCCACCCCTTATGAATGTTACTGCCAGGGAGTTACTGATGCATTTTTCCTGAAAAAAGATGTACGGGTGTTGTGGATTTGATTTTCTCCTATTCAGATACCGCCATCTGTATTTTGACTTGTCTACCTCCTTTCCAAAAAACTTTCAGCATTTTACCCTCTTTATCACTTTCACCTCCTCCAAAGTGTTTCCTTTTTCTTTTCTGAAACAGTTTTTCTTTTCAAATGCTACACTTCCGTATCAGCTACATTTTAAGAAACACCTTCATTCTGCAGTTAGGGTTCCAATAACATCATGTTGAAGTTCGATTCTCCCACAGTTAAGCTCATTCTTAAAACACAGATGTCCCTGCTTACCATCTTCCAGCCTTTCCCCGCCTTTTCCATCCATAGCTCTAAAATTTTTCTTTGCCTCTTACAGAGGGACTCTTGCCTTTGTAAAGCAGGGCGATCTTGTCCTCCGCTTTCCAGGCTGAGTGATGTAGAAGGAAGAAGTAAAAGGAAGTGGACAGAGTAAAACAAGAGGTGCAAAGCTAACAGAATTGATTTAAGTATAGCGAGATGACCCCAGCCCCTCAGTGTGAGGCACTGTCTGTGTCTGTTGCATGTGAAGGGGAACAATCTGTCCCTCAGCACATGCAGAAATGAGTTACTGCTCTTCTGCAAGAGAGGAATGAATAACAGCAGCCAAACAGAGGAAGAATTTTTCATCGGCTGCAAGATTTCCCTGCAAATCAATCATTTCTAAAAATTACTATCTTACTGAAATCCTGTAGAACTGAAAATCCTAAATTTACTCCATAAGCATATTTATTCCAAAACAAAAATAAATTCATGTTGTAAATTAAAAATTCACCATACTGCAAACACTACACAGTATTAACTAATCTAGTTTCACTGTGAAGGGAAACCAGCTTTTTGGGTCTATTTTGGGAGACTGACATTCTCTTGTTGAAGTTATTTGCCCTTTCAAAATCTACTCCTTCATAAAGGCTCAACATTAATAAAGGTTCATATTGATCTGAATAATCCTAATGTGAATAATTTGAACAAGAATACTCTGCTGATGCTTATAAAGCTCTTTGAGAACTTCAGCATGGCCAAGT
Organism: Limosa lapponica baueri; assembly: GCA_002844005.1. Lineage (NCBI taxonomy): Eukaryota > Metazoa > Chordata > Aves > Charadriiformes > Scolopacidae > Limosa > Limosa lapponica. Next base: position 532,010 of record KZ505811.1, read on the forward strand.
TCTGATTTCAAGAAACAAATACAGTGCAAGATTAAGACACCTGCCTTCATGCCTCACACAGGCATCTGCTTGTGTGATTAAATATCTACATTCCCATTTTATACGCCTGTAATGCTCTCCTGCAGTCAATGGAGCATAAGGAGTGATCCAGTTGACCAGGTGATACGTATCTACTTTTGGATGAAAAGACTTGCTCCTACTCCGTTGTGTGCTCCGCAGCATTGTGTGTCCATTCACAATAGTGACAGCATAGTTGCGCAGCACACAAGACACCTATGTATAAAAGACGCCTTAATTCTGGTGCCTAAATATTGAGCTAAAGGCCTTGCCAAGGGGATGCTAGGGTTTCCCTAATGTAAGTGCTGATCAAGCCTGGGTTGTTCTGCCTGGTGTGCAAATGCTGCTACAGAGCAGAGCGTTCCTCTCGAGGGTCTGTATCAGAGCTGCCCGGCCTGCAGGGGTAACCAGACAACCCAGTGGCATTTCTAAGACCACATGATTTCGTGTAGCCAGCTCAAGATCCAAGAATTCTTTTAGACTTTGATTTGAAATCCCCCAATTTTCCAGGTTTTTCACATCACAAGGATGAGACTAATTTTAGTGGTTCCGTTTGGGGCACTGCAGGTCACCTCACTTGCTGTGCCTCAGTTTACACTGCAAAATCATAGAATGGTTTGGGTTGGAAGGGACCTTAAAGATCATCTAGTTCCCACCCCCTTGCCACAGGCAGGGACACCTCTCACTAGACCAGGTTGCTGAAAGCCCCATCCAGCCTGGTCTTGAACACTTCCAGGGATGGGGCACCCACAGCTTCTCTGGGCAACCTGTTTCAGTGTCTCACCAGCCTCACACTAAAGAATTTCTTCTGAGTATCTAGTCTAAGTCTCCCCTCTTTCAGTTTAAAACTGTTACCCCCTGTCCTATCACTCCAATCCCTGATAAAGAGTCCCTCCCCATCTCTCCTGTAGGCCCCCTTCAGGTACTGGAAAACTGCTATGTCGTCTTCCCAGAGCCTTCTCTTCTCCAGGCTGAAAAACCTCTACTCTTTCAGCCTGTCCTCATAGCAGAGCTGCTCCAGCTCCCTGATCATCTTCACGGCCCTCCTCTGGACTTGTTCCAACAGGTCTATGTCCTTCCTGTGCTGAGCCTCCCAGAAATTCTGAGCAGTCCCAGAAATCCTGCATGGGAGAACTTTGGGAGAAAATAAGCTAGATGTTGCCTTCCAATGACTTCCCACTACTGCAGACATTAACATGGATCTGACCCTGAACCCTCATTGAGTGCAAGTCCTCAGCACCCACAGCTTTGCTCTGAAAATCTCTCCTACTGGGCTGTGCTTGTGGCTAATGGAGCGGTAGTGTCAAATTAGCAGTGAGCTTGTTTTGCAATCCCTGGGTTTACAAACTGCATCCTTAGCAACCTGGACACAGAGTTCTGCACGAGGTATTTTAATATTGAGAACATTTAACTGTATGGATGAGAGTATGGATTTTCAGACCAGACATCATGCCTGATTAACCACCTGACATTACTCTAGTTGTTGACTTATGTAGTGATAGCTCTAATGAACCACTTAGGTGACTACAAGTTGGGTGTTAGAGCATTTAAATTTAAAGCCTGTTGATCCCCAATGAATTTTGGGCTTGCTGGGCTAAATATTAGAACAGTAACCTAAAAACATCACACAGTGAAGAAGCTAACAGGGAATGTTAGGCCATATAGAAAAAAGCCCTAAATAAAAAAACAATCTTATATCAATCTTATATTCACTCTTATGTTAAGCAATTTCTTTCTGTTTGGTAACCAACCCCCTCTGTCAGGTCTTGAGTGTACAAGTGAGAGGGAGTCCAACCTAAAGTTTGCATTTCCAGAGAAAGCACTAGGTGTTTTGCTATTTGCTATTCAGGCTAGAGATACTTTCATACTATCTTCCTGAAGTTATATTACTGCAGGGAAGAATTCAGATCCACAGGGCTTTAGGAGGTACAGTAATAAGATGCTTAACAGGAGAGAAGAGATCAGGGTTTGGATCTGTTCTCTAAGAGATGTTAGTCAATATTTTAGCCAGTGACTTTGAAACACAAAATGCATAAACAGAACAGAATTAGCATATTTTTCTCATAAAATGAATGCATCGATTACAAGGCTCTAGACTCACGTTCCCTCCTCTACACACTCTCTCTCTTGAGTTCTTCACTTCAGAGTCTCTGCTTCTAAATGATGGAGAGATTTTTACTCTGAAGTATTTCTGCATAGCTTATTGACTGAGGCATCTTTCTAGGAGTTGGGAGACTTTTTTTTGTTTGTTTGTTTTTGAATGCTGTTATGGGAAGGAAAGAACTGAATCCAGATGACCTGCTTTCTATACAAGAAAACTAGCCACTAGACTGCCACAAAACTTCAGTTTATATTAGGTTATAAATTAAGCTCTTTAGAGAATACAGGCAAACAAATAATAGATTTTAGATGGAAAACAGTATTCTCAAATGATCGCAGCTCTGGACGTGTGCAGGGTCACCAGGCATTAAAGACTTTTGAAGTCAGTGATGTGTTTGATGATGCCTTCATGGTCAGATGAACCTGAATAATTATTACTTCTTTTAAGTCACAGTTTGTACTTCTGTTGCTCAATACGTGTTTTATATGGTCATAAACTTCACAAGACCTAAGCCTTAATTCTTCCTTTATCACTAACTATATTTTTTCTGCTTGCCAAATTTGTTAGCAAATCTATGAATGTAAGCCTTCCATTCACTATTTTTAATGCCGATTTTGTTCAATTGAAGGGAATTTCACTAATATAAAAGGAAACTTTAATTTTTTGATCAAGTTGAAGACTTTGCCTTTCAGTCGTTTTTATGTCATACAGCACAGATTGATCTCTGCAGTGTTTTGGATGCCAGAAATGAATAAAAACTACTCCTGAATACAGCAGATGTTAAAATGTTGCTGAAAGCTCTGGAGAAGACACATCAATTAACATTGTGACTATGTTTCAATGAAGATGATGAAATGAAAATGTCTCTTTTGCGGGATCATCAGACTCATAAATTTTCTGCTCATGACTAGACAAAATTTCAGTCAATGGCACATTTGATCTTGAAGAATCTGAAGAAAACAATTTTATGGGCTTTTTGAGTTCAACCACATTTCTTTCAGTCTCATGAAGGACCAGCATTTCTTAGTTCAGATCTCTTCAAAACAAGAATCACTTGATTCTTTCTCCTTCTTTCAAACTCATTCATGCAGAATTGGACAAATTCAAAAATTCATTTTTATGATAATCAGTGAACAATAATCACATTTACAATATTGATTATTGATATTACATTTAGAACAGTTATATTCCTACACTGTAAAATCTGAATAACAGCATAGCCCACATTGTGTACAGACAGGTGCTGTGATATAAACTGCCTACCTTTCAGAAAACCTTTCTGATTTTACCAAATTTAATCCCCCAATATTTCACAAGTCTCCTTTCTCTCATCTTTTCAGATTTTTCTTTTATAGTCAGGATATGTACATTCATTTTCTTAATCAAATCTCAGTCCTGCAATTGCTTTCAGAACACTAAAAATGCTTATCTCATTAATTTCTTAGTGTAATTTCTGAAAGTTTTTTTATGTAGATTACGATTTCTCTAAATCTTATATTCACCTCTTCTGGGATGCCTGATGACTGGGATACTTCTCCTGTACCACTCTGTTTCAGGAACTTCTTTACTTTAAGGGTGGCAGAGCACTGGAATAGGCTGCCCAGGGAGGTGGTGGAGTCTACTTCTCTGGAGACATTCAAAACCACCTGGACAAGTTCCTGTGCAACCTGCTCTAGTGGACCTGCTTTGACAGGGGGGTTGGACTAGATGATCTCTGGAGGTCCCTTCCAACCCCATGTGATTCCGTGATTCTGTGATTGATCTTGTTAGCTATACAAAAAATTTTTCTAAAAGGAGCTATTCCTGACCAAAACATATATTTAATGCCAGCACATACTAAAAAATAACAAACAGAAAGAAGTTTGTGACTCGAATTCCACAGAGGCATTTCCAAAGTGTCTATGAAAACCAGTTTGATAAGTAAGTACTTTTAACTGATGTTTAGAGAAATAATTTTTCCTCTGAAATGATACTTAAAACTGAAAAAATATATTCACTAGCATACTTGGAACCCAATATTCAGTATCCTGAATTTCTATGATTTCAGATGCTGATTGTGAGGAATCTGGTAAATAGGCTGAAAACTACAAGGTCTGCTTTCATTTTTTCTTTGGCTTGTTATTTTAAACTTATATCATTATTATTTTTACCACAGGAAATAGAAATAAATTGTTTTACTGAAGAGCATCAGACATCAGTTTTTGATGCTATTTCTATGATCTCAATAATGCTAAAGTGGCCTGCACAGTGCAAGTGGTAGCTGTCATACTCCCATTGCCAAAAGGAAATCTGCTCTCAGTGATCATAAAATTGGGAGGGTATAAATGTCACCAAAGCGTCCTAATGTTATTTTAAAGTAGGATTTTATTTTTATGTATACTTACAAGCCCCTAGAAAAAATATTGATAACAGAGGAAAGAAGGAAATAGCAGGTAAGGTAATTATGCTGCCATGGTTACTCTGAGAAAGATCACAGAAAATTTTAATACAATTCAAAAAGGACAAAAGCAACAGCATTCAACAAAGACACAGAATGTTTCTACAGATTTTGTTACCAAAACATTTACAAAGTCAGATTATCATCTTGACTGTGTCTGTCTGAAGTTGAGGGTAACAGGAATGAATCAGAGTAAAGCTGTGGCCTGGTGGGAAATAACCCTAGAGTAACAAGAGAGATGTATCAGTGTCTTCACTGCTTTCATATAGGTTCATCCTTGAATAAAACCTCTTCTAAACCCTGTGTAAGGGTGGTGCTGACATGGGGGCAGCATCTAAGACCCAGTCATCTAGGTGAGGTTCCTTCTCCTGGGGTTGTATGAACAATCTTGGGCATTACTGTATTTCAGAGTGGGAAAGGCACAAGAACATTTTTGAGACTGCCTCTTTTAGCTGCAGGGGAAACACTGCATAGGTGAAGGGACAGCACCAAACAACACACAAACACAGCCTAGTCTTCAGGGTTAGGGCAAAGAGAAAAAGAATTAAGGCTCTCTTTCTTAAAGGACAAAACCAAAGAACAACTCTTTCCCCCTCCCTCTTTCTTCTTACATGGTGTTAGATTTGCAGAATTATTTTGTTAGAGACAGACTCAGGCAAGACAGGTTGGGTCCCTTGGTTCTTTCACTGCTACTTACAGTTTGAACACTCACGTGTTTCTGGTAATGAAATGATCCCATCAGGTCTCAGGGAAGTCTACACTTTGGAGTTAGATTAAGATTCATTTATACACTCTAACAAATCAGAATACAGTAAAATATTTCTGTGAAGAGACAGGACCAGCTGTCCACCCATTGTAAACCAAAAATAAAGGCATTTTTGGGTAAGTAGCTCCTTAAGTAACACAGCTTTTGGCTCATGCATCATTCCCATAGATGCGATGCCTACATTATTCTTTGTTAAACACAAGTAAGTTTCCTAGCAACCCAATTGCTATCTCTGTGGGGATAAAAACACACCAGCATTATATAGAAGTTGAGAGTCTTTGACAGTATCATGGTTTTTGACCACCTCAATTAATTACCAAACATGCTGGCATCAGTTCGAAGTCCTCTTCTTCAACAAGATAAGTATCAACAAAGTACTTTGCTTAATGCTAATGCATTTCATTTTCTGCTACATGATAAAATCAGATTCTGTGTATCTATTATACTGTGCAAAATGCAGAGCACCCTAAACAAAAATCTTCAAACTAACCTCTTGTTTTTTGCATGTTCAGTGTCAAGGATAGCAAACACCATGTCATGAAGGTGACTTTTAAAGATTTATTTTAGGAGGCAATTAATGGCCAAAATAGAAAACCTTTTCAGGAAAAAACCTCTTCCTCCTTTTTCCTGTGGGTTGGTTGTTTGTTTTGCTTAGTTTGCTTGTTTGTTTTTAAAGCAATTTGTCCAATTCTGCAGTGTTAAATAATAGCCAGCAACGTCAACTAACTCAGGACTAGCAGCTAGTTCTAAGACTGGAGCAGTAAGAATATAATTTGCAACTAAAATAGTAGGATAATTAATTTATGTTGCCCTGTCTGTATGGTTAAGTTTTTAACAGATAAAACAGATCTCAGAAAAACAAAAAAGCAAACAAACAGGGACAACTGAAAAAAAACCCCTATTATTATTTCAAATCCTGTGCTGAAATATCTCTCTCTTGAATAATCCTCCATAGTGCTCTGTAGCCTGACAGTCCTCGAGTTTATGGAATGTGTAAAAGAATGATGACATTAACATTTAGAGAGCCTTTTCTTTTATAGTGGATTATTTGTGGTTCAGCAGGCATGTTCTTGAATAAACCTAGATCTGCTCTCCATATAAAATTTCACTAATAGTTCAAAATGCCAGGATTTTGCAGCATTTGCTTTTCCTGCACATTAGACAGAGATACAAACCAAGCTGAAAGAACACGTCACTGCAGCTTATAGTAAAAAATTATATTCATTTCTTTGCAGTCCACCACTTTTCTCTTGTACCATTTATGAAAAACAAAAAAAAGATAGTTGTTTGTTTGGTTTTTTTTCCCCAGATATGTATAGGGGACACAAGAAGCAACTAATTAAAAACTCCCTTTCTTCAGAAGCTATACTACTCCAGTAGAAAAGCAAAAAAAAATACACCTTAAACACTCAGAGAACAGGAACTATACTTGTAACCTGGTTTTACGTTACTAGAACCTGTATTCGCTTTTCCAGGGGTAGCTCAGAAACTAGACCAGACTATCATTTGAGAGGAATCCATGACAGCAGTTCCTGTGGTGTTTAACCCATCATTACTTCTCTTCCAAACAATAGGAAGAAGCAATGCACCTTTGCTGACTCCTGACCTTTTTAAAAGGTAAATCTCCCACCTGTTTGTATTTGGGCATCTGGGCTTCACCATCTTTGAAGCATTTTTATTTTTTTTTCACGTTGCCTCTATCACCTACAGTGATACAACAAGGATTATTCACCTACAAGGCAGTCTATATTAGAGATGTTTATTTTCACCACAGTGATTCCTATAATATGCAGGCAATGTGATTACAAAACAAAACTGCAGACACCTTGTATTACCTCGTTAAGGTTATGGACTAATATTATGGTAATTTATAGCTCCATTGCACATGGTTGTTTAAACGAATTTAAAAGAAGGAAAGAAAAAGAACCAAGCACATAAAACACTGGCCTGTAGCTTGACACAAACTGGGAATACACTTTTTAACTAAATGACCTCATTAAATTTTGGGAGTCTGTTGTTTCTTGTCTGATTATTATTCTAAATATAATGCTGCCGCTTCTGTGACTCATGCATAGTACCTCAGGATAGTTTTCCTTTTGATGTACACTGCATTAGTCATACTTATCTATTAACACAGATGATATGTGATGCAACCTCTACACCTACTGATGTATTCTGGAAAGAAAATATTAATATATTACTTGGTTCTGTAATTAACATTGATACATAAACCAATGCACGTCCAAAATAGATTTTAGGATTCAGGATTGGATGACAAAAACCTCATTCTTCTCCTCAAAGTTGTTTCATTGATACCATCTTTTAGCAAGACATGAAATTAGCAGCCATAGAGAAAGTTAATAGTCCTTACATGCTAAAAATCAAAAGACCTTTAGATATCAGCTTTCCCAGATGAAGCTAAAATCAGAACAAACATATTGATTCCTGAGCAGCTCACAGATCTTGACTGACTCTTGTCCAGTCCAAAATGGCAGTATTCATGGAAAGATTTAAATGATTATATGTCAGCAGGCCAATTGTGAAAATAAAACTTCCTTGTTAATTGTGCACGATCAAAGTACAAATTGAGAAGAGGATGTCTGTAAAAAGGAATGACAGCAAAAAAAGTAGATTTTTTGTTTAAAAATGGAGCATTTTTACCCTGGCCTCTTCACATTTCAACAAGGTAAGTGTGAAGTCCTATACCTGGGGAAGGACAGGCACCATATAGGTTCTAGGCACCAGTATATATGCTGAAGGATGACCATCTGGAAGGCATTTTTGCAGAAAATAAACTGGGGATCATGGTGGACATCAAACAGAATATGAGCCAGCAGTATGCCCTTCCAGCAGATCAAATTGAATACATTATTTTGCATAAAACAGAAAATAAAGCAACGCTGGGGATAAATGAGATATTTTAGTTCTCTAGGCTCCTTTTACACAATCTCAGAATATCCATGTGATGATGAGAATAACCACTATCAGAATATTCACCAAGTTTTGGAAGTTACCCTCTCTCCTCTGCTTAGGGAAACTTGACACATATTGTCTAACTTCCAGAAGACTGACAGGGTTGCCATGCTACAGAGTCACTCTCAGTGCCTTTCTGCAGTTTATGCAGGACAGTTTTATAGGAAGTGGGATAGCTTAACTAGCTGAAAATAGGAATAGCTCTATAGGTGGGTGACTGGCTTTCCTCTAGGAGATAACAGACATAGTGTCAAACACCTATATAAACAAAGGAAAGGACGGAACCAGGGACTGAGATTTACTTAGTACTGTAACTAGGCTGCTAGGCAAAGCATTTCTTTCTTCCCAGTTTTGTGATTCAAACTAAAGCATTTAAGATTAAAGTTGTGAATGTTTTATGTCAAAATTTGTAAACGTCTGTGTCTAGACTGATTTTTCTCACTAACACTCTTTCCTCACCTGACACAAAAGGTGTCATAAGGTGTTAAGTGCTGGCTGCAGAGTGCTTTGAGATACCTATACAAAAGCAACTCTTATAGCTATTACTGATTCAAAGAAGAGTGGTTTCTTAAGGCATCTTGATGGTGTGTTTGATCCAGTCAAGTGGCAGCAGTGCCTTAAGCACCCTTGGGAAATTGTTTCTTATTGCGCAGTTTTACTTTAAGAAAAATATGGCTATAGAGAAAAATATGCCTAAATCTTTCCTTTACTTTCTTCCATTCAGTCACTCCTGGTTACTTCTCTCTGAACCATCCTGCCTGATTCCTCTCTCGTTTACCCTCTTAAAACACTTACAGATATTTAGCGCATCATTCATGAATCATTATTTAGACAGGCACTCCATATTTAGCTCTTCTCCTTTTCCTCATAAATCAGTCCCTTCCAGACCCTCAATCATTTTTATTGCTCTTTCATAACTGCTGATAGTACTCATAAATGAAATGTCTGTAATGGCACTAAGCAAGAAAAAGGGAACAAGAGACCAACGCTGGAGTTAATAAAATAAAAATAAAACATAACCTAAGTTGGGCATCCTCTTTATTTTGGCAATCAAGTAGACATAAATAATAGCACAACAAGGCAAGCGAATTACCAGAAGCTAAAGTGAGGCCCAGGCATACCTGATGACATATTTATAAGCCTTGTAGACAGGGAAGTAGAAAAACAGCTAATGCAAACCTCTATTTCTGCTTTTCAAATCAACATTCTAATATTCTGTGCCTATGTTGCTGGTGTTCAAAACTTAAACATGTCAAAGCAGGACTCTCATAAGCACAACATGTAAGAACAACATCTGTTGCCATAAGACAACTTTCTGAGCCCATTTACCTTAACTCTGCTTGGAGACGGTTTCATGGGATTCTTTACAGTATTTAAGATACATCAAGCTTCAGAAACAGTTACTATTTTAATCAAGATCAGTTCAAGGCTTATCAGTGAAAGAATCATATTTTTGACAGTCTGATATTTACCATACTGCATGCTAATAGTTTTAGTTTAAAAGAAGGGCACCTCCATTTCCCCTGTGAGGGTAATGAATGCTGGGACCCTGGAGTTTAAAGTTTAAAAGTTGAGATATTAAGTTTTAGTGAAACTATATACAGGACTTAGTTTAAGCTTTTTTATGAAGCTTTTTAACAAAGACAATTCTGAATGATTTTTCACAGAAGAGGCAGAAAACTTTACGGGAGTTCAAATAAACTGCCTTCAGCCATTAAGGCCAATAGCTGCTCTATCTCTGTGTGTATGGTGTGTGTGACAACACGCACATGAAAAATTTCTAAATGTATGAAAAACAGGAGGCATGAAGATGAATCCAGCAACAACAATTTTTAGATTGTATTACTGTACATTTGAAAAATAAAGAAAATTAGACAAGTAAAATTTATAAAAGCAATTGTTTTCTACAGGAAACTCAGGAAAAATGTTGAAAATAATTCTCAATATATATTAAGTTGTAGCAGCTAGTGCTCAATGGTTTTATAGCCTTTCTTATGGATCAAGCTTATCTTAAAATCTGTTTTTTAATTGCTTATAACTTGGCTGCTTTAGATTTGTTTTGCTCTTAAACAAAGCATAAGATGCTAGCCCTTAAGATTTGTTTTATCTTAAAAAAAATTATTTAATGTATTCAAATCTTCTGTTTTGGCACTGCAGGTATGTAAAAACATAGACCACTAAAGTTCTAAATGCAATACTGATATTAAAAATCCCAGATATAAATAAACCAACAAGAAACAACTGGCATTCCTAAGTTAAAGTATTTGCTAGAGCCTGTATATCAAACCAGATCACTGCTTGTCAACAGATGAAGATTTAAACATATGCATTTTTTCAAGCAATGGAATATCACATGAAGAAAAGGAAGATTAAAACTCTGTAGAAAAATTATTTTCATAATAACAAACTATCAACTCACTTATATCTGGAAGGTACAGGAGAACATTAGTGCTAATAGCTATCAGGACACCAATTCATAGACGGGTTGCTTATTTTACAAAGAACTCAATTCCTCCTATATGCACACAGTCTCCTCTCTGCTTTACCTCAATGATTCAGGCAAAAGGAAAGAAAATATCCGGAAGCCTTTCAGGCTAAAATGTGGCTTTTAATTAGCTGAAAAATGGGTCCAAAATAAGGCATTGCAATGCAAAAGGAACATAAAACAGGCCACAGCACTTTCACCAAACTTTTAGCTGTCATCTACCTAACAGACTACTTCACTAGTTTGAAGACTCTCTAAACTTGTCTGATGAAACATTTATGACTGCAGTGCCTAAAGTTAAAATAGTAAAAGAAATTAGTCCATAATCTAGCGTAAGTATTAAAAGCTGAAGTTTTAATCATTACCTCTGATTAAGAAACTCCATTCATCAATCATTCTCTTTCAAAGTCCATGAATAAAGAAAGCATGCCTATACACTGTAATTAAATACAGGTATCTGATTAAGATAGTCCAGATTGCTTAAAATAAATGATAGTCTTGGCACCCAGAAATCTTCGAGATGATTGCTAGGAATCAGCTTTACTGCAAACATAAGAAATTCCATGGATAAAAGTGTTTTGTCTCTGCACATCTTCTGAAGGGCTTTTGCAACGGAGTATCCCTGAAGAGAAACAGTTCAGGTTAGGGAAAGTACATGAATTTCCTAAGTACCATTGGTACAATCTCCTTATATGAGTGAGGGCTGGGCTGGTTGGGCTTCCTGTCAGTCCTGTGCATTTACTTGACTTCATATAGGTTACACTTATTCTCTTTATATTATGCTTTACCAATGGGTATACCAAGATTAACAAATGGGGACCTGAAAATCTGATGATTTAATTCACATCACAGGCTTGGTTTTCTGAGATTTTGGTCTTTCCTTACTTTTAGGAAAGAATAAGAAGAGGAGACAGGCACTGCACAGTGAGGAGCAAGTGAAATGTGGAGATGAATACCTAATCGTGCAATGATGCTGACAAGAATACTTTGGCTGCTCTGATGCTGGGATACAGTTCAATGAACTGGTAAGGAGGGAGAGAGGTCACGTTATGAAAAAGAGGAAGAATATAATATCTTCACCTTGAGAATATCACACCACCTTGCAGCTTTTAATGAAAACCAATAGTGGTGACAGTGATACAAGCTTACAGGTTAAGTATAAACACTGGCTGTTGGTCAGAAAGCTAAAGTCAGGGTGGTGGTGAGATTACATTATGCTTCACAGACTTGGATATTCACTGATGGATATCTATACGGTGAGGTCAGAGCTACAGGAAACATGCAAGTGAACTGGAAATCTGGGGAGATCTTATAGTGGCCTTCCAGTACCTGAAGGGGGCCTACAGGAGAGATGGGGAGGGACTCCTTATCAGGGATTGGAGCGATAGGACAAGGGGTAACAGTTTTAAACTGAAAGAGGGGAGATTTAGATTAGGTATTAGAATGACATTCTTTACTCTGAGGGTGGTGAGACACTGGAACAGGTTGCCCAGAGAAGTTGTGGGTGCCCCGTCCCTGGAAGTGTTCAAGACCAGGCTGGATGGAGGTTTGAGCAACCTGGTCTAGTGAGAGGTGTCCCTGCCTGTGGCAGGACTTGGAACTGAATGATCTTTAAGGTCCCTTCCAGCTCTAACCATTCTATGATTCTATGACAACCCAGGTCTGCAACTGCCTTTTTTATAATTCCGTTACGTTCACCTTTTGTTCAGCTACATTCAGATTTTGTCATTCCATCGTCAAATGACAAAAGCTACTGAATGAAGGAGAGCAGAAGAAGCTTCATGACTTTGAAAATTAAGCTATTTTCATTTAGGTACATTTTAAATAGTCTAACAGTCAGCCATCAATTAAACAAAAAATAGCCAATCCCAACACCACTGAAAACAAAGCAGAATAAATACAAAATGTGAATAACTGGAAAAATACGAAAACAACTATGGGGCCAAAGCTTAAAGTATGTTTTCTTTTTTGTTTTCTTTATTCCTCCCATGACTACTGATTCCATCCATTGTATTTGTGTTTTAACATAAAATATCACTAACATTCTGATACACTAGAGTCCACATTCTAATTTTAATTAAAATCAAATATATCTGGTTGTGTATTTTTTGCTTCAGAGGAATAATTGCACTTTTATGCTGTTTTAAATTAGAACAGAATTTAGCTCACTACATTTTTTACACACTTCACTGGTTGGGTACTGAGAATGTCTTAATGGATTGGTTGGATTTTTTCCTCATAAGAAACAGACGTGATAATTTGTATTTGGCAGTTAAACACCTGGTCACTAAATATTTAAAATTCTGAAATGAAATGCCTCTCAATAAGCTATGCAGCAATAATATGCAAATACTTACTTATAGTCAATCGGCATATAACAAGGTATGAACAATGTGTGTGCATTGTAATGAAGTGATGTAAATGACCTCAGAAGCTGGAAGACACTGCCAGAAGTTTGAATTGTATCCAAAATAAGAATGTCTGTTTTCCCTACAATCTGCTGAATGCAGAATGCATTAGTATCTCGGCATTGCACAGCTGTGTTTTTCTGTTGAAGGAGGATAATGCCTGCTTTCAGATTTGGAAAAAAAAGTCCTTCCTAATTGAGTTGGGTACCTTTATCTGCATTCAAGCTGCTGCTTATTTATTTTTAAATAACTGAATTCTGGCAACATTTTATCCTGAATGAAACACACAGTTTAAAAAGAGTTAGACATTCCATGTCAGCCTTCTGCTATGGAAACACAGTACCTACTTACGATGGATCTTGACCTTTTTTCTTTTTTTTCATGACTAATCAATGGAAATTTCTTTGTTTTCTTACCTATAGCCTTGGACTTGTTCCTCCCTATTGTCTGATACAGTCTTATAGGACAATCACAACATACGCTCACAGTCCTGCCTTTAGTTGTCCTGGTACAATAGCCAGATCCATGCCTTTTCAAGGGCAGGATCCTCTCTTAAAGGGAAGACTCTCCTCTTGGTGAGAAGGTGTCCATCACTTTCTCCTCCATACTTTGCTTGTCCAGAAGATCTGGAGAGTCCAGCAAGACAATAACAAGGGCTGGGCTGCTCAAGTGAAGGATTCAAGATGAATCTAAGTCATGAACAAATGGTGCCTGAACCACTCTATGTCTTCAGACATGAAGTGTTTGTGATTTTTTGTGAGAAGTCTCTTGTTCCTTTTTCATTTTCTAGTGTCATAGTGAGGACATCCACCTTGCCACATTTGCACATGTGAGAGTGCTGTTGAGCAGCCTAGCACAAATGTGGCTGCTCTTTGTTGAGGAAGAGTTCAGTGAAATCAGATCTAGAAAAAATACCAAAACCTGATGAAGGTGATCTTCAACACAATTTCCCTATAGGTACGATCCTTGGTATCTGTAAAAAGTAAAAAGTGCTCTTCTTTTGCAGCAGAGATACTACTCCAGTCCCCTCTCGTCCACCAAGGGGCCTCAGGCTGCTATAAGAAAAATATTTCTAAGGTACTCTGTTATTCTGAAGTCAAAAGCAATTTCTCTTCTCAGTTATACTCCACTGTAACACAGAGAACCTGTACTTACATAGCAAGAGCTAATAAAGGTGCAGAGTCCCAGTTGGAGGAAGTCCATAAGTATGTGTTTGTCTCTTTTCACTCAGGAGTTTGATAGAACTGAAGCACATACTTGAAGATTAATAGCTGCTTATCTTAAATGTTTGGTTTTTTTTTAAAAAAAAACAACTTTATTGGCCTGTATTCAGGCTTGTGTATGAAAGAAATCCCATTTCAGTAGTCTATTAGAAGAAGGTAGATCATTAGATAATATAAATAAATCTTCGCAGACCCACTGTCTTTACTACAGCGAAGAATTCAGCCCCTGAACCAAGGTATTTTGTTAATTTTCTTTTTACTTCTCCCTAATGATACAAGCACTTGTTTCTCAGAAAGTTGTGATTCACTTATTTATATTGTAACACACAATTTTTTAGTGTTTACACTTACTGCTGTATTCTAACCAAGCCAAATTTTTATTTCATACCTTTACTTTCTATCTTAGCATATTTCAGAAAAGTAGGGATACGATCTGATTACCATGTGTCAGATTTGACTCCTTTTACACTTTTCTATTAAGGCGAGGCAACTTTATTTAACAGTCTTTTATCAGTTTTGTACAGGAATAAAAAAGTTCTGTTCACACCAGAGATTTGTGGTTTATTAACTTAAGCTTTTTTACAAAGTCTATTAGTTAAACTCCATTGTGGATGTATAACTCAGTTTAAAAGCAGTTTATTTCAGTTTAGTTTAAACAGATTCCAATTTATGCTAAATTGAAAAACGCCTCATTGAAACGGCAATAAAAGTAGCCGCACAACTAAATTTACTGGTTTAGTTCAATTAGTTAGATTTATTACATTTGGTTGAACCAATATAACAGTACCACAGATCCAAGGCTGAAATTTTAAGCTAACATATAGCCTGGCAAGTTTATCAATTTTAGCAGCATGTATCTGCTGGTATTGCTAATTATCTTGTTATTTTGGGCAGTAACTAACAAAGCCCATGTCTGAAAAGGGGTACTATGTGGAGCAACTGCACTGTGCATGTAAGGGAAACTTAACAGCATGTTACAAGGATCTTCCAAACATTTCATAGCAAGAACAAGTTAAAATCCTGGATTGGAACAATCCTCAAATGCATGAAGGTGTTTTAAAAGAAAACTGAGCCTTATGCAGATCCTCTTTATGACAGGGAATTGGTTTGGAAGAAATGTCTTTGTTTTCTGAATCATTTTCCAGTGGTCTCAATGAGCTCATGGTGAGAAGAGCAAACATTACTATGACTCCTCTAAGGACTCTCTAAAGCCATGGCTATGTATCGCTAGGCCAGGTGAAGAGAACTCATTACTCATGCAACCTGTTCTTGCTTAAACTGCATTTTTAAACAGATTGTAAGCTTGATGCAAGTATGGGTGAGAACTCAGCTGGGCAAAACAGTTAGCGAAGAAAGTCACTTGATGTGCAAACGGAAGAAAGGAGGAGCCCATGACCATAGCCTCAGCCTTGGGCTCCCAGGAATCTGCCCTCAGGACAGGAATAGTTCCTTGACGACAAAAATAAATTCAAACACATACTCAGGCAGCACCCTATTATTATTCTAATGTATTTGCAATGATATAAACTTTTGTGCAGGGACTTCATATGGCAGAATCAAAATGCATCAAATTTTAGCCTCAACAGGCAGAATAAACAAACGTTCCCAGAAGTTGTAATTATTCAGACGCAATGAGTGGTACATGCTCAATTTACACTGTTCTTTGTACTGTTTTTCCCAAGCAAATGAAGTCTTTTGAAATGATCAAATACCTGTAGCTATTTTTTTCAAATATCACAGCCTGGAAACTCAGATGTCATTCAAAATAAATCCGTGGCTGGACTCAATGCATTTTTTTTTTGTTTTGTTTGTAACTTCAGTTTCATATGTTTGAAAACAGACTTTGCTTTTCATAAAATGAAACTTTTCATCACAAACAAATCATCACAAACAAGAAAGCATGAGTTCTCTATTTAATATTTCATTAATATGCATCTTCATTCAGCTGAATAGGGCTGTTATGGGTATTAACCCTTTCACAAGTCATTTTTTCCACCTTAAGTTATAAACTATAGTCTAAGCACTATTTTACTTTACTTTCCCACTACATACAGCTAAACAACTATAGAAAGTTTGAACATATGCAGTCATTTGCACATATCTGCATACATTCATATGCATAAATACACATAGCACAGAAGATGAAACTCAAAGAATGTGAGTTAAGAAACTGAAATTCTCTTCAAGGCCTGAGCTAGCTTTGAATGTAACTCACTGAGCTGTGAGGTAAACCAAGTACCACATAAATTTATATACTTATTTCCTACTTAAAAAGAAGAAACACTACCTTGCAATCAGTTTGCAATTAATACACTACCTTGTTACCTTGCAAGGTCTAAAGTAAGCACAGGATTCTTTTTTGTTCTTCATCTAGTTTGTGATCCTTTTTTCAGAAGGGGGGAATCTGCTATTTGGAAATTCCATTTACAAGCATTTTCATATCAAAATAGGTATCTTCACATGAAAGTCAGAGGAATCTTTTTTTGAAATATGTCCTTTTAAAGTTTTTCAAAGAATTCTTTTCAGAAAAGGCAAGCACCTCATCATCTCTCACGCACACAAATCTTCAAATGCTGTTTTTGAAGAATTGCATTTAAAAGTATGTTCAGTCATATACCAAGTATGAGAAGCTGGAAAAAAAAGTCTTTGAATCTGAACTACAGCTCATCATAATCTGGTTAAAATTATCTCCAACACCACCTGTCATTATTAATGCAGGAAGAGAGGCGGAAAAATACCTTCAGCCCAGCTACACTATTGCAAATAAGGTCCATCTGCTTTTCACTGTTCTGTCATATAATAATAGCAGCTACATTTATGATGGATTTTGGATTTTGCCTGTAGTAGATGAATATGTAAATGCTTTTATTAAAAATGCTTTTCTTTGAGGGTGTTTTATTATCTTAGCAGACTTTATACCTAATTTTCAATGTGGAATCCTCAGTCTTTGATATATTCCATTGCTAGGTGAATTATTTTTTCAATTATTTATATTCTCATTTTATATATATACTCATATATATGTTAGTTACTCTCTTTAGTATTTTGTGTTAAATGGTATAGCTGTGCAGAATCTGATTTAAAGCATAACGGCTTTAAGAGCCATTTTATAAAAGTCATAGTAAAATATTCAGTATCTGTATCCTTTAAGGAAACATGTTCAAAAAATAAAATCCACAGAACAATGTTTAATTTCTAAAAGAGAAAGAAAGGTTGTTTGTTAAAAATAAATGAAAAGGAAAAGCTTAAAAGATAAAATGCTTGCTGTTATCATGAGTAATGTTCAAAACACAGCAAGGAGATTCAGAGTAAAAAATGGTGTATCTACATTAGCTAGCAATGTGGTACATCGACCTGGAAGCTGTGGTGTGACTTATATTTGGCTTGCTGTCTGTTGTCCGAGTCTACATAAATTCTAATGACTTTGCGTGCCCCAAAAGACTATGCTGGTCCGAACAACAAACACTTATCAGTGATATTTTAAGCAGACTAAAAAAAAAGTAAAAGAAGTTATTAGCAGGAAGAGATATCCTTCAGAAATTGTAATTTGTGTCCAGACTAGAAGAACAGAAAGAAGCTAAATGCAAAAGCATGAAAACACAGGCCAAAAAGAGAGTTTGAGGAAGCACTTTGTAAATGCATTAAACTCAGAAAAGAACCATTTTTTTCTAGACTCATTAGAAAAGTTCAATCAGTAAAAATGTCTTCAGTGCCTATAGATGATCAGTGTGTTGTAAGACCACTGAAAGAATCATAGAATCGGTTAGGTTGAAAAAGACCCTTAAGATCATCAACTCCAACTGTCAACCTAGCACTGCCAAGTCCACCACTAAGCCATGTTGTTAAGCACCACATCTACATGCCTTTTAAATACCTCCAGGGATGGTGACTCAACCACTTCCCTGGGCAGCCTGTTCCAATGCTTGACAACCCTTTTGCTGAAGAGATGCTAAATGAAATAGAGAAATGGAAGGACTTTCTTTATGCTCCACACATTTCAGTTGTGGAATTCATTGCTATGAGATTCTTTGAATGCCGGAATTTTAAATGGGCTAGGAAATTTACCACAGAAGTTTATGGAAGAAAGGTTCCATTGTAGGCTACTGAAAAAAACAAACTGGATGCAAATTCTTTTTCAGGAAGTCCTTAAAATATTGATTAACAGAAGCTGGGAGGAAACACAAGGGAAAATAAGTCTACTTATTCTGCTGCAATAGTCATTGCCTGACCATAGACAGTACGAGAGAAAATGAATATTTGCTGAGATTTTAGTTCATTCTTATATCTCATACCAGGTAAATAAAAGTAAAGAAGTTAAAATTAATATCGTCACAAAATTAATTACAGTGACAAGAAGCTCAAATTTGGAAGATGCAGAATGCTCTCATCTCTCAATTCTCTCCCACTTAAGGTGTTGCAAGGTACCACACACACACTAGTACAAGTATTATAACAGTGACTGGGATGGGCTTACTAATAATGAACATTTCTCTCAAAGTCTGGTAATAGCTGCTTCAGATTATACCAAATATTCCCATTTCTGTGAAAGAAACTTCAATTTTTTCCCACTACCTGACTGACTCATTCTTTCTCCTTGCTTAGCATGCACAGAGAATTTTCCTCCCAACCTTACACAGCAGCATAGCTCCTAATGAATTTTAATAGTAATTATTAAGATGCACATTTGTAAAACTCCCGTTCCATGATCTGGGATCCTTATAGGATTTAAACATGAAGAAAACTACAAGGGACATTTTTCTCTATGATAGGGAATAGTTTATTGCGTGATACCTTGCAAAAAGTGAACTAACTCCCTGGACGGATCAAATAATTGAAAAAGAAATTGGCAGAAATCTAAATGGCAAAGGATGCAAAGTAGAAAACTTGAACATAAATCACAGCTTATGTCATGTTCTAAAATAAGTCACACTTACACATATCCAGAAAGGATCAATTCCAGAAATGCGAGCCCAGCACTACGAATAGCATGTGACTTCTAACCTCACTACCCATGGGACGGGTAACTAAACATAGGAAACATGGCTATGTAGAGACTGAAGAGCTGTCTTGCAGGAAATGGCATGTTAAACAGTTAGGGTTATGTACAAGCACCTTGAATTTCACCTTAAGGTTAATTGGTAGTTGTAGAAAAACACACAGCGCCACTGAAATATATGCTTGACATTCTAGCTGACTGAGAAGCCTAGCAATCTGGTCCATGTTATCTGTTGCTACCATGTGAATAACTCATTGCAGTAATGAATTTCTTACATTGACAAAGCAAGGTCAGCTTATGCAGAAGTGACGAAGAGGACCTGAGTGCCTGATCAGACTTTCCTTTTGGCCATTTTTCATCTCAAAGATCTTGCAAAAACCTGCAAAAATTTGTGACTAGGGAAACATCTTTGAAGGGATATTCTTTCACTGGTATTTTGTTTTAACTAACAATTTGCATTTAACTACATTTAGGTGCACCAGATTTAAACTAGGAATATGCAATGGCCAGTATGCTTTGGCTTTATGCCTGATATATGAATTTGCCTCAGTAGGATTGACATTTTTCTGCTATACTTAAAAAGCTTTATGTAAGGATGGATAAATTCAACTGGAATGACACAATTTGAAATAGTAAAAGAGAAAAATTTCATTCTATGAAGAGTGAGAGCTTACTGAAATCATATGGTACTGTTAACTAAAGTCATTTGAAACAAAAACTCATTCCACCTGAACAATTATTGATTTTATAACTTCACATTGCAAACTCAAAACACAATCTTTATATTCCAACAGTTCATCAGATATCTCCTGAAATTTTCAGGTCTTTCCTGCAGTGATGCCCAAAAAAAATAATTCCGAGAGCATAAAGTATACACAAAAAGCTGAGTTTTCGACTGGTAAAATGAGGTTATCTTGTAAAATCACTAGGGGATTCTCCTCTGATTTTTGAAAGCTTTTCAGTAGAAGCAAGACAACAACATAGCAGTTTATTTTGGTTTTGTTGATTTTTTCAGGCTGAGGATGCTTTGTCAGATACTACTATTACAAGTCATATTTCAAAGCAGTTTCACAAAAATTAAAAGGTTTTTTGTTTCACTTTCACAGTTATTTGAGGGATAAAGAACAAAATTTATATTCTATTTTATAACTGACTGAGAGAAAAAAAGAATTCTGAATTAATTTAACTTCATGGATTCAAAATAATGCAAACTTAATTTAAGAACTCTTGGAAGAAATAATTATTTTACCCTTAAACTTCAGGGAATGCTCTTTATCTGATTTCTGCTACTATGCATACATGAGTGACAGAGCAGAGGTTTGCTCTGGTGTGTTCCTGACAGTATAGCCAAGTCATTTTTTGTGGTATGCTGTAAACTACACGACTTATTTAATGTAAGGCAGTAGAAAGATTTATTATAGCATCTTGCTGAATCTCAAACCAATGTCAAACTCCTGACAAGCCTCCAATATTGGATTTTTTTTGGGCTGCTTGGGCATTTTCCACATACCTCATGTTTACAGGTCCTGGCCTTTCATGAATAATATATTTGATAATAGTATTAAAATAAGATTTTTTTTATGGCAAGGAAACTATCTTCATAGAAATGAAGGCAGCTCAGGTCAAACTTAACTTTTGAAATAACTTCCCTGAACTATCTGTTAAAAATGGCGCAGTTCCTAAACAAGTTGTTGGGAAGACCTACTCATAGCACGAAGCGACTGCATATGCAGGAGGTGTGACTGAAATGCGGGAGACCCAGCTTACGTACTCCGTTCTGAGTCAGGAAAAAGCCCGATGTAAATGCCTCCTCCCTGGCAGTCATCTGCGCCACAGTAGTATTGTGGGGGTGATGCCTCTGACTTTGATCAGTTAATCTGTCCTCAAGCTGTGAAATGCTAAAAAGATGAAGGTTTAATACAAATTGCTGTCTTCTCGCAAAAAGAAAAACAAACAACCCACCACTCTTAAGTTTCAACTACTGAACAAATTTTGAAATCTTTTCTGTCAAGAAAAAGGTCTAAGTGTTTTCTTTCGCAACTGCCATGAAATATCATTATCAATTTGGATCAGGAGAGAGCAGAGCATGTTGAACCCTGTGGTGTCTGCAAGGTTCAGATTCATCTTCAAATGAGACCAAATGTGATGCGCTGTTTTATGCAAACTGGATGAACTCAAGCTATAAGCTATAGCAATAAGGTAGTGCTATATTTGGAAAGTTTAGCCTTGTAGATCTTACCTAAGCTGATTGCTAACATGTACTATAAACCCAGGTATTTATGGCAAGAAGCATACACAATATATATTTCTTTCCATGAGCCATATAATATAACTCAGTTGAAGCAAAAAAAGAAGAAATCAGTTCCTTACTTCAGAGTCCTACTGAGTTACAAATGACAAACAACTTTTTATTGTTCTCATCTCTACCATGGCTTCAGTGAAGGTTTCAATTCACCTGAATAGTAACAGTCTTTAATCAATGCAGTGAAGACAGTGGATTCAATGCTGCCGTCTGTGGATTCATACCATCACCCCACTAGCTGTTTTTCTTTTCTGACAAGCTTCAGTCACTTCATTTTCTCACATTTCTGGCTCAACAGTTAAGAATGAAGCTGGGCTGATGTTGCTGTAGGAATTGTTCAAGGTTTTCTCTATAAATTTATTTTGCTTATACTCTGTAGGCTTCATATTTATAAGCCTCAATGGTTATTTTTCTCCCTGCTTTTCTGAAGTCACAGTATTAATACACAGGATTTTGCTTTTGAGGCTTCAAGGCAAGCATATTAAAGTGACTGCTACACAGTAAATATAACATCGATTTACACTGGATTTTCAGGTGTTTGCAATTTAAACTAGCAGGAAGGTCCCTCTCAGAAAACAGAAAATTCTATATTGTAATTCAAATTCCTACTTTTCCCCTTTAATAGGTCATTTTTCAATATCATATCAAAGTCCTGGATGCCATATTTTATTTACTGTAGCAAGAACATACATAGATATCTCAATGATTCCTCATTCTTTTAGGATTACCCTGCAGATCTCAATCAAATGGCAAAACCAGAATGCTCTACTTGTCAGAAATCGGCGTTTGGCCTAGCTATGGAAATGAAGCATAGGATATTTAATTAGGGTGCTATAATGATTGCTACTATTAATAGGTTTTGTTGTCTTGTTATATTTTATTACAGGCTAAGTAATTATTGTACATTTCAACAGAATGAGCTATCCAAAAATGAAGCACTGATGTGACAAATCTCTCATCGAG
The DNA here is from genome assembly GCA_002844005.1 of Limosa lapponica baueri. Lineage (NCBI taxonomy): Eukaryota > Metazoa > Chordata > Aves > Charadriiformes > Scolopacidae > Limosa > Limosa lapponica. The sequence goes on from KZ505811.1 coordinate 554,721, forward strand.
GAGTAAACATAATATTTGGAAAAGATGCATTTTGTTCTGGCACTATGCAAGTTATTTCCAGCTAGAACCTCACAACATCCTGGACACATTTTACACTAAACACTTTCAGTTCTATGTACAGGAATTAATATGCATTTAGGATGTGTTTTTAGAAGGAAAATAAGATTAAATTATACAGATGCATCTATACATACTGGTGATATTCAGGTGACAAACAGCAGAGATATGTGATAAATTCCATCTGTCTCCAAGTTTGTGTATTGATTTTTTCTATAGCACCCACCACACTAACTGTGAATTATACATGCAGCTTTGAACACTCCACCTGCACTCTGCCCACTACTCCATTTCTTCCAAGATTACTTGTAACATATCACACCTCTACACAGTGTGAAATGTTTGCAGTTTTTATTTCTAAAACCTATCTTCTAGGGATGTGTTTCTTTCTTCACTGAAAAGTTAGTCATTTAAGAGGCAACACAGGCTACATAGAAAGTGAGAACAGGGAGGAGTTTTAGCTTTGACACCTTCTGACACTGTATCTAGAAAGAGAAGCTATACAAATTCCTGTAAGGAGAATAAACTTGCTTCCAGTGGACAACCGTCATCTCTATTTGAGGGGCCTAAGGGTATCGTAATTTTGTTTTTCTCAAATAGCTGCCTCTCCAGTGACATTTGAATTGCCTGCTAGCTCATAGGCACTGTTTGGCATGTGCTGTCCAGTCATTCCAGGTAAATAACACATGAGTTTCATGGACTTCCACAGAAACTGTACCTACATTACAATGTAACTTTCCAAATGTTATCATTCACACTACTCATACATGCAAAATAGCTTATTACTAATATAAAGACGTACTACAATTTTTTAAGTACAATGACTTGAAGAACTCATGTGCTCCTTCACTGCCTGTATGATGCAAGGAGCTCTCAGCCATTTAGATCAACCATCCTTGTATATTCCATATACTGACACCTGCAGAGCTCTGTTGTACCATCTGCTCAGTGTTACAGTTACACACTGCATGCTCAAATTTAGCATTGGGAACCAGGTCTACACTGTAATGTTTGAAAAAAACAGATCACTTCAGTGCACTTATCCTCACTATATATTAGGACAGAGGATAGTTTGATATTACAATCTGTTTTACTAGGCACAGGAAGACTTGGAAGTCTTACCCAAACCTGAATAGAATTCCTGCAGTCAACATGAAACTGAAATGCACTGCTTAACTTTCAGGATGAAAGATTGATCCACGTTGTCCTCTTAGCCTTGGAAAACACATGATACTCTCATTAAATTCAGTGGCCAACTTACTGCTGAATATAGTGCTTTAACTTATATCATTCCTATGCACCGTTCATATCATAGAAGTTTATTTGTAAAGTGTGAACTTTCATTTCAATGCCTTATTTAAGCTCACTTTGTTTAGTAATAAACTCGGTTTTAATACTAATTAAGCTCATTCTTATGCAGAGATGAGAACTTGAGTTTCGGTGTTTTAGAGACCCAAACTAGACTCTCCACTACTGTCTAAATGTCTCCATTCCAGAGAATGGCATTTGGCAGCTAGTCACTTATTCATATGCGATGCTACAGGGAAAGAATTGATGCCATAAGTATGCAGGGGATCATTGCATCTACCTCCTGTCAACATCTTTCCCAAATGGCAAGGACACTTTGCTTTTATAGTTTCTGGCTGCAGAGATGAGGCAGTTGGCAGAAATGCAGCTGTTATAAAAGGGAAGTAGTTCAGACAGGGCAGGGAAGCATAAAAGAAGATGCTGTCTCCATCTTTTACTGGGAAGAGATTTAATTCCCCATTAATACTCTAGCTATTTGCAATGGCAATTTGGGATCTCAGAGTGGCATCTGTGGCCAAATGTCAGTGCTTAAACTGTGTATACTCTGAAGTTCTTCTAACAGTCTGTCCTTCAATATAACCTGACACAAGTTAAGTCATGCCAATATGACATGAAGACTGTGCTACTGCAAAGCCTTCTACCTTAAAAAAAACTTGAATAGCACTTTGGTGGCCGAATACCTGGTATTGCTTTGAGCTGTCAGCTCCCAGAGAGTGAAAACAAAACCTCTCCATCCATACAACACTCAACCGTAAGAGCATCTGGTGTCTTTTTTTTATGACATAGATCAGTTCTGGAAGATTCAGAGGAAAACGTGTGCAGGCACGTACCTGGTCATTCTTTGCTGGTGCATTCTTTCAGTTTTCAGCAGTTAGCCGCTTATAGACTGATCTGCTCTCCTGCACCATTCTCTGACACGCTGCTGTGAAACTTGGAAACTGCAGAAGAATGCACGGCATTTGTACGCTCCGGATCTGGCGATGGCTCTCCCACAGGGCGGGGGCAACAAGAACACTGTCAGTGATTTGACAGTCTGTCATCCTTCGTATTCCCTAATTCACTGGGCTAGATGCTCTTATTTAGGCACTGATCCTGCATCCTACCCTTCCTCATGCAAATGCAGTCCAATATCAAAATATCAGAACAGAGTCCCACTGAAGTTACAAAGGTTTTCTTTTCTTCATGTCAGGAATTTATGGCACAGAGACTTGAGATGTGACTTTATAAAAATCCTCCAAATACCATAGGATTACACTACTAAGAAAGCTGGTATGAGGGAAGAAAAGAGTCCATTTTTATACCTATGTTTTAAAGCACTCTCATCTAAAAAATTTACTAAATAATTTACTATCACTGCTTTACTTGGCTTAAATCTTATCTCTTATTCTGACTTTACCTTTTCATTTCTCATCTAAAATGTACATACTTTCCAGCTAAAATGCTATAAAACAAAGAATTTCAACTTATTTCCTATAGATAACAATGCTGCAGTTAACGTTGAGACGAAACAGCCGAAAAAACTTTCAAACTATTTTCAGCAGTAAAATGGTGCCTGCAAACATTCCTTAACAGGAAAAAAGCTACTCAGCCAATTTTGACAGTCAAACAGCTGCTCTAGAAAGATATATCAAGTCTTCTAATTAGAGAAAAAAGATACTTGTTAATTACAATTATCTAATTATTTTGCATCAGAATTGTGACAGACATGTAAATAAGGAAAGTTTCTGCTTCTGAAAGTAAATGAGAGAATACTGACTGGGAACCAAAAGAGGTCTGTTTTTCACTCAGACTACTTGCTAAAATGTCTAGCTGTGTCACATTTTAATTTAAAAAACCAGCATATCTACTTTTATATTCACATATAGTATTTAAAATGAAAAATAACTTGGCACACCCATCTAATTTTATAAAGGCATGATTTAAATTTTATGGCTTCTTGAATTAATATTTTTAAACGCTCGTGGTTGTGGCTATGACAAATTTTGAAAATAGCGAATGAATAAAGAAGAAAACTTAATTATTTTGACTGCTAGAGAAAAGTAATATTAGTCTGGAGGTAAATTATCATCAAATGTTTTTCTTTATTTGTGGTACCTCAAACATTAATTTTCATAGAAAAGAATTTTTTTCTTTTATGCTACTTTAGCATTATTTAATCAGCAGAGTGGAGCCTCTGAATCAATTTCCACCACCAAAATTCAACATTTCATGTAGACAGTTTATTTCTTCAGGATAAAAAGCCGTTGAGGAATGGTTGACATTTTTTATCATTTAGAGTATTTTGGTTAATTTTTTCCCTCTTTCTCCAAGGAGTAGTCCTGGAAAAAAAGGTTTAGCTAAATTTGGCTCAGCTAATTGGAATTTCACCTGAAATTTGATGCAGCTGACAACCAGTTCATTTAGTTAGTTAATCCATGCAGCGTTGTTCAAATCAACCCTGCAAAATAATGTTTGTATATGATAACATATATGCTAGAAACCGCATTGAGGTTGATTGTTAATTGTGGTTTTAAAGATGCCATCATCAGTATACAGGAAAGCACTGCTGATTTAATTATGCCTTTCTTACTTTCTGTGCAGAATATTCCCCTTTCCACAGCCTGTTACAAAAATTTCAGTCTAATTCTTATTACTGTGGTACCTGGGTTGGCTACTGAGGATTGCAGACATCTATCGGGAAAGTTAAACTATGCATAAGGAGAAATAAAGATCCAAAAAGATAGAAAATAATGTTTTGCTAAAACTAATATCTAAAGAGGAACAAAGAAATGCATCACAAGTTGTTGGTTTATAGTATGCATTTGCCCATTTTGACAATAGAATTTACACATAGCAAACATCACTGTTACGTTGTAAGAAAGATCAATAAATTAAAATTAATGGAACTAATTTTTCTATGAGGAAAATGGAGGAGAAATATTTCTGTCTAGATATCTATAAAAAAATATTATTAGAACTGAGTGATACCAAAACCTGGCTGAGTTTTATTTATCCGTCTGAAGCAGCCCAGGCAAACAATGCCAGATACTCATGTTCTTTCACTTCCAAATTGAATCCTAGATTTGAATCAAATATATACCTATTGCATAGTTTACTTCTGAAGCATAGACTGTTGTCTAGGAGACATAAACAACATCCATTTTTCCTTTCACTATGCTAGAAATTAGTCAGAGCCAGTATGCTTGACATGCTGAAAGATCACAGATAGGCCCCTTGTGACTCCTTGAGGGAAGATGCTATATAAATGTATTGTGTTGTTACTGCACTGAAGAGACTGTTTAAATTCTTCATTGCTCATAGGTCAAAACCAGCACATTTCAAGACACAGGTCTTACATGTCAAATGAAAGAATAAAATATTGATTCTTCATTACATAAATTTCTTCAGATTCTGTACTACTTAGCATCCATGTGCTTTGAGGCAGACAATTCCCTTATCATTCCACCAGTTTACAAAACAGTAAGTTTTGGCATATAATACTTTATTCTTACCAAAATATGTGGTTACACATCTGCATCTATTTTTACTTAAGAATCAAGTGTATGTTTCTGACGCTGAACAAGTGTACTTACGGAGGTTGAAGGAGGTGATGCTGGTGTAATGGAAAGGGATTATTAGGGAGATCAGCATCTGGAAGTGAATACCGTGTTTAAACTCTGAGAAGAAATCATAACTTCTCAATGTTTCATTTAAGAACAAAATGCCTCACAACCACAAACACTTCAATTCTGTTCTGGTCACTCATTTGAAAGAAAATTTAAAAAAAATCATAAAATTCAAACACAAAACTTATCCTGAGACGTTAATACTGCTCTTGCTTAAGCATTTGCTATGAGGAGAGGGTGGCAGATTTTATTGTTCCTCTTACCATGTTATCACTATCCATAGGTATCTTTGATACCAAATTCAGTAAGCAAGTCCTGTCTACCATGAAATCACTTCACATTAATTTTCCCAGAAGAGAGTAATTACTATATTTCAAGTAATGCAAATGTAATTATTTGTCTGTATCTATTGTCATATTTGCAGAAATATGACTGTCCTTTAGATTGGTCCAATCTGAACATATCATAGGCAAGGCCAGTAGTTTACTTTTTTTTTTTAAATTTCTGAAATAGAGCCATGTTTTCATGCTTCACCCTAACACTCATCTAGAACAACATTTGGCAGGATTTTGAAACACAGGGATTACATATATAAAAGGAATAAAACCTAGATTTGTTCATTTTCCCGTATTTTCCATTGTTCCCATGAATCAACTGCACAAATGACAGGCAGACGTGTGCCAGAGATTTTTCTTTGCCCGTGAACATTTTGCATTTGTGACGCCTGGGTCACAGAGATTGCCACCAAAAAAAATAAATAAATTTCTCTATAGTAGATAATCAGTAAAAGTCAAATGCAGCTGATAAGGAAGGATGTCCTTTGAGACAAACAAATGCACTAAAGTCAGTTGAGCCGTTTGTGCATAAGCTGCAGTTTTGTAACATTTTCTGCTGTGGTGGAATAGGATTTCAAACATTCCAGAACAGAGGAAAAATCTTTACTGTCGTTACAGTTTTTCCAGAAATACAGTCTGAGTGGTGGGCAGATTAGCTTGCAAAATTCAAGATAGTATTAACTTTTATATTTTTTCTCAAAACATACAAAGATTTACCATCATAGTATTCAACAGTACTCGCCAATATAATCTTATTCATGAATGTAAGCACTGTAAAGCAAATTTTTTTGATTTCTGTGTATCTAATGTCATACACCTTGAGATATTTCTGACTGAAGTGTACTGTCTGCTAACTGAATTGCCTAGAATGCCTGACCTGGGGAAGAATGAAATGTGTGATAGCTACTGATGCAGAATTCATAATTTTGATTTTTTAAAATGAGATCCTCATACTGTTTATCACTGCGCTTGGAAATGGCCTGAGGAAAATCACCTTTGGGGATGGAGGGAATAAAGTGATTGTCTGTCTCAGTCCTGATATTCTGCTGAACACAGACTGAGAATTGCCAATTAAGCCTAATTGTGATAAATTATGTTTTCTTTATTAAAGACAATAGGGGACTACTGTCTAACAGGTAATAACCCTAAAACACTCTTCTAATTGTGGTTAAAACCTCAAGTTAGATTTAAATGACCGTAGATGTGACATGCCAGTGCTCCATCTACCACACCATTATTACAGTATTCACATTTACATACACAATTAATTTTGGCACAGTGTAAAACATTAATCGCATGAGTCTGGTTAACTAGACTTTGTACTGCATAGTTAGCTTTCATCAGATTTAACTGTTCTGAATCTGTGTTAAGAAAGACAGAAAGGCAGGGAATGCTTTTGCATTTTTGCATTATGTCCGCCTTTTCTTGCCTTCAACCAGCCCCTGTAGCTGACAGTATTCTGAAATATGCAAGGATTTTGAAATCATCCAAGTATAAATTGCACAGACATAATGTTGATATTATTTGTATACTCCCTTACACATGAGAGAAAAAGTCAGTCAAGAGAGAGCAACTGTTGCTGTTGGACTGATCAAAGCACAGACATGGTAAAAAAAATCCCCAGACCATTCTAATTGGAAAAATAATTTCCATTAGGCAAATATATTCATTAAATGTATCCATAAATGTATTCCACCAAATACAATTTACACCAAAAAACCCACCAAACCCAGTGTTTCTAAAAGTCCTATTTCCAGTCCTTCACTGGGAAGACAAAACACTCCTCTGTGAATTTTAGTAAACAGATTGTTTATGTCAAAAGTTTCCAAAGAGATAAAAACAATAACACAGCAACCAGCTGTATTCAATAGCTCTAAAAATATGTCACCAGCACTGAAATATGTAGGAGCCAAACTTTAGAGACCCTTTCTTAAAACATTTCATCCAAATATTAAATGGCTTTCCCAAGCCAAGTAGAAGCAAAGTGGTAAAAAAAATGAGAGAGCTTTGTTTCCCAACATCTTTAGGTTGCCCGTGCATTAATGAAAAGGATATGTCACCATAAAGGAAGGTACACATCATAATTTGTGGAAAACTCTAAACATAAGAGTTCCACTTTTGAACATAACTGGATCTTATTTCAATGAGTATACATACATAGAGGGAACTTGCAAAATCCCAATAAAACTGCTACACAGAGTAAGTGAGGTTACAATAAGGAATATTGTGATTTTAACTGAGTTTTTTATTTCCAGTTTTGCTGACATATATTTCAGCTGTCTCCTGTATTGCTTCACAGCTGGGCTACATCTATTTTTCATGCATCACTAAAAACTCCTACATTGTGCTCCTAAGTGGCAGATTTCCAACCCTTAAGCAATTTGAAACATATACACTTTGTTGTCAAACACCATCAGACTATTTAAGAAGTACTGTGATTTTGATAAAAAGCACAGGTAGATTAATTTAAAAATAATTTTGCTGTAAATATATTTGCATTATGCAAAAGGCTGAATGAAATTCTGTGAAATAGCAAATCACCAAATAAATAGCATAAATATTCTATTTTCTCTAACAATGTCTCCACTTTAACATCTTTGAACAATTGTCTTCAACCCACTATGCTTTCCTCATTGCCCTTTATTTCTATTAACAAACCTCCAATGTTTTCTTCAAAGCATTTTACATCACAAAAATCATGTATCTATCAGTAATAATATTTCTCTCAGTTGATTTCTCCAGCCAGATGGATATTTTCAGATAGTATGTTTTATCCTAAATATACATCAGAATATTCAGCATTTAAATGATTGGACTCAGGCACATGAAATTGATATATCTATGTAGCCTTTGGAATGGCTACCCCCTTGACATTTTTGCAAAAGTCCTAGAAGTCTATGTGTGCATTGAGCACAGAATATGATAGGGCCTGAGAGATGAGGGAGTTTATCAGAGATTCATATATTTGTGCTGACAGTTGTTTTTTGGTTTACTCCAAATTCAAAGATATTTTCAGTTAACGAAAATTCAGCTTCAGGTTTCAGCTCTTAAAAGTCTGAAACAGTACATAATAAGATTCTGATTTTCCTCTTCTGTTATGGATAACATCATTTAATGACTCAGATCCCTTTTTCTGTGACCTAATTTTAAGAGAAATTCTGCTCTCTTAAACTCAGGGTATGTTTTTGAGTTTGCAATTTGAAACCAAATTTAAAGAACAGGAACTTACTACAGGTGGTTTAGAATGAGTCAAGTACAAGCGGACGCTATTGCAGTTTCTTTAAATCTACTTTCTATTAATGTTTATCATTTCTGAGTTACAGAGCAGTGACGTGCTGAGAATATTTATAACCTGTTTCAAATGTCAGATAAAAGTGTTACTTTTCCCCTTCCAGTCTCCTTTTTTGTCCAAGAGGCACTGCCTGTGTTATGAGACTGCGCTTCTTGGTTACCCACAATGCATTAACCATTGCCTAAAGTCTGATTCACAGTGCCAGATGGGCTTAGGCATTTGTGCAGACCCATCTTCTCCACAGCAGTCCCAAGAAATGACGAGGGAAGGAAAGATTCCTCATCAACCAAGAAAGGAAAGGAATTTACCTGATGGAAAGGAATGAAGACGAGAAAGCCAGATGCTTTTTATGTAGGGCCCAGTGAAAGAACAAGAGGCAATGGGGATGAATTAAAATGCATGGAATGCCATCTGAACACAAGAAACACTTTTTTACTGTAGGGAGGGTGATCAAACACCGGTGCAGTTTTCCCAAATAGGCTTAAGAATCTCCACTCTTGGAGATACTCAAAACTCAACGGGATGTGGTCCTGGACATCCTGCTATACCTGACCCTGCTTGAGCAGGGAGGTAGACTAGCTGATTTCCAGAGGTCCTTTTCAACCTAACCCATTCTGTAATTCTGTGATTCTATGAGTTGAGGTCCCCCAACTCTAAAAATCAGAATGATCCAGATTCCAGTTTCAAGGGCACTGAAGTAAATATTGGAAATCCACTGTCTTTCCCTGAAGTCAAATGAATATAGGGCAATTCATAGCTCCACACAAGTTTAGGCATTCATGAAGGCCCCCATTTCCAATGAGGAAAACAAAACAATTTTCTCCCTTAAAGATCTGAACAAAATGTTTCCATCCCACTTTGAAGAAAGTAACATGAATTATGGAAAGAAAAAAGGACAAGCTTTATTTGAGCTTCTGTTTGATTCCTGCATGGAAAGAATTAACTCCTGAGGGTCCTCTAAGCAGACACGCCCATTTTATACCACTGCTGAAATAGTCTGATAGTACTGGAATGAAAATTCATATCATTCCACTCAGTCAGCTGCTATGTGAGTCAGAGAATAGTACGCTGAGCAACTAGGCCACCTACTTTTATAGTTTAAATCACACTAAGAGGAAAAATCCCAAACCCTCAAGCTTTAACACAGTGCAATAACATGCAGTTCGTTGGGTTTTTTTCCTTATATAAGGGACAGGGCAAGATACAGGTCATAAAAAAAGAAGTAAAATCTGAAATTACACTGAAGATTTAATACTGATTTTTTTCCACTGCCAATGTAATCAGAAAAATAAAATTCCAACTACTACAAGCCAAGAATATTAAACAAGCACAGTGCATCTCTGAAAAAGCACTGCATTAATTGCCCTGTCAAGTATTAGTAGTCAAGTTTTATCCTTTTATGAAGAAAGTGCAATGAATTAAGAAAAGTGAAATGTCTAGAATAATAATCATAAAGTAAAAGAAAATGAATGAATGACTTACAGTAAGAGATATGTGCAATTTTTTAAAAGTGTGATAACACAAGATAGAAAAGCAAAGCTAAAGAAGAAGAAAGCAGTAAAGGTAGAAAAGCATAGTAAAGCCAGTATGAAAATGCAAATAGAAAAGCAAAAGACACATAATAAAGAAACTACATAGGTTTAGTATAAAGAACCTGATCATCAGCCACAAAGACAGCTGGAAAATACCAGTAGAAATTGCACAGAATTAACTCAGTGGAAATAAAAGTGTTATTCTACCTTAATCATTTCTTGAAAGTGTAGGTCTAAACAGAACATGAAGGGATCATCAAAAGCTCAGAGTAAGGTGGAGGAATTTCACAAAATGTCATAACACAGCCAGAAATGGACAAAGGCAATTAAAAACACACCAAGATTTTTGAAACATTTTCTGTTGTGAAATGCTCATTTTCTGTGATAAAAATGTTCCATGAGAATGTTGGCAGATTCAAGGAAGCTTGCCTTAGACACAAATAAAAATATTTTTATCTTTATTGGTTTTCAAATGCAGTTGAAGCTTTGTATTGTAAATCACTAACACAAAATTAAAAAGCTGAAACAGGAAGCAAAATGTTCAGCTGAAAAAGAAAGATTTTTAAACATTCTTATTATATTTCCAGTGAAACAGAATATTAATAATGAAGTATTTATGAAAGCATTGAAATTCCATGTCCTTCACAGCTCTGGTAATATATATAATGCATAGCAGGCTTCCTAAGAAAGAATAGACAAAACTTCTAAAGAAACAATGACTCCAATGTCAAAGATCAAAAGCTTTACTTAAATAGTTAAGAGCTACAAGCAAGAACAGTTATATGTGTTTCAAGTAAGATCTTCAATAGACTTGATAGTATATATTTATAGGGCGAAGCATGTGCAGAGGCACTATGTTATAGTTGAAATCAGTTTGGTTAAGATACTCTAAAAATGATTCTCAAAAGAATAGTTTGATTAGGGTTAAAGAATTATTTCTAGATGCAAGTGGAAAGGAAATAAGTTATGCTAACTACCAACAAGTCAGTGAAGAACTAGAAGACACAGTGACTGTCATTTTGTGGAAAAAGGGAAACCTTCAATCACTATTTTTAAATGCATATTTTAGAAGAAACAAAATAATGGAATTTGGCGTGCATCAGTGCTTTCTGCATATATCAGTATGTTTATGGAGATGAAGTGTTCCACATTAGTGATTTTTCTCGCTTGTTGGAACTGGATTGTTGCAAATGCTATGTGACAATCAAGTCATTAGTCCTCGTTGCCAACATAACTGACAGATTTCCATTTACAACATAAATTTGACACGAATTTGGTCGCTTGTCAGACTTTTCTCAACATCTCACAGAGACCTGGTTGCAAATTCACCAAATAAAATGTTTTCCACTGACAAACATCAATTTGAAGAAATAAAGATATTTCATAAAAACCTGCCAATTTCCACTGAGGCTTTTCAAGATAAGGAGGGAGATAAGACCAGTGATAACTTAGTATGATCTAACGACTTCCTGAATTAACTTTATTAACGCTTAAGTCTTTCCTCACTGTTGATTCTATTCTAATTCTTGAACATAACTAGAAAATTCAGAATATTAAGGCTCAAAGAAATAAAACAACATCATGCCTACTGTGGTTCTCATTTAGCTGGACCATGGATTAGGTCTATCTTTTGTTCTTTATACACTATCCACTATGATTTTTCTTCAAAAGATGGAAAAGTTGATGTGTTACACCTTGAATTGCTATAAAGAAACAGCACTCTATTACTGGAAAATGGAGAATATAATAAAGAAATCTGAGGGGTGACTCAAGTATTGGAAAGTAAATTATTTGATCCTTGAGCAAGATATACACTTTGTCATCCTGAAAAAAACTAGTATCCATGTTAACCTATGTGAGAAAAGTGGAGTGATGCAATTTGGTGAATAGCCAGATTCACCTATCACTAGCTATATAACTGCATATAGTTTGAAAATGGCTCAGCAGCTGCCTTCTTACAAGCCCAGTTTTACATCAGACTTTATATAATTCATCCATGAATAACAGCAATTAATACCTTTTATTAAGTTCTTATCTTTTTTTCACAGGCTCTCTACCTTTAACAGCTCTTATAGTTTTACTAGAAAATAAAATGGAGATAATGTCATGTAATCATGCACATATTCACCCACAAAACTGTAAATGAGGGATTCACAAGACACTTTCTTCTTCCTGAAGATAACTTTAATGTGCAATATTTGCACAGAAGGACTGCTGCAAGTACAGAAGACAGGATATTGTTGCACTGACTCCAAATCCTTTGGTTCTCCACAGACTTTGATTAAAAACCCCCATACTTGGTTGCTTTGTCTGTGGGAGAGCAAAATCAGAGGGAAAGAATAAGACTCTCATGCAAAAGGATGTTCAAAGAAGTATAAGAACCAGAGCCAGAAATTGCGGGAAGGCAGAGAGGCAGGCAATGTGGAAATTGCCCATGTGATACCCTTCAGCTATACATTCATCATGCTTGATTATCTCAGTTCTGGTTTTCTTCTGCCATTACTCTTGTCAGCTTTCATAGTCATTTTGTGATACAAATAGATTTCAAAAGTGAACTATGGACTAGAACTGAAAATTCATTTGCTCTTGCATTGCAGGTCTTTGTTTGAAACCAGAAGCCCAGAAAGGATACAGTTCAATTGGGAAATATGACAAATTGAAGGTGTACCAGGTGTAATCAGAGCTTTTGAAGAATTGTTTCAGAAAGGATAGGTACCTCTAACTTCTGATTTGTCTGACAGTCAGTTATAGTTAGGCAAGATGGGAGTGGAAACTGTGAGAAAAATACTTTCCTAGCACTCTCACTCAAGGTGGGCATCTCTTTAGGGAAGTGGAAAGCAGGATAAAATTAGAAAAGATCTTGACTCAAATAAGAAATTTAAGCCATCTCAAATTTTGGAAAACTTCATAAATCAATGATTTGTGGCTCATGCTTCCTAGCTGCGGCTACAAGAAACAAAAGTCAATATAAAATTTGAGTGAAATTCAAAGAGAACTCACTCCTGACCAATAAGCCCAACTCAAGTTAGAATTAAAAGATCAGAAAATGCAAGATTCTTCCAGGACCATCTGCTAACTGAGAAACCTTCTGCTATGTATGGTTTTCCCTTTCCATTTCTGTTTCCATTTCCCCCTTCCGTGCTTTTCCTCTTCCTCCCCTTTCCTTCTGCTTCTCCCATTTCCCCCTTCTTTCCTCATCTGCTTCTCCATTTCCTTTCCATTCCTTGCCTTTCTTTTCTGCCATAATACTCACAGAGGTACAGGATGCTCCAGGTTGTGAAAAATCATCTGATGTTCAGAAAAGATGCAGTTCTTCCAGTTTATACTCAATGCTTCAGTCACCGCAGAGAGCAGCAACTGTTGCAGGGATAAGGGTCATGGAGCCCTAGTAACCTAGTTTGTTATCACTTTTTATGGTCAGCTATGTGAACATAAATAAAACCAAATCTGAAATGATGCAGGGATTCCTGTGAGTTCCTGCTCCCTACATGAAGAATTTTGAGGCTCTGACATAACATTACTATCTCCTGCATTTAGATAAATCAAGAAAAAAAAGGACTGGAAAAACACGTGGCAGTAGATGGTAGGGTTTCTCAGGCTAGATTAGCGTGTGTTTTCCTATGTATTCTGAGAGTTTAACATGACAGGTGACAAATACAACAACATGAGGACTGTACGACTGCAGTCATCCTGCACTTTCTTTACCCTGTCTACACAGTCTGATCCATTTATGGCACACTTTTGGTTTTCATCAGTCTGCATCTCTAGCTCCAGGAACGAGAAATACGAATCATAAAATATTTTTTTTGTATTTATTATTCTTAGATGAAAAATGCTCCATGAATTGAGAAACAGATTAATCTGATCTGACTTTGAATTTTTTTTTCTATTTTAAAATGTGTATTTACTGAGACTCTCAAAGCTTAAGAGAAAAAGATTAAAGATAGAGCTGGTACACAGCTTTCAATCATTAAAGCAAATGAAAGCAGAATAGTATTTGAAAAAAGAAATGGTGCTTATTAGAAATAATGGGAAAGGCTCAAGCACGCGGGAAAAAACACCCAAAGAATATTTTGGAACCATTTGGTTTCTAGGCAAAACAAAGCAAACCAGTTAGCACTAGTTTAAAATTTCAGGTAAACCCCCATCATTTTAACATTAGTAATGTATGTGTTAGCTATACTTTTCCATAATTATGAAAAAGTTTAAGGTTATTCTAAATCTTCATTGCAAGAAAAAAACCATCTGTGTCAAATCAAAATCTGACATCATTACCACTTTTGGTGCTAGGTTAGTCATAGCTGCAATGCCTGCATAGCCTTGCCATGGCCTTCTCAGATTCTGAAATGAAAATAATAAATTAAGTTTCCTGTGGAAACTCAGAAACACGATCACAAATGAAGACAGTTTATGGTTGTTCTGGGGATATAATGCTTTTATTTATGTATTTGTTTATTTATTATTTAGGTAAAGAACTGCAGATCTAGGAGAAATGATTTACAAACCAGAACAGATAACATTCTCTTGAATAGATGGCTAGAGGATTAGGAGAAACTACATAAATGATATTTCATGTTGGGGATTTTTGTTTGGTTGGGGTTTTTGTTTGGTTTTGATTTTGGTTTTATTTTTTTTTTAGTGGAAGCCTTCTTTGATAATAATTTGAATTCTTTTTTTGTGAATTCTTCAACTCTTTTTCTGAGTGGGTGATGGAAGGATTTTCGGTAACCGAACAGATATTTTAAAAATATTTTGTTTAAGCTACAGACACAAGCAAAGGGCTGGAGAATATCTCATTTCTGTAGATAATTATGGGATAGAGAGATAGTTCTGATGACTGATTCAGGTATAGTGGTGTTTGACTCACAACTTAGACTTGCACACAGAATTAGGTATATCAGTGTGAGTGAGAACATCACAGCCTTGCTTCTAACTGCCATATTAAATTCTCCTTTGGAAGTATATATATCTCTGTCTTCAAAAGAAACAGGCAATAACACCTGCAGGTACTATTCCACCCTTGTAGCACAACAATCCAGCCTAAGCGAATGTTTAATGCTGACATCCAGGGACCAAATCCATTACTGATCATTAAGATTAAAAAAAGCTAAATGTTTTAGCATCTGAGTATCAGTGAGGCAAATCTGGATTTCTGTTAAGAAATCCTCCTGTGCAAACATCCTCCAACAATGCGGGCAGCGCACATAGCAGCTCTTTGAGCAGACTCCAACAATTGCCAGGAAAGTTTTGTGCAACGGAAAGCTTATATAAGGATAATACAGAAGTCATTTATGTTGATCTATTTTAACACGAATATATACAGAGTAAGTTTTCAGCTTTGACCCGAATCTTTTTCTGCCTGGAAGTGGAACATACATATTTCTAACGATTTGTAATTTTGGC
The DNA here is from genome assembly GCA_002844005.1 of Limosa lapponica baueri. Lineage (NCBI taxonomy): Eukaryota > Metazoa > Chordata > Aves > Charadriiformes > Scolopacidae > Limosa > Limosa lapponica. The sequence goes on from KZ505811.1 coordinate 570,253, forward strand.
AGATCAAAGGCCTCTTTCCTCTGGGCATGCACAGGTGGCTCTGAGGCTGTGTTCGTATTGCCATTTTGTGAGAGAGACGGACAAATGCATTGTATATGAAACCCCAGCAGATTGAGCATTCTTTTGTTTCATTCTATGAGGGCTATAAATAAGCCATGTGGCATAAAACAGACTGCTGAATGAAAGAAATGCACACACACAAAATAAATCAGAGAAACCTTAGCGGTTTACAAATGGACATTTTCAACAGGATCCAAATAGAGAGACAGACAGCTTTTTTTGCACAAATGAAAGAACAGCTTTACTGCTTTCTACAGGCACTTCTGGGAAGAAGCTTCTATCAAATATTCATGGTAGCCTCTTGTCTACACAAGTCTAGTTGATGGAGTAATAGTGTCGACTCACCTGGCACCAAAACTCAGCCATTTTCCCTTTCCCATCCACTAAATCTGTGGCTGTCAGTGATAGGAGCTGATGGGAAATGATAGCCTTATTGAGCTGCCTCATGAACTGTAACTCATTTGTTCTGAAGACCCGGAGTGACAGCCTCTGCATTTCTCCTTTCCAGTGAAATTGAGTATAAATCACTTTATCATTTTTCCCCATGACAGTTTATCAGAATTCTGGAATTTTATATGAAGCCACAAAGCCTGGTGGTAGAAATAAGACTCACAGTCATTCTTGTTGTTGGAGAGCACTGCATCTTGCAAGGCTTAACATTCCCATAAAAAATTGCTATTTGACTTCTACTAACCGGACACAGGCATACACCTATACAAACACACATTTGAGATGGTGACAGAGAGGGAACGCTGATCAGGCTCACTTCTACTGGGCAAATAATCTAAGCTTATAACTTCTTTTAATTTACAATTTACATTTACTTTCAGTTCTTGGTAAATTAATCTCTTATTTTGACTTTTAAGTCATTTTGACTTTAATATATTCCCTGACCAAAAAAATTATAAAATCCTTCACTACACATTACTTCTTCAGTGGAGAAGAAACCCTTTGGTCTCCCTTGTTTCCATTCTTAATAAAGTGCAAAATAGAAAAATGGGGTGGATATTCTAAATTTATGTAGATTGCTGCTCTAATCTTGAAACTGTTGTTTGAATTTGTTATTTAGAAAAATGAAAATCACCAACAATCATAATTATATAATCTTGAAGCTATTTAGTTAGTAAAGGACTGTCAGTGAAGTTACTGATTCAACTTCTTTCAGAATCCTCTATGAGTTTATACGCGCTACATAAATATTATTCATTAATTCCAGCACTGAAGAAAGTAGTTGTCCTTAAGCAAATAGCCATATCTATTAAAAATGTGAAAAATATCAAGCTAGGCCCACAAAGTCTCTACATGAAGGAACAAAGGACAGAGACACTTAGAAACATACATAAGAGTGTGAAATAAAATGACTTACACTTCTGACTTTACTTATCATAACTTCAAGGACACTTAGGGATTTGATGACCACTGTCTAGGAATACAAATCACAATTAGGAGTCGGGTTTTTTTGTTTGATTACATTGAACTGAAACATGTCTCCTTGGGCCTCTGGAAGATGACCTATGCTGAAATGATTGGATTTTGGTTTCGTTTGTGCTCTAGGATGAATGAATTTCTTCAACTTATTATTTTTAGCTTTTCAAGTTATGTATAAAATTTGTTTTTCTTATCCCTGTGGGTAGGCAGTCAAGCCTGTAAGCCCTTCTATATAGGTGACAGGACAGGAGGCGATCATTTCTGTAGGTTGGTGACACAACAAAGTGGTGTGATCTAACATGTTCCCTGTTCACCGCATTCATTTTGGCAAGATGCAGCTGTATGGAAGTGGACCACAAAGATCCTCCTACTTACCAGCCACGCTGGCCATGGCAAAATTCACAGTTGAAAACATGCTATAACAAATAATAAACTAAAGCCAGAACAGTAGATTACATAGCTCAAAACTGCAACCATGTAATTGTTAACATAATGTAATGCATACCTAAGTCTAGTTTAAAAGTGTTTCTTCAAGAGCAAACACTTCATGCGACAAGCTACCCCTTAGAAGGCATGTTTATACCAGTAAGTTGCAAGTGAAAAGGTGTTCAAATCTGATATTTGTAACACAGCAGGTAATGAGCATGTGTCTTACTTAATTATTTTAAATGGTTGAATACTGACATCAGCTGCCTTTTTTCTACTCCTTTAGCACTGACTACTGTCATTCTTAACACTGACCTGGGCAGCAGCAAACTCACCCACCTTTCCTTATTAAACTCCATTAAATGTTATTTCATATGCTTTTGTATCAGGTGCATGTATCATTAGACAATGGAGACTTGCTTGCCCCATTAATTCTATTAATGATATAGAATTTTGCATAGCTGATGGATCAGTAAGCTAGAAGAATGTGCAGACAGTATGCAGAAAAAAAAATCTGAGACAAATCTGAATTAAATGTAAACAAAAAATAAACTATGAAGATCCCTGGGAGATCAAGATTAGGGCCATAAATAGCACTTCATGAGGTGTTTCAGAAATTTCTTATTAAATCCAATGCAAAAGGCATTAAGAAGGAGATTTACATCCATGACATGAACCTGACCCAGGAGTGGATTAAATTTGAAAGCATTTTGATCCTTAATGGTGGTATTTGCAGGAGACTAGAAGTGTCTGGGCACTTTTTTTTGTTTTTGTTGTTTGTTTGTCTTACAGTGTAAAAGTTAAAACTTGTGGTCAAATACTTTGATTTCAGATCTTATTATTGAAACACAAATTGTTAAAATAATCCTTATGGAATTTCTCCTCTTAGATAAATGAATGTATAAAGTTCACAGGCTCATGCAGACTCAGAGATGTAGGAAGAAACAATTTCAGAAAGGCAGCTGAACAAATATTTATAAGAAATAATATTGTGGGCCATAAAAAAGGATGTACAAACTGAAATGGATTTTCCTTTCCCTTCATAAAAAGCCAGGTTATCCACAGAAAATACTACATATACACAAATTTAGTGCATCCACATAATTGTCTATTTTTTTAAAGTATTGTGAGACTTATGAGAAAATATTACAGTTTTGAAGTCTGTTTCTGTCTTTAATTTTTTGAAAATATGATGACACTGCACATTACCCTTAGGTTAAAAAAAAGTCAAGTTAGAATATGTCCAGAAAACACACTGTCCTGCAACTGTCATAAGGTTATTGCTGTTTTCACGTGGAGAGTTTTAAGGGCTGTTGAGATGAAAAGGAATTACAGCCAAGTCACTTAAGTGTCATGAATTTTCCACTGTGCTTCAGGCATGTTCTTTGGGAGCTTGTGTGTGTCTTGCTAATAGCTTGACCTTCATGGATTATTATGGTAGAATTTTATACAATGAAAATACTGATAAATTTGAGCTAAAAAGCATACTTTGAAAGGACTATGTTTAAAGATGCTAATTGCAGCAGTTTTGTAAAGCAAAATGGTATCATAATTGCAGAGAAGATTGAGATGATAGCTATCACAATGGTATGCAGGCAATATGGGAGTGTTTTCTTCCTTTGGGTAGCTGATATTCTTCCCTGTATTTATTTATGGATTGGAGAACACACAAGAGAAACAAAAAGTGTCTCTTCATACGCTTGTCTGCTCCCACCCTAAAGCGAGTCAGAAGAATAACATTTCTTAGCATATTAATCAGACTGATTTTCCTTTCATCTATGTTCCAGATAGAAATATGTATATTATAAGCACAGTTTCACTCTTGGTGAAGTGATAGCCCTAAAGGACAACAAAGCTACCAGAAAAAGGAGGCACGTAAATGATATCAAGGCAGACTCATCTTTGTTGCTGTAGACAAATTGTAGGTGCTCCATGAGGGTCATGAGTTGTGATCATTGAAAAGGAATGTAAAATTTCTGAGTCAAAGCACTGCAATTCAACTATATGAGAAAGACAGTTTGATATGGAGGGAGACAAGAATTGCAAAATGACTGTGTGAAAGAGAAAATAGATCTTTTTAAAAAAAGATCTAAGGAAAATCCAGAGAGATTTTGGAAAGATTAATAGACTGCAAAGCAACAACTCTCAGAAAAGATGGGATTCAAAAATATCTGCAATTCAAAGACAGAGGATGCAAATAGTAAAAATCCTTGACTTCATGTACACATAAACTGGACAGTAACATTTCACTTGTTGCATATTTTATTTCTTCAGTCCTGTTAATTCTTTTCACTTGTTGCATTTTATCTTTGGTGCAGAATCCATCTTTGCAGGACACCAAATAAGCAGCAAGTTTAAACAACTGATATCAGCATTTCCTAACAAAATGCTCTCTTATGATACATCACCAGTAAAATTGAAGAGATTCTTTTTCTGCTTGTTATTCTGTATTTGATAGTATAGTGATTAGACAACTTGAAATGAATGTGAGAGGTTTAAATCCCTTTGGCCTTATCTAGACTCTCACATCACTCAGATAAATACCATCTTTTGTCAGATATAAAGTGTTTTGAAACACAAGTCTCAGCCTCACCTGCTGAAATTTTGGGTAGATCTAGTAGCAGTACCTCTTTGTAAGTTCACACTTGGAAGCTATTCCAATTTGTAAAATTTTAAGGTATTCACTGAGTCAGAAATGAAAGTGGGAATGACTTTGATGACCTTGTGATTAGGCTTCCCTGCATCATGTTACGGTGTCTCTATTCTCATGTCTCCTCTGCCTTCTGAGTGGAACCACTCCCATTGGCTCCACTTTTATGTCAGCTCTCTCAGAAGGAAGATGGGGAGATTTGGGTTAAAGTCCTGGTGTTTTGTCTTTTTTTTTCTTTCTTTTTTTTTTTATGAGAATGAGACCTTTATCTCTCCCATGGTTCTTTCAGGTCAGTAGCCTTTGAATTCATAGGCCTCTTTCGAGGTTCGCTGAAAGGTACTGAAATCCCTGCTCCCTGCAAATGAGGTATTTTTTTTTTCTCCTTTGGTAGGACTGTTTGGTTTTAGTGTTTTATTTTTTTCTGTAATTGACTGCAAACAAAATAATGAGTTACAGACTCCTCATACATCTTCCTTTGGGACCCCTTTGCTGTATGCACGTATTTTAGATATTAGGACTGTCATATATACATAACTGAGATATACTGTCTATACACTGCAAATATAGTTCCATATCTAGTCCAGGATTTAGCCTCACTTAACATAATTATATCCATCAAGTATTAAGTCTTCTTGGAAGCAGATCTGAAGAGAAAATAATTCATTTTCCTGTGGATGCTGGTGATGATGGGAATACCTTACCATCTGTGTCTTTTCAGGTTGTGATCTTGTCAGATCTCATAAGGTAAGCAGATTCTGGCCTGCATAATAATTGGTTGGGGGCGCTCCAAAGAAAATCCCAGGTGCTGAGGAAAGTAGCACTGGTGATTCAGTATTTGGCAGTCTTTCCTCTGTTCAGTAGCAGACCAATGTCTCAGCATAATATTGAGAAACCATTTGGTAACTCAGTGTGTCAGCTTCCAGGGCAGACACAATCAGGGCATAGAAGACTTGCAGTTATGAAATATCTGGGGAACTTCTTGCAATGTGGGAAGGCAAAATAGCATTTTGGGATATAAACCCAAGATTTTCCTTGTGCAGTAGACTGCTGAGCAGGCTGAGAGAATTTGGTACATGCCATCCTAAAGACTATTTTAGAGCACTGAATGGACAACAAAAGCACACAAGCTTATGTGAAGTGTTTTGGGACAAGTCTTGAAAACTACTCTGGACTATTGGTACTACTGTCAGCATTCTTCCTAGAAACATAGGCTAGAGTTTTTAGATGCAGTGTAATTGGATTATTAGGCACCCTTAAAATAAGTAATTTAGATAAAAGGAACAGCTCCCATCAGATTAAAGAACAGCCAGGGAGTTGGAATGCCTGATTTGTCTTCCTGTTCTGTTAATACTGTGCCTGTGGCAAGCCGCTTGCAAAGAAAACTGGACTGCCTTATCAGGATGCAGTTTGCACAACTATTTCTAATCTATTCATGTGATGTTTCAGCAGACTACCTTAGCATGCATTAGTTTCTGATATATAATGAATTTTAATTCATAATTACTATATTGGTTCCAAATGAAAGTTCATCAGGGAAGAAAAAAGTGTCCTTATTAAGGCTAAGCAATATACATACTCTTTTTTTAATCAAAGGGGTGACTGTTCTGAAGGAAAATTTTAGCTTATAAAGGCAGCCTTCAAGAGAACACTGCTCTTACTCTATGCAGACACTCAATAAGGTGTAACAAATAAGTCATGTCACAAACAGAAATACTGTGCTACCGTTGTAGACCATAACTAGCACTCTGTGCACTTCATGTGGGAGTGGGCCTGCTGTAAAATTTGTGTATTATCATCTATTCACATTCTGTGTACTACAACCTTCACAAAAGGACAATAAATTGGGACTTCCCTTTCCAGATGCCTGAATGCTAGTCTTTAAAATTCAACAGCATCCCTTCAAATATGGTAGGGTTGGCCATGCTTGTTTCTGGGGATGTATGTAAATCTATTTGGAACTGAAAATGTTGAATATAAACATTGATTGTAATGTAGCCTCTATTTAACATTTAGAAGACCGTTCATTTGACAGCAGCACAGTAAGCACAAAGCTTAAGGACAGACTGAAAGGGAAGCATAGAGAGTACATGTTTTTTCTATGTATATGTACTTGAAGAAGCTATCTGTATGAAAAGGTGACACACAGATAAAGACAGGTATTTAAGACATGAGCTATCATTAGACTTATGAATCCATCACTTCTCTAGATTTCTTTTTCTGAAGAGAAAATTACATATACACATTACAAAAATAATTCTTCAGGGAGAACCAAATTAAACATAATATTAACGTTTCCATACTTTTTGATTCTTATGTTGACTGTACTCTAAGCAATGTAACTAACAGCTACCCTAGGTGTTTCCCTAATAACCTTGATCTAAGGAAGAAGGAAATGGGAGATAAATGTGCATTGCAGTATTAAGTTTTGGCAGTATTATTGCTGTTATGTTTGGAAATGATTGTTGTATGTGCATTTCCTCAAAATGCATGTTGTTCTGTATTTATATTAAGAAAGAACAACGTCAAAGATGTACCACCTTTGCAGTAAGAGTTGCTGAGGCTTTTGATGGTTCCTCAAGTAGTTCATTCTAATACCTTTCTCTTGTTTGTTAAAAATAGCAGCATTCATGGCTCTCTCAGAAAAAGAGATTACAATTAATCAGGCTTGTCATCTTATTAAAATAAAATAAAAATGGAAAAGAAAAATTACTTTCCTTGGTACCAAAACTATCTGGACCTGCAACGTTGTCAAGTCATTACGTTGCATATACATCATGGAATTACATATTTGAGCAATTGCAAAATTGCATCTCAAAAGCTGAAAAATGAGAAGTCACCCTGTAAAAAGGGAGCCCTGACCCAACATGACTGTTCTTTCACTTTGTCCTTGCTTTCCACTGAACATAAAAAAGGAATTAAAGGTGACTGAATTCCTTCCCTCTCCATCCCTGTAAATTGTCTTCACAAATTGGATAGCAGATAAGCTCAAGAATAAAGACTCTCACTCAAAATGAGCATTAAGGGTGTTTCACTTTCTCCTGCTTTCCTTGTACTTCCTCTTCCCACCTCCAAAAAGTGAAATATAATTCAGTCTATGATAGAAAAATATAGTAAAATATGATAACACTTGTTCCAACACCTAGAACCAGATCCCAAACACAATAATAACATGGAAAGGAATAAAAGTAAGGAAAAAACTCCTTAACTTCATACCAGTGAAAAAACTGCCTGTTGATGTATCAATTTTTTCCCAACTAATTGCAATCTTTTGCAGACAAAACATCATTTTCATAAGATCATGGTGGAAGGTTAATACATTAATAGTAAGCACATAAAAAGCAGATTGATATGGCATACAGTAATAACATTCAGTCAGACAATTTCCATGGAGAACAGAGAGGTCCAGTTTCAGGCAATACAAACTGGATCAAGTTCTATGGTGTTGCCCAGGATGAGACTTTGTTTGCCTTTCCAAGTTAAATAGTTGTCTTCAAAACAAGAAACCATCCATTTCAAACGCAAAGCACATTTACCTGAAGTCAGACATCACATTGAGGTTTACTTCTAAGGATTCACAAGAGTCTCTGGCCACAGACAAGCACTATTGGCTGCAGACTAATTCTCTATGGAAGGCAAACAACCTCTAGACAGAGTAACTGGCAAGCAGGTCTCTGCTAAAAGTGTGAATTACTTAGAATCTCTCTAATGACTGACTGGTATGATACACTTATTTTAGAAAGTTGAAACTCAAGGACTTGTAGACATTTTATAATTTAGAAATTGCATTTCTCCACCACAAAGCATTACAGTCTTTTATAATGAATAACCTAAAGAAAAATCATGTATCAGGTTCAGAAAACTGAAATGGATTCTTTAGCTGACAATCACAACTTTTCATAGCTTGTGAGGGGAATCATTATGCTTCAAACTTACCAAACTCAATTTATCTTTAAGTTGTTTGACCCAGATTGTGGAGGAATGGCTGAGTGAAAAGGGGCACGACTTGATTGCAATGAGCAACCCAGTCTTTGACATAGATGAAGGCCCGGACATGGCCGTGAACTAAAAGCAGAAGTATGTAGGAGTAGCTACATGGTAAACAAGATAAGCGGAACCGCGTCCGGGAGATGGGGAAACGTTGCTGCGCGTGGACAGGAGGTCTGCACCAATTGTGTGAGCGCTCTAGGCACGTGAACAGAGACTGTAAGCCAATCGTATAGCTGCCGCTAGCGCGTGCTCTTACTGCCTGTCTATATATACTCTCTGAAAACTTGAATAAAGGGAGAACGATCATACTCATATTGAGACTCATCGTTACTCCGGGTCCGTCTCCCACTCCAACACCAGATCAAAGATAACACATATGCTGTTCACAGATAATAATAAAATACACAGATAATACGTATGTTGTTCACAGATCACAGATAAATTGATGTTGTTCAAGACCCAAAACCTATTTATACTAACAAATACGACAGATAAATAGAAAAATTACTAAATTAGTATTAACTGGATTCTCTTAAAAAGAAAACACCTTAAACCTATTTCAAAGAATTTGCAAACCAATTACAATAACATATTGAATACCTCAACATCTGAGCCTTTCCCAGGACTAGAAACATCTGATGAAAGTGGTCTGTTCAATTCCTAATAGCAATAAGCATTAGAAATTTCCTAAGAAAAACTCTCCTTATGAGAATTCTGAACCAGAGATGACGATTCATAGATTCCTTGCAGTTCAATGCAAACTATAAAAGCATAAGCTATTCTGTGTTATTTCATATAATTCCAACAAAAGGTTTTAATTGGCAGTGTTTTTATCTGTAAAAATAACTTGATTAAGCTTTGTATGTGTACATGTGCATGAACATGGTCTAGCAGTTGCTCAAGGTGATATCTGCTATGAATCCTCAACTGTGGCATAATAGGCAGATCACATTTTATCTTCTCCCAAATTTATTTATACCTCTTCTACATTTTAATACACTTTTTATAAATCTGGATAATCAAATAGGTTTTTTTCACACTTTTCTTCTTCCACACAGAAACCAGGGTTATTGCACTTTACTTTCAATCCCTGCGTATTTTATAACAAAACAGAATTTTGTTGATTTTCCATGGATTGCAGTACAAGTTCAAAATAAAAGCAATTCTAATGCAATATTTTTGCTGGCACATTTCAAGAACACTTTGTCTTCCAATTATTTTCTAAGCTCAAGATGGCAAGAAAATGTATATCTGATTAGCTGGGAAAATAACATTACAAAACATAGTTACTCCCTTTGTATATGCCAACCTCATTTATTGCACAAGAGAAGGCTGGGTTTGTAAAGTGGAGAAATTAAGCTTTGTTTCCCAAAAGTGCACCACTGAAGGGGCAAGAGCAGGCAGGAAAGTATTGATATTTTTTCTGAAGTGTTTTTTTTCTGATTGTGCCACTTTCCTATTTTTTGTTCTTGAGTATGACTACACAGGCTTTTGATGCATTAATCTGAAAAAAATTGGAAACACTCCAAATACATAGGAAATACTGAAATTTAAAGACATCAGAAAATTTTCTGGTAATGCCATGTAACTCTTGTAGCTGTTCTGCAGGAGTAAAAGCAAAACACTGTGTTAATGCCATTCAGAACAAAGATGACTGCTCAGCTGCTGCAGAAATCTTTGTGGCATCATGGCATTCAACAGAGCATTGCCTGTTGACACTGCTTTACCCTGGTTGAGGATCTGTCCCCAAGATTATAACTGCGTAAGGATCAGGAGATTGAGAACTAAAGATCCAGAATCAATAAACATTCTATGGTGCTATTCTAAATACATTTAAGTCCACCTGATCCTTCGTCATTAAAAGCCATGCATTCTATGAAGTGATTTTCACCCATCTCCATGATCTCTCTGGAGCATATACTCCGTGATGTCCCGCCATAACAGACAGGACCAGGATAACAACACTGAGTTGAGACAGCGGCTTTAAAAACATAACACTGAAAGAGATTATCTGAGATACAGCATGATTTAATGGAGCAGAGAAGAGTCTAAAGAGGCTGTAACCTTTCCAGAAGCATCATCAGTATGCACTCTGTCATGTGAAAAGTAAGCAATATTCAGCCTCCCCATGTGTATGGCAGGTACCCCATCCTGTGTGGGACAGTCTGCTCTGCGGCCTGCAAATCTGAGTCCTTTTCAAGGACATACTATGCAAAATGGCACTTACCATTCTGCTTGGAGATCTAAGCCTATGTTTATAAAACACAATGTAAACGAAAAAAATCCTGTAATTGTCTATTGTAGCATATTTTGTAAAGGGTAGACATGATGACCCAAATAATTACAGTCTGGTTAGCTGAACTTCCGTTATGGGCAAAGTTGCAGAAAAGCTGATGCAACATAAAAGTATTAAAGGATAGTAGCATAATTAGTGCAAATCAGCACAGTTTTATGGAAAACAGACCTTGTCAAAACTTCTGATGAGGTGACAAGTTCAATTCACAGAGGAAAGTGTGTTGACATAATACAACTTTGTAAGGGCATTTGTCTGCACAACATTCAGATTAAAAATTAGCACTATACAAAATTCCTTGTAGCACATACTAATCATTTGAAAAACTAGTTCACTGGCAAATCTCAGAAAATAGCTGTTTATTTAGAACAATTATGCAAAGAGGAATTTTTAGTGGGATAGTGCAAGTATCTTCACCAATTACTATTCAATATTAATTTTTCCAAAGGAAACTGAACATTCATGTTAGCAAAACATGCAGCTGATACACAAATGGCGGAATGATGAACAGTAAAAAGAGCAGACAGTGCTACATGTACAGCAGATTACAGAGTAAGGCAGACATTTTAATATTTTACAATGAGGAACTAGGAATGCAGGTCACAGATTTTTTGATGAATGCCCGTATTTTGGAAAATCATTCTCAGACAAGATTTTGAGATCAATAGCAGCTAATGAACTAGAATTCCCATAGTAAAATCAGGGAGAAGAGAATATATTCAATCCCTGAACATATGTTATAGGATGTGTGCATTTGGACTGGACTTTTATTTTTACCCTGTTCTTGACACTGTTGAGATCATTACTGGGAAACAGCTCTCATGTCTCACTTTCAAATGGATACAGAAAAAGTGAAAAGAGTTCTGGGAAGAGCTCAAATATTTCTTCTGGATTTCTGAAACCTGAATTACAGTGAGAGATTTAAAAGTCGCAATATTTTTAATTTATCCTACTAGTTTAATAGTAGTAATCTTTGTAGTTTAAACTTGGTAAAGATGATACATTAGGAGTGGTGCAAGTAGGAAAACAATATAAATATGAACAGAAAATTTCTGATGATAGAAGACGTTCATTTTACGAGACAAAGGTATAACAAGATGTAGAGGCTGGAAGTAGAAGCTAAATAAAATCAGGTGAGATAGAAGCAATTTTTTAACACTAGAGATACCTACTTAGTAGAACAACTTATCTAGAACAATGGATTTTCCATCACTTTGAATCTTTCAGACTAGAATGAGTTTCCTTCTATAAGATAAGAAGAAACCCCATCAGAATTTGAAAAATTACTCAGTGAAATTCAAAGGACTGTGTTATTCAAAAGATCAAACTAGATGATCATAATGGGCTCTCACAGTCTTAAAACGGATTACTTACATCTCAGATCACAAGTATGTAATTTTCAACAGAAGAGTACATAGCAAGTATAAAGGAGAAATTGTAATAACATTTCAAGAAATACCTTTGACCTTTATACTATTCCCCAACAAAACATGGGTCTATTTTCTCCCTCAGCAGGAGTTACCATTTTAATGACTTTTCCCAGGAGAGGACATGTCTGATGATGCAAAATTGGACTGAATGAAAAGATTTTCCCACTAAAAAGCACCAGAAACTCATGAATATCGTAGTTCTGGTAAGACAAGTCACATTATTTTTAAACTGAGCTACTTAAATATGTTACCTTTACAGTAACAATAAAAAGCTACATTCTTCTTATTTAAAAATATTTTCTAGCTTTTGTTGTACAGCATCCAACCTCTCTTGTAACACTTCCAACTCCCTTTTTTCCTTACCGTCCTTCCTTTTCACATGCTAAAACTTTCACAGGCAGGTGAATGCTCACAGTATTGTTACTGAAGAATTAAAAGAAATTACAACATCCATTATTAGCATCATCATATTATAAATGCTGCGACTATTTTTAATTTAAATTCACTCCTGCGAACTTTGACATGTATAAGCAAAAAAAGGGTATTATTTAATGACCCTATTTAATAACCATACTTTTCATCCTCAGAAGCAAAAACTGTACCTCATATTCTGGTGAAAACTACATTGCTTTCTATGATCCTCTAGGTAAAAGGAAGATGCTAAAGTATTTCAGCAAAATGGTTTACTTCAACAGATATGTATGCATCTACTACAACCACAACTCTTAAGATGTCATTCTAGAATTGCAAAAGACTTTAGATACATGGCTCCAACTTTATTTTTGCTAAATGGTTTCTAGATGAAAGAACAAAGAAACACAAAATTCTGTATAGGATCTGAATGCAAAGAGTGTTGTCTTTTATCATGCCACTACCCAGACAAAGATTTGGTGAGGTGAACTTTATAGCTCCCAATTGTCAGTAAATGTCTCCAGAATGGTGTCAAATAACCTTGAAAGGGGGTTAAAAGTTTAACTCACTAAATAATGCCAATAATTAGACATGGGAAAGACTTAAGAACCTGTCTACATGTTCACATATGTACTGACACTGTAATGAGGCAATAAAAAGGAAAAAAAATTATTTTGGCAATATAACAGGAATACCCCAAAATATCAGATCTGTTGAGGGAAAATATTTTTCATAGTCATGTTTTTCTGCAAGAATCATTTTTAGACCAGTTTTTATTATCTTGAGCCTGCCACCTATATACTGCTTATGCTGGTGTGTGTACTGCACAAAAGTCACCTCATACACAACCCCTCAGCGTTCTCACACATGGATGCAGTCCTTATACAACCTCCAGAGAATTTTATACAGTCAGCCCTGAAAAACAAAACAAAAAACCACCTCCAAAATCCTATATCCATTATTTGAACTACTTAGAAATGTGTCTTAAGCAAAGAGATGAAACATGTAAACTTCTTTATTAGATTTGTTTAAGAAAACTTTGACTAATTCCACTGAACATTCCCCAGTTTTTGAGGTTAGTGATTAAGGTCTAACTTTGGTGATAAGATACCATCCTATGTTAAAAAAATTTATTGCACTTTTAGAAGCACAAATCTGAAAGTAAAACGTCACATAATATTGCATCTACATGGAAATATATTCAATAGACTTTCCAATACTGAGCATTTTTATTGCCACAACTATTATTTTTGTCTAAAGTGCTAAAAACTTACAGTCCATGAATAGGAAAAATTTTGGTATTAACCATCAAATCAGTTCTCTGACAATATTTAGATATTTTTAGTGTTGCAGCATTAGCGTAGAAATATTTCATTTGTCTACTTTGCATGTGTCAAGAAGATTTCTAGCAGTCCAAGAAATTACTAACAATTACCACTAAGATGCAGACAGTTTTTCCGGATACTGTGGCATTTAAATGTTATAGCCTAAATCAGCAAAGGAGGCATCGTTTTATCTTCTGCCATTATAAGTGCATTTCATATTGGAAAGCCGGAACAAAGCCATGAAATAATGTGTTCTAAGCCAAGCACTGTTAATGTAGTTTTTGATGGCTTTTTATATATGATGGCTTAAAACAAATTATAATATTTAAGCTTTAAATTCAAGGTCTAATTAGTTGTAACTGGTACCTGTTTTCAAATAGCAAAAATGACATTTTCTTCAGAAAAATACAGTAGCGTGACTTACTAGGATCTTCCTCTCCTAGCTTAATATTTTAAATACATTGCCTACCATTTAAGTTGTGCAACTCATGCCAAGGCACTGAAGACAGGAAACACTCTTACATTCAATGTTTTCCAAATTCTGCCCTCACTAGTTCTTTTTTAACATTTCAATGAAATTATAAAAAAAGAAAAAAAAAAGAAAAAAAAGAAAAAGATTCCTCCTAAACCAGCCTACAGTATGTATAGTCTGAGTCTGAGCACTTTGTAAGTCACCAGAGACAAAACCTGCAAAAGGGATTGGTGAAGGGAAGGTATCTCAGTACTCAAGTGAAAGTATATGAATATTCCCAGCAATCAATTCACATCCAGGCTGAATGCTCTCCATCACTCTGGCCTATCATTTCTTCATCTTCTCCACTACACCACATATCAACAGATTCATGCAATGTGACTACATTTCCTTAGTTTGCAATCCCATGTTGTCGAAGGAAGAACTGCATAAACTGCATTTTAAAATGGAAGTAAAAGATACTTAGGGAACTCCCATCTCCCCCAACACTTTCAGTATTGAGATCAGTTACGGCAATAACCTGTATAATGACTACAAAGACAAGTAATCTTCAAGTGGGAGCAAACACACCTCTATCTGTTGACATCACTTCACTGGACATTATCTTGCAATGGTGCTTCAAAGTAAACATAATTGTGCTCAAAGCATGGCTTTTTCAAAAATGATGTATTCAATCTCCATCAGGGAACTGGATGAAAAGCAGTATTTCCGTCTTGGGTAGCTAGAAATCTGTCACAGATGGAGCACTCAGCTCTAACATAAAGCTCACAATTTAAAATAATCTGGTAGTAGAAATATCTAGCATTAGGTGGGCTAGTGAGTTCTTTTTTCCTGGTGTTCCACTGCAGCCTTCTGCCTAGGCATTAGGACACGACTATGGACAGCACATGACAGAATAGGAAAAATGAAATAAAATATAAAATGTCCATAAATTAACATTTTCCATAAGACTTTCTATTACCTTCTATGTTTAAACATTAAGAAATTAGAAAACAATTTTACTTTGCTCTTTTCATATGGTCATTTAAATCTTATATTGTTTGGATTCAATGTTAGAATAGGTTATTTGCCTTGTTATTCTATGTAGACTGAAGAAATTCCAAGCAACAGCATTTTTTAAACCATAAATTTGACATATCTGGAAGACGGAAGTTAAAACAGCTTGTAATCACCAAATTGATTTCTTGTTTTAAGCATGCTGTAGTTATTACACTATTTTCACTAAGGTAAGAAACAAATCTGAATGCCCTCAGAAGTATTTTTAAATGCTTATAAGTATGGGGAGGAAATCAAAATGCTCTTTCAGTTGCCTTTCTTGAGAATTCAGTGTGTCTTTCAAGGACTGGTTTTAATGAAATTGAAATGCTTAAAGAAATTACAGGAATCCACTAGAAGTAGAAATGTTTCACTTGCAATATTATACCTTTTGCATTTATTAGGATATATATTTATTAGGACTTTATGGTGGTTGTAATGCTGATCATTACAAATGTTTCACCCAGGTTAGAATACTAAGCTGCCTAAAATTGCCTTCCTTTCCCAAGAAAACATAATACATCTTACTAACTCAGTTCAGATTTAACTGAACAGAAGCTCACAAATTAGTGTAAACTAGTGAAAAAAAACACACCACAAACCCCACGACAATTAAAGGTGTCCACAGCACAGTAGCTGCACTAGAATAATATAACTTATTCAAAAAATGGTTTCTCATTAACTTCATGTGGCTGTTGTTCCTGTATTAGCTTTTCCCACAGAAAAAGTATGGATATTAATCCATACTTGATCCAACAAGGCTCAGAATTGTTTAGTGTGCATGCAGAAACTCTCACTCCTTTGGTGAATTTCACTGTGCTAATCCCCTTGGAATGCAGCATTTATCACCTACCAAACAAGTGTAAAATATTTCAGTCCAAGAGGATTATCACCGCTGTCTTCCTCTATGCTCTACTGGAGCAGAAGAGGAGAGGGAGGGAAGGTGGGTAGGGTGATTCACCAGCTACAGAAGCAAAACCAAGTAATTACAAGAAAATTCCTAAATAATTTTTGCCAGTTGCCTTTGTCCTTCAATTTTTTATTGTGGATTTTTTTTTCATCACTGTTTTTAAGAGGGCAACAAATCAAAGCATGTCATATTTCCTGAAAACAAAAAATCAGGGGAACCGTAGCCTAAGCTGAACCTACAGACCTGACACTGTAAGTGTAAAACAGATACTGGCGGAAAATACTCTTTATTCCAAGAAGCTGTGACAGTAATTCACCCCTCATACAACTATTCCAGCATCCCTGTTCTTTCTTATTGAACAATTTTATTAATTATTTTTTGAACAAATGAACAGAACATAACACAGTAGTTAATACTGGGGTTCACTATGTTTTTTGACAGT
The DNA here is from genome assembly GCA_002844005.1 of Limosa lapponica baueri. Lineage (NCBI taxonomy): Eukaryota > Metazoa > Chordata > Aves > Charadriiformes > Scolopacidae > Limosa > Limosa lapponica. The sequence goes on from KZ505811.1 coordinate 587,122, forward strand.
AGTATGATAATCCTTGCCTGGTGATCTGCTCCTTTTCTAGCAAGTTTTAACATTGTTTTTTCAGTATTGAGCTGATACTTTCAGAGAAGTAGTCACATGATAGATCTTTTTTCCAAGTGGTAACAGCTAATTTAGAGCCTACCACTGTATATTTAATATCAGGGCCAAATGGTCCTATCAGTGCTACTTTGTAAGATACAAAGATTGCAAGATTGGTCTGCAATTCTACCCAGCCTTCTAACTTTTCAAGCTCTCTGTATACTCAGCTATTTCTGTCATTTCACTTTCTTCATCATTTTTGCTTGACCAGTGCTAAATATTCTGTTGGAGCAAATGTTCCAGCACAAATCCTGCTAGGATCCATTGGCCAGTTCTCTTGTGACACTTATCTCTTTGTTTTCTACCTTTTGTTTCCTATATTCTTATTGATTATCAAGTAATATTTTGCATTAAAAAAGAAGAAATGGGGAAAATAGCAGCATTTTACTGACAAAACATTATAGCTAAATCCCTGGCTATCTGATTACATTTGCAACACTGGAAATGACATTACTCTCAGTATGTTGTTCTCTCCCACAGAAAGCCCTTGGGTCTCCTAGAGGGGTAGCAGTAGGTGGAGGCCACACTGGGCTGAAAAATAATAATTTTTCTGGTAGAATTCCCTTTACTTATAGTTCTGATGAATAGTCTAATGCTTAAGTGTTTGTGATTGCTAAAGGTCCCATCGTATTTTTGTTAAAGTAGAGAGGTGTTCACCTCTGTGTTTAGGTAGATGACCAGAAGGATTTAATCACATTCTGTATATCTAAATTCTTATCTGGACAGGATATCCCTCTTCTCTGATCTAAAAACCTCATAACTCCACCTTCAGTTACTGCTATGGTTCAGCTATGGATGATGCAATCCCTATATCAACTGTTTACAAATTTATCTTGGATATTTCAAAATGTAAAGTGATGCCTAAACATAAATCAGACTTTTTTTTCCCCTGAGATTCTTATAAAAAAAAAAAAAGTCAGCTGTACTTAATTGCATGCTATAGAAATGACTGTTAAAGTTTCTTTACTCAAATTGATTTCCCATAGTTTTTGTTAGAGATATTAACCTTTTCTATAGCAAAATATGACACCTTCAATTATGACAAAGAAAAACTTTCAGCATACCAGTATTCATTTAAATGCATTGTAGTTAATCTTCATGATTTAAACCAGAATGTTTGTTTTAGGAACCTGGAATATTCCACAAATGTTTAGTCTGAATAATCCCCAAAGTAAATATAATTTAAGAGATATATGAATAACCTTTTAGCAATAGTCACTGAAATTCTAAAAGAAACATGTTCAGTTTATCATCCTCCTTTTCTCCATTTCCTCCATGCTACAAAGAAGCAAGGATTCATTTAAACTGGCAGACTGCACTGTGACCAGTTTTTATCTTTAAGTGGGTGAGTATACTGTTTCCAGAAAAATATTGTTCATATTCTGTAACATCAAACCCAAGGATAACTAGCAAAAGAAAGTAAATTTACAACTGTGTTTAGCTAGTATAGAATAGATGGAATTGTTGATCTGTTTCCAAGTCTGTTTTCCAGATTTGTTCACCCAAAACCCCAACAAAAGAAATCATTACAATGATTCTGCCACACATTTCCTACCAACATTTTTTCACTGACTGTTATGAAGTAGTAAGCAAACCCTAAGAAAATAACATTTTAAAAGCCATAGATATGCAACTTTCAGGGACCCTGAAATTCTGTATTTTTTTCATCAGTGATTTTTCAGTATAGCCCTTTTTTTTTTTTCAAATTATACAGAAAGAAGAAGTAAAAGTGCCTAATCTTGCTTTTGATTTTCTTCATCTTTTATATTACTTTAACCAGCTTCTTAAAAAAAGCAAATTCCCTGTAACTTGGAAACTCAATATGCCAGATAGACTCATCTAATCCAATTATACTCATCAAATCAGTAAAAAGAAAAATATCTTTGGACCACACTGTCAGTCATCAGGTGGTGAACAGTTTCTAATAAGAGAATTTTTTCCCCATAAAATTCTATAAATAATTTGAACATACAAATATGATAAACATAGTCATAGCAAAAGTTAGCAGAAGAAAGGTTAAATGTATTGACCAATATTTGTTTCATTAGCCTTAGGCTGTAATTTCACTGAGGAAGGGAACAATTTCTGTGAGCAAGGCTTCAAATACTTCCCCAATGTGAACAGGACTACACATGGTGAACTGTCAGAGTAAGATGTCTCCACTAGTATGGCAAGGCACTTGAGGAAGTCTGACTTTAACCTCACTGTGTTGCTCCCTTTTCACAGAGGCAGCTGCAATCAGCTTTGTTTTACACTGGCAAGAACTGGGAGCAGAAGTTGAGACAGAAAATCTGATTTACTGAAACTCTGATTTACAGAAACTCTAATTTACAGGAAATCTGTGTCAGAGCTGAAAAATGAACTCAAATCTCCCAAGGTTCAGTCAAGTGATTTGAACTATAGTCCTGTTCCTTTTCTACAGTTAAATAACTGGCTCATTCAGTGAGCAGATGATATTTAATAGATTAATAAATGTTTACTTCTTCATGTACAGATTCAGATCCCCTAATATTCGCACATCTTTTATATTCCAAGTTCACTGAAATATGAAAGCCAGAAAACAAAACAGAACTCATACCATTACTCATATGTTTATCTGTGTTTTGTGATGATAAATACAAGTACGTCTTTTCTACTAAATATGATTTAACAACATTTTGGCAAGGATGGAAATTATCTATGCATGCCTTACACGGTGTCGGTTTAGACACCTAATGCTTGCACGATGCGTGCTCCATAACATGATTTCCATATCAATGAAACTAAAATCTTCTCTTCTATTATGAATTTTTTTTTTGATGTGCAGAATTCTTAAGACATCACCATGCTTTTAAGGGCAAGACTTGACACTTTGAGAAACCCTTGAAGAGTCTACGTCAGCTCCTGGCCTCATTTTAGTCAATGGAATAAAAAAAACCCACACCACAACACGCATTAACTTCAATAGGGACACGATTTCAGCTGAAGTTTCTACTTTTAAAAAAAAAAAAAAGCAGAACTAATTAAAAAGCTGAAGGAGCAACCACACAGGATCAGAGAGACAGATAGCCTTTTTTTTTACAGTTTTAGAACAGTGAGTCTGTATTAGATCCTGATATTCTGTGACAAAATTGCTAATCCATCAATACGTGTGTTCTTATGAAATTGCAAGGTGAAAAAGATACTTATATGAGCTTTCCAGAGCAGTTCATACTAAAATAATTTTCCTTATTCAGCTATGACAGGTGAGTTAGCTGTGGCAGTTTTGGGGAGGCAGGGCAGTAGACAGGATATACTTGACTTTATTCTGGTTTCTGACACTGAGCTGTGTCATGTCACTCACATGCCAACTAAGAAAGCGCATAAGGGATGTAAATCACCATGCACCAGCTGCACAGCTGGATTAAAACCTGTTCACAAAAAGTATTTATCAATGTTTGGCAGAGAAAGGGTTTGAAGTGGAAGGTAGGTATCCACTCCAGATTCAACTCAATTAATATTTTCATTAATGATTTGGGGAATAGAATTGAAGACTTTATATCATGCAGAAGGATAGCAAACGCTGCAGAAGGCATGACTGCAATCCGAATGATCTCAGCAAATAGAAGAGATGATAAAGAAAGGGCCAAAGTATTTCCTGTAGGCAGGAGAAATTTGACAGATTGAAAGTAACACTTGGCAAGGTAGCAAAATATGGCAGAGAACTGCAGGAGATTGTAATAGTGACTCAGAAATGAGAATCAACACTATAGTGCTGTGCAAAACCCAGAAAATCTGGTTCAGTAAAGCTTTAATGGTAGCTTTATAGCTAAAATACTAGATGTCCTACAGATCTGCTGTACTTGGTGCTGGTGAGGTCTCAGATGTTTTTTTTTTTTTTTTGGATTCTTCATGCTAAAAAAGCTAGAGTATATGGGAAGAATCTAGATGACAATAAGAACAAGAGACCTAGAAAATATGAGCAATAATGGAACATGAAAGAAATGTATCTACTTTGCCTAGAGAAAAGACAAAAAAAAAGAATCAGCATGATAAATGTCTTTCAACATGTAGATGGTATAATAAAGAGAATGTTTGTCCTGCCTCTTCAGAAAAAGTCAAAGATATTCAGTAAAATCATTTTGGTTGGATACTAGGAAAAACTTCCTGCATGCAAAAACAGTCTACTTAGTAATGATATGCAATCCATTTAATTAGTTTATAAGAATCATTTAGCTAGCCAAGGGTTAAAGACAGATTAAATATTATTAATTTCTATGTGCAAGAGATATTATAAGGAGATATATTCCATCTTTATGTCTCTATAATTCTACTATATGTAATTTGGCATCACCTAAGTAGAGGAGCAAAAGACACAGGACATTCTGTACATATGGATATATCTTTCTAAGTACATCAGTAACATATGAATATGTAATTTGCTTATCTCTTTTTTTCTTCTTTTTCCTTCTACTGATAAAGTAAATCATCATCCCAAAGGGCTTTATACTTAACATAGTGCCATGTGACTTCCTATGTATAAAATAGAGGAGTTCCATATTTCTGCAGTTTAATATTTAATTCTAAAAAAATAAAATAAAATATTTATTTGCACAAGGACTTACATATTCAACAGTTTCCTTTTTTCCGCTTTTTACCTTATCTAACATGTACCATGAAGCCCATCACAAAGAAAATACTACAGATAAGAAACAGCCATTAATAAAAATATACCCTTAAATTTTTAAGTAGGCAGAATATATATCCCTTGCTCAGTATTGCAAATGTTCAGATCAGATCTTTTGCTTTAAATTTTTCATGCAGTCTTTCCATTTTTCTTGCTAGGAGTGTCTTCTATAGTACCAATCAATACAGAACCACAAATTGACATTGCTCTTTTCTTTGAAGTGTACACTTACTTCATTTGCCTTTTAAGGATCTCAGTTTTTAAAATTCAACTATTCATGCTCTGAACTGAAAATCCAAATGCTTATTATTCATTTGCATGTTGGTATGAGTTCTTGCATAAGGTTTTCAAAACTGACTCCCATTGTTTCATGGACATGGTAGGCAGGTTTTCAATTTATTTCATGTGCAGCATCACTGGCTTACTCTAAAACAAAATGATAATAAATGAAGGAGAAGAATCAAATAAACTATGTAACTCCAACTGAAACCATGAAGTAGGTTTTCAGTATGTTTATAAATGAAAACTCTACCATTCCCATTTGTTCTCCATTTCTTGAATGCAAATCAACAAATGCAGGATTTAAAAAAAAAAAAAACATAAGGAATACTTTTTTGCAAGATAAGCAAAATATGGAATTTTTTGCTAGAACTTAATCCCCATTTTCAGAAATTACTAATAGACTAAACACTCAAATTCCAACTTAAATACAATCTAGGCTCCATGGCACCAGATTTTTAAATATATTAGGAGCTTGATGTTAAAGGAAGGCATCCTGTTGTGCTTAACTACCATGAATTCAATGGCTGACAAGCACTTAGGGTTGGATTCAGCTCATTTAACTTTAGCTGTCTAGAAGTCAGGTATCTACTCTGAGCTATGTTGGCAGTCTAGACAGAGAAGCAGGGGTCTCCAAAGAGGGTTTCAGCCTATCACCACCTGTGCCAGGCAGGTGTCTAGGAGAACAGGGGAAGTGTAAAAAGAAGATGTGAGAGAGACTGAAGAATTACACATGGGAAGGGACATGTCAACGTGGGCATGGGAGGATGGCAGCACACAGTGGCATGTTCTGCTGAGAAGGAGCCAAAGATGCTGGAGTCACAGTGGCTTGCTGGTTTCCTTGAGTCCACGTTTTCATGCCTATAACTGACCATCTTAAATAAAGAGTTATCACTTGAATATTATTTGAAAATAAGTTTTAGAGATTGGGTTACCGAAAACCTAATTTACATGTGAAAAACCACTCTACTTATATGTAATTTGCCACTTATGCTTGTAATATTTTGCACTGGCTCTGTATGAGACATGGAAGGGATGATACTTGAAACTTACCCACTTTGAAAGCATGCTCCTTTCTATGATATGAAACAATGGAGTATTGTCTTACACAGCGCACAATGATATCAGTGTAAAAAAAATTATATTACTTCTTATACATTCTTTTTAACAGGCACATTTTTTTGCTTGTGAGAAACAACTGAAAACATTGCCTAAAGCTAAACAGAATGGGTACAGGAATCAAAATAACTTCCCATACAAACTCTCTCAGTAAACTTTAGTCTTCAGTGACTTTTCATACAGAGGCAACCCTCCTCTGCAGAATCATTAATGCTACATACTGTGACACAGACAAACATCTTTTAATGGTAAGTTAAAGATCCCTGCAGTCATTTTTCACTTTGAGTCCTGAATCAGGATAAGTACTAGTATCTCCTGGAGATGCTTTGCCCGAAATGTAACATCAAAATTAAGCCTCCATAGTCTGTTACAAGCTCCTACTTTCACTATGCGGAAAGAGACGTTTTTTGCAAGAATCCCAATTACTTCAGATTTGTACTTTACACTATTTCCGAGTGTGAAAACCCAGGAGTCTGGCAATTATCATTATATTATCATTCCTGTAGCAGGTTGTATATGCTAATGAAGAGAAAAAAAAATAATTACATAGTATCATAGTCTGTTGTTACTAAGGTCTCCTGCAAGCTCTTCTTCCAAACAGCTGTCTGAGCTCACAACTTTTTCCTTTATTAAAAATTAAAACCACAAAATTGAGTAAGGCAAACACAACAGTAAGAAGTTGTAGTTTTAGGAACCATCTTGTGCTTTGAACCCCATCATTGTTTGTCAGCCCTGAAGAATGCACAGTTAGAAGCTCAAAAGCTTTCTTATTCTTCACAAATTATGCTATATTGCATAATCTTGTGCTAAATGGAAACTATGTGACTGAAATTCTTTAAACCCTTCACAAAGGCACTGATAATATTTGGCAAGTAGGATAGGAACTATTCAAGACAGAATAACTAAAAAAGATGGGATATTTTTGTAAAATGCAAGCCAGGGCACACATAACACCCCAAAAAATCTAATGAAACCAAAAAAAGTAAAATAAACAAGAGCTAAGAACAGAATTTGCTTTTTTGCAGAATTCATGCCTATAAGAATAAAGATATAAAAAAATAATAATGAAGAAAAAGAATCAAGATACAGAACAGCATATATGTGTTATCAAATGAAATGGAAAACAGTGATCAAATATGTGCGTGTATATGTATATATATATATAAATATATATATGTATGTGCATGTTTGTTTCTTAATAAAAGTGAGTGGTTAGTTCCCTAGGCTTAAGGAAAAACTTTTCCAATGGAGGAATCTCTTTCACTATTGCCTGTAGAAGTATTTCTTACATGGCCATTTGAAGACCTAGGCCTAACTCAGTTGGGTAGACGCTAATGGTCATTATACTTATGCAAATAGTTTTTATACTGTATTTTATCCAGATTACATCTGCAATATATTTAACAATGATTCATTACAATTTATATTATGATTTCATATGCAACATATGAAAAAAACATATGAAAAAATAAACACACCCGCATAAACATAATATTCAATATTCTAATGAAAAAATGTTTAAAAAATTTTGTTAAGTCAAACTTTAAGATAAACATATATGTTCCAACTGCTTAACTTCTCCACATAATGCAAATCAATCTCTGTCAATGCTGCTGCAGGACAGATGCCTTGTACTTGGGTTTTAGGAACATCTGTGGGCTGTGGCAACACTACAAATCAGGTGCGTGTGGGCAGTTGAGTACAGAATTACAGCATTTAGTGTATTCTGTAAGTGGCAGCTAAAAAGAAACACCTAAATGAAACCAAACTCTAATACAGCGTTTTCCCATATTTCCAAAGCAAAATAAAACTTGTCAGTTTAGCCAAAACCAGCTAGAATACATTTGGATTTGCTAAGTGTCAGAGGAATGGGCCAGTGGTGAGCAAAGCCAAGATAACAGAAAGCATCAAGTTTTAATAAGCTGAGGGAGGAAAAGAGAGGAGTGACAAATATAAAATTGCCAAGAAAAGAGAGAAAGAGGAAGACAGAGATTGCTTTGCACATCTGATTGGAAGTCATAGACAGGACCCTTATATAGATAGGGAGAGCCCTTCACTTTTCAGATATGGTCAACAGCCTGACAAATCCAACATGGTTTTATTTTTTCATCTGAGTAGTGAGGTATGTCTCAATTATCTGTAGAGGAGGAACTATTTTTTTTTTAACATAGTTTTTAACACTCTGATCTTACTCTCCCTCTACATTGCAAACACCAGTTTTTCTATAAAAGGGTTCATTGGTAGTTTAAAGATACCGGTGAGATACTCACACAGCATGTTACTGATCACCTCATTATTGCTGAATTAGCCAACTATTGTAGGGTGGAAGAAAAATAGCCTGAGTTACACTGTGGCCTGCTGAAGAACAGGCTTTTAGAATGAAACCCACAATAAAGCACACTTTTGTTCAATTCGTAAGGTTATTTAATCAATCAAATCCTACCCTCAAAACACAGAATCCAATTTCTACCCAAATAGTTGTTTGTGGTAGTCTGATAAGTGGGACATAATGCCAGAGTACAGCAGTCTATTCCTGAATAGATAGGATGCCCCTTAAAATTAATGTCATTGAAATAGCAGCAGCAAGTTTTGAAAACATCAACACTAGAGTGAACTTATGCTGTGAGGATAAATTCACAAAGGTAATCATCGAGTTTAGTGAGTTATTGGAAAAGGAGACCAAATATTTTTCATAGCTAGTCCTTCATTCTGAGCATATGGAATCAACAAAACAAAACAAGCTGAGAGTGTGCTGTCAGCTGTAGCGTGACAGCACTGAAGTCAATGAGGTTTTGCCAGAGAATAATTTTTCTTGTTTATTACGGACAATTAATAAAAATTCATCATCAAATCCTACTGAGTTATCAAAGTTGACATTAGTTAATTCACTTATCCATATACCACAGATTGCTGCCTTTCAGTAGCAGTTTTGGAAATATTCCTTTCACTGGGATGAGAAAGGAAGAAAATGACAAGAAAAAATTACTAATATTTAATTATACAGTTTTGAGGTAGCAATTTAACAGGGGGAAAAATAAATTCCTTTTGTATCCCAAAGAGTTACATTGCACCATGTTTCTGGAAGTATCTCTTTAAATGTTTAAGGAGATTTATCTAGTCAGCTTAAATTCTCTTAGAGTGCCGAAAGACTGGCATGGTTCTGTGACTAGGGCAGACATTCAATTTGAAATATTTGTGACAGGTTAAACATCTTACTGTCTCCTTAGCTTTTACTAGCATCTTCTCAAGGAGCTACTCACCTCTTCAGGGCAAAGTTGGGCGTGTGCATAAGAACATATTTTACATGACTGCTAGGAATGGCTTAAGATATACCTGTGTATTTTAGCCCAGAGATAGACCATGAATGTTCAAGCACTTCAGTGCTCTGGCAGGACCATGCAAGTGGGACCCTCCTCAGAAGGACAACTGCAAATACGGAGCATTATAAGATGATGAACCACTATAAGAGACAATCAGCTACTGCAGCCATTTTCAGTGCATGGCCTTATGCGTGGTCTGTGAGCTTTCTGCTACCACTGCAGTGGTGAGAAAGGAGTATGGTAAAAGTGACACTGTGCTGATTGTTGTCAGCACTCACATTGTTCTATGGGATGTGGACAATATTACACAGGATCAAAAAAGGAGAACAGTTCACAGCTCATGTTGCTTTCCCAGGTTCAATAAATGCTTATTCATATGTGAAAAGATGCTGAAGGCAATACAGAATTTTTATTTCCTACTAGATTAACACTGGCATAATTTTCAGTGACATAAGGATCAGAATGCTTTCTTTCAGAAATTCCAATACTAAACTCCTCAGAAACTGTATGGGCTTAGCGTTGCCTTGAACTTTCTGATAGACCCTTGGTTCAGAAGATGGAATTTATCTGATAGATTATAATTAGTAGGTCAATAATTTATTTATATTTAGAGGAAAAGTAAATGTGGAGAAAGCATATTCTAGCCATTGCACCTACATTTAGAACAACAAATTGTTAAGGGCTATCTGAAAGTATTGCCTATATACTCAAAAAGAATAAACAAAATAAAAAGCTGACAGCATGAGACTGAAATTTAACATGTTTTTTAAAAGCAAAACATATTTTCATATGGTTTTGTACTTCTACAAAAGATGAGTGAGTGCTCTGGCAGACCCCCCAGCTTTCAACTATGATAAATAACACTTCAGCCCTTGTCCATAGCTGATTCCAGAGCCTGATTTATATACCCATAGGAAAGGTCCTACCTACAAGGCATAGACAACTCCCCAGCAGAGCTGTCACAGCAAACGCACCTTTTGTAGCTGTCATCTTTTGAGCATGTGCTTCACTGGAAAGAAATTTACCTTTTTTTCATTTTAAGCAAAATCAGCAGGTTTTCTCCCAGTGCCTTAAACAACTTGTGAAATGCTAGCAATGCTGCACTATAGTATTCAAAAGTAATTTCCTTACAGAGGGGGACCAGGAAATGCTGCCCAATCAAAAGTAGGTCTCTGTGTCACTTGCCTATCCCTCCTCACATGGATGAGAAACACTGGGAAAACTTGAAGAGAAAGTTGAGAAAATCCAGACTTCATAAAGAATTCCAAAGATATAACACTGGTTTCATTCTCCCTGCAGTCTCCTATTTGTTGGCTCCCAATTCTTATTCTGTTTCATCACATGCTAAAACTATGCACCATTTAGGACAGGCTCTGTTTATATTATGTGTGTCTAGGGCTCACAGGATAATGGCACCCTGATATCAAATTGGGGCCACTAGATGGTACTGCAATATAATTAATAAATATTAAAAAGTAATCTCATAAATATATATTTGGTTTTTTCTGCAGCGTCTTGGCTGTAGCATTTGAAATACTTGCAGAAATATCCATGGTACTGCCTTTAGATATATACTATAACCTCCATGTAACTATAATATATGAAGTTGTAAGGCGTATGCTAAAATAAATGCTTAAAGAACTTAACAGTATAACTAAGGTACTTAATACTTAGATACACACATATATGATATTTGTACAGTATGTACACACATATGTAAATTATCATACGGAATTATCATCTGATCAGTCTCCACACTTACTCATTTTCATGTGTTCCTGTACTCAGTGCATAACTACTAGATTATGGGAAAAAGTGTGCATATATAAATCAATATGCAGATGCCTGTTTATTCATGAACTCAACATAAAATATGTCCTAGAATTTTAAAAAATAAACTTTGTATAATAAGCAAAATCTATACAACCATATTTCATATTTTTCTATACTTTGAGTTATTTCCTAGCAATTTACTTCACCATTAGAGAGATGAAAAATTCCACTTATATCTAAATGTTTTCCACCATATGCTATGTCTACAGTAACAAACAGTTTAAATTTTATAATCAGTTATCTTCTAGCTGGTAAAGATCTTGAGATGTAAAAATTGCTGCAAAACTAAATTATCTGAAACCATAAGCATGCTTAATAGTATCTACCCATGAAACTACCCTCAGAATAATCTAACACTGCTGGTTGCCAGCACTATTTTCAATTTTCATCTGTTAGATATATGATCAAGCATGTCAAATCTGCCCTAAGTAATAGAAGTGAAAAAATAAAGCCATTGACTTAAAACATTCTGATAGCTATTTATCTGAAAACCCTGGTCAGATTTACCGCTCAAAGGCATTTACCTACAAAGTTAACCAGATGCTTTGAGTTGAAAACTAATTTAATTTCTCTGTTATCTTAACAGGACATCTGTTAAAACAACATCCAAGGAAGGTAATATGTTCAAAATTAAACATCCTGCAGGTTGTTTTATTAGAGTATGTGCAATATTGACATTTAACTGTTAACGACCACCACCTTACAAAAATAATTAGTAAATGTGGAATCAAAGCAGTATAACGATTATACTAATGGACAAGAAGTAACGCAGAATGAATGTGTAACTGGTGTAAAATCAGTCTTGTTGCAAAGTTCATCACTTCGTTACAACTGAGTTACCCTGAAGATGAATGATTTCGTTTCCTTCTTTCATCAGCTTCATCTAGGTATCAACCTGTCCCTTTAAAATCAGAGTATATTAGCTGCACAATGTGTTCAGCACTCATAGCCAGCATGTTTTTTAAGCACCATGAGTGACAAGATATGCAAATCATATCCTGAAGTAATTTGCATTATTGCAGTTAATTTGCATATGGATATAAACTGCACTTCAGAGCAACTAGGTATCAATCCAGGCAGCAGCATGTGAAAGTCAGATGCATAGGTGGATGTATGCTTGCCAATGTTGGGCTATTCAACTGGAAAAATACTAGCAGCTGGCTGTTGTTAAGGTTGTTTCTTAAAACCTTGCTGGATAAGGTGGTGGTGACAAATCGGAATGGTAGGAGGAAACATGGGCTCCCTATTTCCTCCCACTCTTCCATTTATCCCTACCACCAATGAAGGGCTGACATTAATTTGTCTGTTGGCAGGAAGTGCTACGACCATTGTGTCCCTTCCTCTTCCCATTAGTGTCATCCAATGGAAAAGCGAAAGAGAAGGGATGGACTGCATTACAGCCACTAAAAGTCAGCCATATCTGGCTCATCCTGGACTAACATCTCAGGTGACCACGGGAAAGCTGGACTTATCAGTGGTGAAATGTTGCCAATGCATGAACATCAGCTGTGTGTGGATTTCTAAACTGCTGATTTCCTCCTTACGATTTTTTGCATCAGATGCTCTCCCATAGTCTTGGTTGGTTGCTGACCCCGGATGGAGGCAGGAGAATGGACTAGCCATATGCTGAAGCCCCTTCTGGCCTTACTTTATTAGGAACCACGACTATGAGTATGAAAACACTGATTTTAATCACAGTGTACGTTGTCAGCTGGGGAATCCCACTTACATGATTTCTTACATTTGTCTTTATTACTCTGCTTTTGTGATGTGGAAAACAGTCAAACTTGCAGTTCAGCTACAAAGTAGGTAATACTTGCAGACAGTAAAGCAACAGCAGCAAACTCTCTCCCTAAACCTTTATTTCTCCAGTAGCTTCTCTGCACTCCCAGAGTGGTCTCTCTCCCCAGCTTATTCCCCAGCAATGCCATTCTATTGCCTTCCTCCTGCTCCTTAGCAGATACTGGGGAGCTTTCACCAAGTTCTGGTTAACCTTCCTGATTCATACTCACCTCAGCAGGAAAGGGGAAGAGTTATAATTTTTCAGCATTTTATTTGACTGAAAGGTTTATATGCAATGCTTTCAGTATTTCCTTAAATACAGTATCAGACAACTTAAATGTTGACAGAAATTGAATTCTCTTTGAACTAAAGGATTCTAATTAATTATTTTTGAACATGTTATTACTTCTTCCAGATAACAAGAACAACCTTCATCTTTCTGCATTTTACTTAAGATACTATATAGCTTTACACATATGTGAAGACCCTTTATTTTTCTTCCATAGTAAAGCATGTAAAATTGTGAAAAGTGAACTGATTGTTACATGATAATTAGCTTTTTTCTAGTGAGGTGTAAGAAGCTGTGTGTGGTTGGAAATAGGAATTCAACTACAGAACGGACAAAAAGAAAGCTGAAGTACTCCATTTCAATTAAAAGCCTAAAGGGGGTATTCAAAAAGATGGAGCATGACTTCTCAGAGGTTCACTATGAAAGCACAAGAGGCAGTGTCAAAGATTTCAGCAATGGAAATTTCAGCTGCATATCAGAAGAAAATTTTTCACAGTGAGAATGGTTAAGAACTCGAGAGGTTGTGAAATTTCCGTCCTTGGAGACTTTTAAAACTTGACTGGCTAAAACTCTGAGCAACCTGATCTAACTTTGAAGCTGGTGATGCTCTGAGTGAGAGACTGGCTTAAGTGACCTTGAGAGGTCTCTTCCAACATGAATTAGTCTGTGATTTTGTGGGTATAAATTATCTTATATTTGCAGATATTTGGGGTGGGTAGGAGAAAATGTGTTCAGAAACATCTGATTTCCCTTAAAACTTCTGGCAGAAAACAAGCTGATTACATATTTTTCTTTAGTTTACATTTTAGTAACTACAATACATTCAGTTCTGTGTATCATATTTAATAATTTCAATTTTAAATAAGTCTGTTTTTTGATCTTTCCTATTCTTTCATGTTCCCCCTGTTGCAGCTCAGGACAATATAAGAAAGGAATTAACCTCATTTGAATGCAAATAGCAACTTGTTTGTCTAGTGGGGACCAAAACTGAACACAGTATTCCAGGTGTGGCCTGACAAGCTCTGAGTAGTGTGGGATAATGACTTTATCTCTGCTGGTGACACCCTTGTTTATGCAACCCAGCATCCTGTTGGCTTTCATTGCTGCAGCAGCACACGGTTCACTCATATTGAGTTTGTTGCCCACCAGGAACCCTGGGTCCCTTTCCACAGAGATACTCCCGAGCCAGGTATATCCCAGTCTGTGCTGCACTCCTGGATTATGTTTCCCAAGTGCCAGACCTTACATTTGTCCTTGCTGAACTTCATAAGGTTCTTGTTAGCCCCCTCTTCCAGACTTCCTGCAGGGTGGCTCACCCTTCCAAAGTGTCCACTTCCCCACTCAGTCTGGTGTCACCAGCAAACTTCATCAGCGTACACTCGATCCCATCATCCAGATCACTTATGAAGACATTAAACAGCACTGGGCCCAATATTGATCCCTGGGGGACCCCACTTGTGACAGGTTTCCAGTTTGGAAAGGAGCTATTTACCACCACACTCTGGGTGTGGCCTGTCAGCCAGTTCCCCACCCACCACAGAGACCCCTTGTCTAGACCGTAACATATCAACTTCTGTAGGAGGATGCTGTGGGGAACTGTGTCAAAAGCCTTGGAGAAATCCAGGTAGACAATGTCCACCACTTGCTCCACATAAAACATGCAGGTTACTTTGTTGTAGAAGGCGATCAGTTTTGTCAAGGACAATTTGCCCTTGGTCAATCCGTGGTGGCTTTCCCCAGTCAAGTCCTTCATTTGACTTGTCCCCAAGAGAATGCATTCCATAACTTTTCCAGGGACTGAAGTAAGACTGATGGGCCTATAACTTCCTGGATTGTCCTTTAAGCCATTCTTGTAGATGGGGGTGACATTAGCCTTCTTCCAGTTTTCTGGGATGTCCCCTGATCTCCCTGACTTCTGAAAGATTATGGAGGGCGGCCTCGCAACATCAGCCAGTTCTCTTAACAGTCTCAGGTGGATATTGTCAGGGCCCATTGATCTGTATGGGCCAAGCTCCTGTAATAGTTTGCATACCAGCTTTTCCTTCACTGACGGTGGGTCCATGCTTGCATCAACCTGGATCTTTGTTCCCAAGGCCTGGGCCCCAACAGCACTGGTAAAGACAGAGGTGAAGCAAGTGTTGAGAACATCTGCCTTTCCAGCATTGTTGGTGACTAATTCACCTCTCCTGTTTAACAGCAGGCCAATATTTTCCTTCTGTTTATGCACCTAAAGAACCCTTTCTTGTAGTTTTTGACTTCTCTGGCCAATTTCAATTCGAGTTGAGCTTTTGATTTTCTAGCTGCATCTCTGCAATGCCCTTGTAGCTCTCAACGGGTATTCATCTGCTTTTCCATCTCTGGTATGCTTCCCCTTTGGTTTTGAGAGGACTCAGAAGCTCACAATTAAGCCAAGTTATTGCCACTGTGCTTAGGGTTCCTAAGTGCCACGGCTCTGTACATAAGTTTTCATAGTATTATTCTACATGTTTTCAGAGCAGAGTTGACGGACAGGATCTACTTTTATGAAGTATGAAAATTAATTACATAATGGCCAATGAGAAGAAAACAAAATATGTAATGGCCTCACACAGTAAGAAAAGCACAATTTTTTTCCTTGCCCCTTTATTAAGCTTTTTCTGACTGCTGCAATACACAGAGTAAGATCCAGTATGGCAGCCTCACTCAGTTATCAAACCTGATTTATCTCTAAAATAGGCCATGCTGTACAGAGATTAAGGAAAGGATTGTGAAAAATCAAAAAATACAGTTGTGACTGCATAATTAAAAACTATGTAAAAATGAACGTGCAGAGAGAGCTAAATTAGCTTATACAAGCAACCTTAATTCTGGCATTTCTTGATGCTGAAGTGTTAGACTTTCAAACACCTAATTTTTGTGTCAAAAGACACATAAGTACAACCTTATGATTTAATATATTAAATGTAACCTCTGTATGCTATTAGGTATAAATAAGGAAGATATCAAGAATGCCACCAAATACACACTAAGTCAATTTTGACAGTTAAAACGAGTTTTCAAAAAGTGTATTCTCGGTCATATTCACATAGTACTGTAGGGACTAGAGCAAAGCAATACTGGAGCTCAGCCAGGTGACTATGAGAGGAGAGCCTACTGGTCAAACAAGTAGGGTTGCATGCAAGGAGAACCAAAAGTACTGCCACAAAGCTGGGATCATGTGCAGCAAGGGTTGCTCTGGACCCTGAACCCCACCTGGTCCCCCTTGTCCAGCACCCCAAGTCGGGCTTCCACCTTGACTCCCAGTAACTGACAGCAGCAGCATCTCTACACTCCCACACTTGTGATGGGACGAGTGCAACCTCAGCCATGCATTTATTGCAGCAAAAAAAAGTCTGCTCATTTTTAAACTAAAAATGGGAGTTCAATAATTCTAATTCTGCTCCTGTTCTGCTTGTGGGATCCTTAGACATCAGTGGGGGAAGCTTTTAAATGCCTTGAAGCAAGAGAGCTGTTTCTTCATTACATGGGCATTTGGAGCCCTCTCTCTACTGAGGGTCTTTATTCAGAGGTTGCAGCTGATGCCATAGAAGTAAGTGGGAGTTTTGTCTAAAGAAGAAAGTAAAAAATGCTAAACAGACTATTAACTTTTTGCTGTGTTTTTGAGTTTTTGTTTTTCTGTTCTGAGATAGCTGAATCTAGTCCCTTGTGTCCTTTCTTGATATATTTAAACAAATCACTGAAATACTATATTTTCTCAAAGATGCTTTCTGTAATGTTTTCCTTTTTATTTCACTAGTGTACTTCAGATGTGCCTCATTCAAGACAAGAGGTTATTCCTTTCGTATGCCACATTTGCTTAGCCACAGGCCAAAATAAATATTACCACTCCTAAAACTTTAAAGTCCTACTTATACTGAGTATGGCACTCACCAGCAAGCAAAACAACACACAGACTAATTAAATATTATTGAAGAGTAGTACTGAAAACTAAGCCTGAGAAGTGGGTTTTCTAGGCATTCATTCACAGATCCACATAACAATCAAGGTTAAGAACAAGTGATTGCACTTCCTCTTTGTCACAACCCTTTTTTACAAAGCCATAAATATTCCAGCTTGATATGAAAGAGTTTCAGCAAAGACAACCGCGCCTCAAGGACAGAAAATACTTAGTGTGATGCCATTTTCCACAAGATACATATGATTGTAATGATGTATAATGCAAAGAGATTTGCATGGCTGTTCACTAATAATCCTCAAGCCTCCTCAGACCCTTCAGAGATGATTACCTCATGGCTCTAAAAAATTCTGAGTCTTTATAGGCCTGTTTCAGTGTAACAAGGAGAAGCTGTAAAAATGTCACAATGTGTCCCCCGCCCCCAACTAAAATAAAGAAGGATAAAGCTAGCAAGCCCTTTGTAATAATGTATATAACAAATGAAATATGTCCTGTCCATTGTATCAGCAGATGATGATGGAAAAATTGATGTATGTACACATAGAATAAAAGTTGTTCTCAAAACTTTTTTTAAAAAGCCTTTCTTTTACTTTATTTGGTAGAAAGCTATAAATTATACATATAAAAATAAACTATACCCAGCTGAACTATTATTAGGCTGTAATTTTAACTTATCAATTCCTAAAGCCATGCTGCACAGGATCTTCTCTCATAGTTTACAACCTCAGAGGCATCCCTCTGGTACTTACCTAAAGGTTATTTTTTATTCTCTATTTAGAACCGATTCAGACCCAGAGCTTTTTTCAAGGTTCTACGTGCCATTCCAAACACAAAAAAATACACTCGAGTATCATTACAGATTTGAAGTTGCAGTTATTCTCAGATGAAAATATAAATAATAAAGAAGATTCAGTGCAAGATATATGAATGTGACTGAGAGACATAAAACTTAAAATGATCCATTCTCTAAGATACCTACATCTGTAAAACAGTTGGAGCCTCTGAAGGATCTAGAATGGGAAGGTACGTTTTATCCACCCAAACAGTTGGATATCTTTCCATTTGACAAATATTTCTAGGCCCTAGAACTTGCAGAAGATTTGCTCATGTGAGGAAGTTCTGATGTACCATGTGCAGTTGAAAGGAAAAGGAGACTGATACCCCATGTGTGAATTAGACATTTTGTAGATAATCAGTTGATCTGTACCTATTTCTTAAATCCATTTTCTAGGAAATTTTCCTTTTCTCCCTCTCTTTACTAATGCTGGGGGTCTGAAAACCAGCTGAAGTGGAAGGAATATACTATTTTAAGGCAGATCATATAAGTGGAACAAAGAATACTTCTAAAGACCAAATAAAAATTTTAACTGCATCCAAATATAAGCCTGAGCCATATGATTGGTTGGGAAACACTCTGGATGACACAGCCCTAGACTTCAGAAAAAATCAGTTCCAGATTTAGATACTGGTTTTGGCACATCTTTATTCCTAGTAGCACTTACTAGTATTATTAAGCTGGTTTTGTACCCATTAAAACACAGTGCTCAAACAGCTGCTTCTCCCTTCTCCCTCCCTTTCACTTCCCCAGACACAATAAGCATCCCAACATTTGCAAGTTTAGGAAAGCAGGTGGCTGAAACAAGCAGGTGGAAAGAGGGTGGATTGGGTTGAGTATAATTGTACAACAGGTGCTGGGTTTGTTATATACATTAGTTCACTTAGTAATAAAGAAAGCATTTTAACCAAATAAAAGATAATATATGCAAGTTCTTTTATTTACTATGTTTTTTGCCAAGATTTTAATGAGATTGGGCCTGTCTGAAGGTATAAAATCCAGAAAGTGTATCATTTTACCTGCAGAAAATTACTTTACAACCTCAGGAAATGAAATTCTGATTGTTTTGAAGTTTGGATCTTTTGAAGAAGCACAATATATGGGGACAAAATATCCCAGTCTCTACTTTGGGGGTGATTTGAGAGAAAATACAGGTAAGGAAGTACCTTTGCATCACTTATTCTTCCTATAATTGTGTTTAGCTTTCTGCATCATAACATATCAGTAACTCACAAAGGATCAGAGAATTACAGCTGTAATTTACAGCTGGACTAACCTCTCTTTAATCAGGAATGGCAATTAAATATCAGAGTCTAGAAGAGAATGTGATCTTTTTCACATGTGGGATTCTCCTTGATGGTAAGTTCACACCACTGTGAACATAACTCAGCATGGACAGCAATATTTAGACTCAGTTGAAGCTTATTACTTTAATAACACAATTTGTTACCCCTGCTAATCTTTTATCCCACAAATTGCCAGCTTTCTGGGGATACCTTAGAAAGTAGGAGTTTTGGGTTGAGATGTTGATTTGCAACCATTACCAACTGTCACTTTATGTTATCACTTACAGTGTCAAGAAAACCCTGTAAATATCTAGTTCTTAGGAAAATATATTTTTCCTATGGATTTTGACTATGTATAAGTGTTCATTCTTACCAGAAACACAAAATTAAAAAATACTGCTGTATCAAAATGGCAATCTATTCTGGCACCTCAGTTTACATTTTAATTTAATGAAAGACACCTTGTTTTACAACTATTATGCTGTGGTATAAGATCCCTGAAAGGAATCCAGCTAAGTAACAGCAAGTTAAATAGCACAAAAATACTTGTTTACCGTTGAGATGGTAACCTTTTGTATTCATGAAATCACTAACTAATATCTGTCATAGAGGTGAAATTTGCATTGCAGAGGTACTGAGGGGGCAAAAAGAGGTAATTTTGTTTTAAAATATATATACCATTACTGTTGTGGGCATCAGAAGGTATAAGCTTATTACTGTATAGACTAAAACTTTCCAACATTTCCAGAATACTCCAAATTTCCATCTTACTACCCCCATTCTAATAATACTTAGAGGATGAGTAAAACAGAATACAGCTTTTCAACTGGGGCATGTTAACACAGTGCTGATGGCTTAAACTTATCCAGTAGTAAATTACCTTTGAAAGGTCCCCAGCCTCCAAATAGAAGCAGATAACAAACACGTTCCATGTAACCCAAAGGACCAGCCAGACAGCATACTGCAGGGAGAAAGAGAGAAACAGTGCATTAATAACCTCACAATCAACTGAGTTAAACTTGGTTTATTAGACCATTAGTTCAATCCAAGACAAATCCAGACTACGAATCTGGTGCATATGAATAAAATTGTTACATTTAAAAGAGAATCAAGAATATATTCTTCCCTTTCACAGACAAAATTTAGAGTACTCAGTCACACTAGAAAATCTGTGAGAAAACAGTTGAGAGGTCTGACATTTGAATTGAGACTAATCCGAATGTTATTATTGTTCAAATGGGGAATATTGCTATATCAAGAGGGGAATGTAATATCAATTTTATGTGAGAAGTGCAGAGAGACTGCAAATGGTTATTCAAATATAACTTACTAAATAACAAAGTCTAATTGAAGTAGGCACTGGTTTCTGCAACATTTTGGATTTAGTGTCAAGAAACTAAACCTCTCTCTATATATGTTATTTTGCAGTATTTCTACAAAATAGGGAGGGATTTGGTCATGACAGCTGCCTCTATCAATATATTCTGTGAAATTCCAAAGCATGGTTCATAATTATTTAACACCCTCAGGGGCAGACTGTATTTCAAATTGCCAGTTTCTTTGTTTTTTTTTTTTTTTTGTTTTTATTTT
>KZ505811.1:608277-665799 GCA_002844005.1 Limosa lapponica baueri
TAAGACCTTATGTGCTAGGACTGGAAACTACATTTCCCTGCTGCAATGCTGGAGGATCTTATATAATAAAGTTTGGCCTGCTGTTGTTACTGTTATTTAATATTCATGCTTGAGAACTTCCCTTGGCAAATTATTGCATCATCTAATAAACCTTAGGATCTACAATTGTTTTTTTAAAGGCTGTTGTAGCTATCCTCTAGTTGTACACAATTCAATTCTGCATGTTTGCTAATTTCATTGCACAGACCCATGGTACTGCATTTGTGTGGCACTGTTCCCTACCTGCTATAGCTGAGGGCTGTTTCCTTCTTGTATATCGCCACCTCATTTCTCTCAAGTATTTACTCTTCTTGTTTTATTGTCTTTTCTCCTAACTGTACTGATTAAATTTTGCTGAACTACTTTTTCAAATTGGGAAACACTGTTTTCTGCACACCTCTGTATTATATCACCTTCTGAATAAGCAGACAAAATTTTAGACTCTACACTATCCATCCCTTACAAAAAATATATGACAAACCATTTTTTTTCATGAACGACAATCTCATTCTATAAATTCGGTAACAACCTATGTAGGATTCTTCTTGCATTTCTCTTGGAAGTGCTGTTTTGCATCAGATTGTCTATCATTCAACATGCTATTTTCTACTTAATCTTCTAGATACTGTGAAAATAATATAATTCTGCCCTTTTTCCAGAGATCTAAAAAGAGACTATATCCAACATGAGTAATATTTAGGCCTGTTCCATTTTCTTACTTTTATAGATAACCAAATAATTACCAACCAGCCCGGCTATTAGGTAGGCCATGTACAGATTTCAAAGAATTATGATAAATATTGTTTTGATCTAGTGGAATCTAAGATGGTTATAAAGGTTTGAATTGCTTAACACAGACGTAATTTTAGGTAATTTAAAGCATACAGATTATATATACTTTATAGGACAGCTCTTTCTGGTCCACAGATCTTGTCACAGATCATCGTTTTATTTAGGTCAGGAGGGATGCTCTGGAGGTCACCTGGTCCAATCTCTGCTCAAAGCATGACTAGCATAGATCAAATTGTGCAGGGATTTGTCCAGTTGAGGTCTGAATATCTCCAGGGATGGCGATTTCATAGCCACTCTAATGAACATCTACTCTTTCAAAGTAGGCTGTTCATAAAACTTCAGAACACAGGAAATTAATTCAGATGCATAGTCTTAACACACTTATATTTTTTTAAAAACTCAACTCCGAGACATTAAGTATATTGAGCATTTCATCTTCCTGTAGCTTGCTCATGCTACACCTGGCTTCATGTGTTACATGGAGCATTATAACTACCAGAATAAGCGAAGGAATATTAATTTAGATTAAATGACTTTATTTTTGCATTTTTTAACTTTGTAGCATTTTAACTTGCTGATTTTTGCCAATTATTTTAATATTGCAGTGTTATATACAAGTATACATATAGTCTGTTGTAGTTCATAGAACTATCCCTTCTGACACATGAAGAAAATTGGATTTCTCATAGTGAAAATTCTAAATACTGCATTTAGACTGGTTTCCCAACGAGGTGAGACTTAAGCAGTGACATCCGTGTGCAATGTCTGCTCCCTTGAAATAACTTCAATGCTCCTGAACAACTTTAAGCAAACTGGAAAAAAGGCTAGAAGATTCAAAGATTTTTTTACAAAAGTTTCAGGAAAATAGGCGCACAAATGGGAAGAGAAACCCTGCAATGTCCTCATACATAGACTTACAAGACTGTCTTTTATCAGCCAACACAAAGGGTAAAAATGTGGGAGAGAGCCACAGGAAACTAGGTTTCATTAGATCGGCTGTTCATGGTACAACTTGTCACATTGTATGTAAGCAACAGCTGATTAAAAAGCTCCCTGTGCACAGCACATCCAGCAGAACACTCCAAGGCACTTTGGAGCTGCTTGTCCTGGCATTGAGCCTTACATGAAGTGAAACTTCTCTTTTCCGCTGTCTAGACTATCACCAAAAAATGACAAATTTATCTGACTTTTAGACACACTTTTTTAACAAGCATCTGCTGTTATTGGACTACAGAGAAGGTTTAAAAATGTCTCTTAAAAGTTTGTTTTAAACTGTTTCCTTTTGAAATGTTACAATAAATGCTTGCTGCCTGAATTCTGCGGATAAACACCGAGTATAATTATCTTGAAATACAAGGATGCTTCTGCTTCCCACTGCTTCTTATTTCAGATGCTTCAGATCTAACACATTTCTTCTCTCTGGATCACATGCAGTCATAAATACCTCTTGTTGTCTGTGTGCTTCAGAACATTGTTGCAGAGATTCAGCTCTGAAGGTCTGTGACAATGAATAAATCCCACTGGTACTCTCTATTATATGTATCTAATTAGAAACACACTTTATAAGAGTTCTTCAAAGGGCTATAACTGTATTTTTTTCTCATATGTGGGAGTTCAAGACAGCTGCATTATCTGACAGAAGCCACCACAATGCTACAGTAGTCACATATCAACAAGACAAGAGCCTTGATGAACACATACTTGACCAAGCAGGAGATACTGACAGGAGGCATAGCAATGACAACACAGCTTATTATTTTTATGGAAATCAACACTGGAAAGAGGTATAAGTGTAAGTCTATGACTGAAGATTTAAATACTTACTACTTTGCAAAGTTGTATCCAATTAGTAAAAGTTAGCTTTTCTTTTGTAAAATAAATTATATAAACACAGCTCTTATATGGTAGAATACACTGGCCATTCTTTAAGCAAATGTGAATTTATAAGCCTTTACAAAGAATTATGACAATTACCTACTTTACGGTTTATTGATACTGTGTATTTACAGGTTTGAAAATTTGCTATGAATCATCACAAATTAATATATGATATCTGTTTTCATAGTGAATGGGGAACTGAAATACTTGTAACAATACTAAGAATCCATACACCCCTCTTCATACTTCCCTCAAAGTTCACTAAGTCACATTACCTCCATTTTACTAACAGGGAAACTGAAGCTTGAAGAAATTAAATGACTGGACTTAATTCCACAGCCCAACAGAAAAATGATCACAAGGGCACAAGAACCAAAGGTTCAGGTAGCCCACTATGCCTTTCACATAAACCTGGTCACCAGAACTCGCATCTAATACTCTTGTCACTTTGCCTGAAGGAGAAACGTCACATACATTTTGTATATAAATGATGAGCCACTCTGATAAATATAAGCATTTTGAATTTAACCATTCTTTTCACAGAACTTTACGTGATGTTTCTCTCTTGCTCCCAAATTCTTTTTGGATATGTGAGTTAATTAGAGTCACATTTGACTGAGGGATACAAGGGCTCCAGACCTACTAGATATTACCAGCAATTGAATGGCTGTTGTGATTAGTGATTTTCTACTTACTTTCTTTTTAGAAAGGCACATGATTTTAGTTTCAGATTCTTCCAAATCTGAAAACATTATGCCCCAAGGCCCTTCTGTGCTCCAGACATGAAAAAGAAACTAAATGCATTTCTTAAATGATAATAACTACATTTACCATAGTAATTAAAAATGTGATCGTTTATGTTATCTGGGCAACAGTACTTGAGTTGTTAAAGATTACCTTGATCCCAGCATGTCTGGAAAGGAGCACTTTGTTCCAATAACACAGTAACAACTGTCCACAATTATCATTAACTTTGCTCATGAAGTTATTTTCCCTTCATTTCCTCTCTCTATGAAGATACATCACTTAGAAATAAAATTCTCAAACTTATCTTTTCCCCATCAAATCTCATAACAAGTTGAATTCTGAGTACTTGGCACCAAAACTTACTGATAACATTCAGCTAATCTTTGAGATGCCTACAGCTCTGCTTATCTTTGAAAAGCATCTCTGAAATAGAAACAAATATTTGGTCAGCTGTTCCTAAACAGTGAAGTCCATGGTTTAGTTGTCATAACCTTTGGTGGTGTTGTCTGTTCAAACCTCTTAAGCACCAAACAGCAACAGTTCTGCCTCTTGTTTCCACCTTCCTGGAACTAGTAAAAAGACCTCACCTGGACTCCCCTGGTAGAAGTTCATTTGAAGTGGCAGCTACAGCAGTCTACAGGGTGACTTCATGTGGCCACTTAGTAGGCACCATTCTCTAATTTAATCTGTTCTGCGCATTTGGCCGTTTCCTTCCCATTCCCATTGCCTGAGGCTTTCCCCTGAGAGCTGACGAGGGTGTGGGCAGCACGGCATAGCGGAGAGTCCAGCTCTAGAAGCCAGCAGGAGCCACAGCTCAGGGTGAAGCCACCAGCGCAGGGCAGGATCAGAAACCATAGCCTTACTCCAAAGAGTAATCAGGAGCCAAATTCACGCCCAGGAGAGATTCAGTTATTGAATGTGTGAGGACCAGCTGTTTTAAGCAGAACTGCTGCTCTTAGCAACCTAACACAAAAAAGCAACCATGCTCTGTTTTTAATGATCCAGATGAAAGTCTTCCCTGCCCAGCAGTTACCTACAGGCCTCAATGGGAGAGAGCTCACGGCCAAAACCAGTAGCCTTGACAACAAATAGTAATGTTCCTGGTGGCAGAGGGCTTTGTGCAACCAGTTCAACTTCAATAAACATTCATTCACTTTCTTGAATG
Source organism: Limosa lapponica baueri (assembly GCA_002844005.1). NCBI lineage: Eukaryota > Metazoa > Chordata > Aves > Charadriiformes > Scolopacidae > Limosa > Limosa lapponica. The sequence continues at coordinate 612,899 of KZ505811.1, forward strand.
TACTGGGAAGCTCTTGCAGGATGACATAATCCTCCGAATTGTTTTCATTGCTTGTTGCTTGTCACAGCATGCAGTTTGGACTAGTTTTGCTTGGCTGAATTCTTCATATCATTAGGACTTAGACCTTTTCTTGCTGTTTGTTTTGGGTTTTGGTTTTGGGTCTTTTTTTGGGTTGTTTTTTTTTTTTTTTTTTCCGATGGCTACAGTGTCAGAGCACTCTCCATCTTTGTGAGTTTCTGTTTCTAAGTGAATATGAACTGATTTTGTACGACCCATTTTTGAGTTGTTGGACTCTTCTGTCTCAAATTGCAATGACGGTCTAGTTTGTCTGCTTGTGTTTATCAGGGAGTTTTTTAACCCTTTGGCATTGTGAGTCCTTGGCTCTTCAGCCTTTTGTCAGTCACGAATGTATACGTATTTTCCCCTTCCCTTTGCTCCCTCAGGTAAAAAATATCCCTGATACCTTACTTCCTTTATGTTACACTTTAATAATCAGTGTTCTGCCAAAACTGACTGAAAGATACTGAACTGTCAAGTGCATCACAACTGTTCACTACCAAACAGAAAATTACTGTTGTATTTGTTTTTACTCCTGAGCAATAACTGCTTGTAGATATAGAGCAAGTGCTCCTTAAAATTTCTCCCCAGAGACTTCTATACACCCAATGGCTATGTATATACTTTCAAGCTCCTTGGGCTCAGCTATAAGCCCTGATTTTATATAGGAATGTATTTTATACAGGAATCTATTTTCCCCTTGATCTATGTGGGAAAGATTCAAAAGCACAAAAGGCAAGTAGAAAGCTCAGGTACATTTTGATCAGGTCACAAATGAATGAAGAGACAGCCCAGAGCTCAGCACGTTGCTATGATGTGCAGTCACATCTGAATCTACTCATAGCCAGGGAGTTACAGCTTGGGTCAGACGCACTGGGTTCATTTTTTCTTTTGGCCTCTTCTGTTTTGTTTCTATTTTCTTGTGTGCCAGAATTATGTCGGACTCAGAACATACAGCAGAGATTTACTTTTTTTCTGAAGATATAGCTCCAACTCCTGCATAAGAGAAGCTAGATTTCTACAGAGCGCATTACTGCCGGAGTAGTATCCATCTGTCCACATTTACATGTCTGCAACACAGATGTCCTCCTCTGAACAGTGTCTAGATTCCCATTACAGTCAATTGAGAGGAAAAGATACTTCCAGGGCTCGGTTAATTTCTCAGTGTCTGACACAGATCACTCCACCCTTGCTGTTTGGAAAGCTAAATTCCTCCAAGGAAAAATTCCCAATGTCACAGAGCCATTAAAAATCTTGTACCAGTGACATAAAAAAATTACATAGTAACAGTACACTATGTAGATATGCACTCCCTTTTTTTTCACATAAACAAAAACAATAAGGCAATTTAAACATCACCAGTGCAAAATATCCCCAAAGGACTGCTGAAGAGACATCTTCTGAAAACTACTGTGTTTTGTATCCCCCCTATACTGAAGGTCCACTGGTGCTTAAGCTTGAATCGTTCATTTGTTCATTTTCTGTTCCTTGGATTCACAGCTCTTTAGGTTATAGTGGAAAAGATTGGGAGAAGTGTTAAGATAGAAGCTACTTTGGGGTACTGCATTACTTCTGTTTGGTATTCAGCATCTGTTTCAGTGTCCAGCCGTACCATCTTAAAATATTACCCTAAAGACTAAATGACAAACCTCCATTCCAAGAACCCATGAACAGCTCAAGAGACATATCGGCCCATTCATACAGCCTTCATAAGAAAGATACACAACATTTTCTCAGTGTAGTCACTCTGTTCTTCATAAATAATAGTTTCTTTTCATATGATGCTATAAGGGTGAATGGCCAAAATGTAAAAGTAAGCACCCAAAAATACGTAACTTCCATTTTAGCATTGTTTAGTCAACCTACTGTGTTACACTAGGGTGTTACAAATATTCTAGATCCCCAAATGAAAGCATTCTGTAACTAAAGGGTTACTTTAAAAAGAGTTTTCTTTAAAAAGACAATACTACTGCCATTCTTCTTACAAATTTTCTTCTTGTCATCTCAAGTTCTTTTCCTCTTGGGTTTTTCTTTTGTGTGGTTTTTTGTTTTTGTTTCTAGCTTTCTTCTGCATCTATATGTTAAAGCCGATGGCTTTTTAACAAAAGTGCATTTTCTGTATTAAAGATAGTAAGGTAAGGCAGAAATTTTAACAGGATATATTTATCATTTTTACTTAGCAGCAGAGATTTTGTTGGTTTGGCTTCACTTATCATTTAATTCCTATATTTCTTTTGATTACATCTTTGTTGTGAAATATTTACCAGCAGGAAGCAACTTCAAATATCTGAATACTCAGTTTACTGCAAAACAGTACATATCCACCCAGCTGCAGACACATACATATACATGCACATATTCACAGATGGATTGATATTTTTCCTCTTATGTTACTTTCCCAGTTTTTTTCAGCATTCTTTCTTTTGTTTGTGGAAGAAATTGAAGTTTCTCAAAATAGAAATGACTAACTAATGTAAGTAACAAGAAATTTATATACAGACAATTCTCACTCAAATAGAGCTAAAAATGCTTTATTTATATTGGAATTCTAGGAATATCTCTGTTTTTCAAGACATAACTTGAGCTGGTCAGGCAATACTGAGCCCTAAATAGTGCTGTTTCAATCCTCTTCTACCCCTTTGATTCCATTCCAATATGAATCTAACAGGATCTATCTCAAGAGCTACTAGCGCTAGAAATCAATGCTGTACAAGATCTAAAAATTTGAAATAATGGCTTTGAAATGGCATTATTAAATTCATATTATAGCATAGAAAAAAAAGAAAGATAGAAATCAAAATTATGTGATTTTGGAGGTCAATTGGTTCTTCAACGTAAGGGCTAGGAATATTTTGAAATAATTTTTCCAAACCCTGCCTTCTAGACCATTCTCAAGACACTAAGCATTTCAGACCCTGGATTTTCTCAGCATTTGTACACAGTGACCAGTGTAGAAATTGCATTCACAAGAATTCAAGCTGTACTCTATGGATATATTATTAATTTTTAGGGTGAAACTGCAGGAATTCTTGCTGTAAAATTTCACTTTAACTTATAACACCACTGAACATTTTATCAATGAATCACCAATGAAAGAGAAACATGAACAAGATCACTGGCTACTATAAACTGCTACTGCTTTATCCAAGGCTTCACCTGAGAGTGACTCTTACTATGGAATAAGCCTGCTGCAAAAAAAAATTCCACACATTTAGCACAAACGTGATAGGTGGAAGAATGTTTTTGTATGTACAAGTCTGCCTCAGTTGTTAAGAAATATCTGGAAAAATGCTCAAGAACAGATTGCATATTTTTTTTTCTGCAGAATATGTGAATAGCCCCTTACCAAGAAGTGGTGTTTCTCCCTCCCTGCCGTTGCCCAGTCTAGGGACCATCACCCTATCAACCAGCTTTGCTGATGGTACTAGTTCTTGAGAGTAGTCCAACAAGCCTCACTGATTAGTCAAACACTCTGCAGGGTAGCAGTGCTTCTCCACGGGACTCTGTGCCATGCTCACCCTGCCCTATGCTTGCATTTCACCCAGAGTAAAACAGCCTCACCAGCTGAGGACCACTTCCCAGAATCACAGAACGGTAGGGGTTGGAAGGGACCTTTGGAGATTATCTAGTCCAACCCCCCTGCCAAAGCAGGTTCACCTAGAGAAGGCTGGACAGGAACGCATCCAGGCAGGTTTTGAATATCTCCAGAGAAGGAGACTTCTCTAGGTCTTTTTCCACCTCAGGCAGCCCTAGTAGGAAGCTATCTATTCTGCTGAGTGACCAGACCTGGGTGGAAACATTATGTCTTCCTCCTGATTGAACTGGACAATGTGCAGCCAGGAAGGCAAGGTGTTCTTGTCCAGATAAAATAAACATAAGAAATATATTCTTGCTGTAATCTAACTGGAAGGGCTTCTCACTGGAAAGGTGGGAAGCTGTAATTTGCTTCAGACATCAGCATACCGATGGAGTTACACATGTATTGACTGTTTCCTTGGTGTCTCCGGTCTCTTCAGAAATACCCAAAAAGAAAATTTTTTATTATAATTCAGTCATTGAACAGTTTATTTTAATGGAGTTTTTAGCAGCTGTGCCCATTTAAATTCCCTATTAAAAATACAAATCAGGAAACTCAGAACTCCTTCAGTGTTCATTTTTAACAGAATGCAAAAAATAAAATCAATAGATACTGTTGCTAGGAACAGAATTCTACTGACATTTATCTAGATTCTTTTATTGATGCCTCAGTATCTGAGTGCCAACTGCAACTATTTATAAAGGGAATCCATCTCCCCCAGTGAACACATCAAAATTCTTGCTAAAACTGAGCAATTTACAATAAGATCTTTTTGATAAATTGAGAGGTTTGTATTCAGCTTCCCAAGTATGGTTTTTTTCCTTTCATTTTCTTTGACTTAACTCCATAACAGTTGAAGCCTTGAGGAAGCTGGCCATTGAGTTCACAGGGCTTTGAGTTTAGCCCTTGGTGTTCATATTCCAAAGGAAATTTAAATGAAGATAAAGATATATTTGTCATAGGAAATGTAAATGAGGACCATCAGGTGCTTTCTTACCTCTCTCCAACTGTTCTCTAAAGAACAAATTTCAAAAATTCCTAAGACCACTCCAAAATTTTGGAAGAAAATTGAGAGGTGGCTAAGATACTGAAGAGTTTGTGTTTCACGGTTGGAGAACAGAGCATAGAGACTTTCAAAGTCACTGGCTGACAGCTCTGTTTTGGGAGGCTTGTGGATGTTTTGAAAGTACTGGTCGAGTGCAAAGATCATTTCCCATTCTTTGGAGATGACAAACATACATAAATTGAATCTGCAGAGTGTTCAACTTTAAAGGAACACCAACTAGCACAGCTGTTTAGGACCAACTGTACCATTGAGCCAGACTGAATTTTATTTAGGAGGCTAAGACAGCTGGAGTGGATGGAGCCAAATTCTAGAGGCACAAAAACTAGCTTTGTGAAACTGTATGGTGAGCAGAGAGTTAGATGCAACCTTCTTGTGTTGGGGGTGCATACCTATGAGATTGTCACCGTGCACTCATGAGTGTAACTGACTCACTGAGTGACACTAATAAGGCACAGGGAGGGGAGAGAGGAAGACAAAGAACACACTTCCCCTTCCCTTATTCCCTTCTGGTACCTCTGATTGGCAAGACTGCCTGATTTGGCAAGAACAGTATGTTTTAATACAACATGGCCTTTTTTCAGAGTTTTTCTATCTTAAATATATTCAATGAGATAAAGAAGAAATTTGAAGCTATAACAATAAAATACAAGTAGATACTCAAACATCACTCCTTCTAAAAGAGCATAAAATGCAAAATGGACTTCATTTTCTAATTCTTTAGGGAAATTTAAGACTATGTGTGTCTAAAAAACATTTATTTCACAGTGAAACCAGACTGCATATATTCAAAGGAAGTCCCATTCTAAAAATATCTTCCTCATTTATCAATCAATGAATCAATCAATATCTGACTTTACTCAAATCACCAGAACACATTACACTTTGTTTATTGGATGAATTACGGCCCTCCTTGGGAAGGTTTACACCTGGCTCTGTGTGCATGTTTGGCTCTGTGTTATTCCGAAAACAAAGAAAAAGCTTCTTTTAGCATATCTCTGGGAAAATGTCTTTTCTTTCAACCTGTATCAAAAAGCATTAGCTTAAATTATTGCATGCAATAGGCTCTTTCAGTTCAGAGAATAAACTGGTGTAATCAGGTAGTTTTGTGGTCCAGCCCTCTTAATATACATAGACTGGCCAAATTCCATTCCCCTAAATGTGATACAATCAAAGAATTGCATAATGTTCCTTATTTGTGCCTTTGAGTTTCTTTCATTCATGACGTAACCTCCAAATCCATTTTTGGTAAAATTGTGGTAATTCTGTTTCTCCGATTGTATCTTTGATCCTTGAGATCCCTTACAACCTAGTGTTCTATGATTCTATGATCTGATTTTCTTTCTCTGAATGTACCTGTTGCTTCTCTCCACTGCTTATCTCGAATACCCTAAACAATGCTTTTGCTGTCCTTCCTCTGGAATTTCAGTTTGCATCTTAGCTTTGGGTGAGAGCACGTGCCTGTTTTGGACTGGGAATCCAATTATCATTACTATTTCCTTTACTGTTTTATCGTTGCTATTTCCTTTGCTGTTAACTTTCTTGTCTCAAGTACCTTCTAGACCAAGCATTCTCAAAAAATTCTTTCTAATTTAAAAATAAAACAGGAGAGAGGTACAAAGACCATCCAGGAGTAAGGCTGGCATCTCTGTAACTACAGATGCAAAAAACTCAGGACATTTAATCGTTAAGACATCACTGACTGGGAAGCCTGCCACTAACATCCACACTTGATGCACATACATTGTCTTTTGGCTCTCTACAGCTATGCCCATCTGCTTCAGCGGCACAGTGCCCGCTTATCAGCTACTTGGACAGTTCCAGTACACAGAGGTGCCAAATAAAGGTTTTACATGGGTAGCCTGTATAACCCTGAAAGTGCCATTTCTTTTGTAGGAAGAAATGCTAGTGCTGAGATACTAATAGACTATGTCTTTGAGCATTTTTTTAGTACTCACTGGAGACAGGTTTTGCCAAAACCATTTTCACATCTCTTTTACAAAGAAAGATATGGTAATGGTAATCAAAGGGAAAGAAAGCAATACCTGCAGATAAGACACTAATGAACAAAGCCATTATGAGAGAAAATTCAGAAAGTATGGCAGGTTAGGAGTATAGTTTAAACATTGTGCACTATATACTACTAATTCAAAGGACAAAAAACCCATGAAAAAAACCAACCTCATCTCATTTTACACATTTTGAAACAAAGAAAGCTTTGCAAATGCAGGAATTGGATCACCCTGAGAGGAATTCAAACAGATTATTATACCACAATATATAGCTGAGATGTTCTAAATAGCCCTAGTTTGTCCTACACAGATGACACACCATTCCCACAGAAATTTAAAGAACTTTTTTTTTTTTCTGTTTGTATCAGTAGTTTAGTCAATCTTTTAATTAAGAAACATATTACTTTAAAAATATTTAAAATATTTTTCCCCTCATTGCGTGAGTCAGCGTCACAAACATCCATGGAGAACATAGCTGCATCAGAACTAACAACTAAAATAGAATAAAGTGGGATCTACATATAAAGGTAAAAGAAGAAATTGCAGCTATTTGGATGTGAACCTTTAATCACAGAATAGTTCCTAGTAAAAACATCACATTATTGCTTTAGGCATAAAAAAGTCTATCATTTTTATATTCTCAAGAGGAATTTAATGGAAAATGGTTCATGGAAACCTTACTTATTGCCTATGATGAAACACACAAAAAAATTGTACAAAGTACTGATTACAAAGTGAAAGCAGTTAGTTAAAATAGTTCTAGCAAACACATTTACAACTTCAAAAGATTATTTTCTACAACAAACTGGTGATTAATGAGAGATCCAAAGGTTGGAGACTTGGAAATGATTTAGGGAAAAAGCAACCCTCTGGAGTATAGTGTTCTCGAGTTCTTCTAAATCCATCATTAAAATATGTGGATTGTGTATAAAATCAAATTAAAATGTAGTTACAGTTCTGTTTGGATGTATCACCTGAAAACAATCATTGCTCAGCATTGATGTTATTTCAGGCTAAGGTTAGACTACGTATTCTTCTTATAGCAGTCCTAACTCAGCAAATTGGAATCTAAAGAGATTATTTAACTTTTAAATTTAACAAGTCTCTAAAAAAATTCTTGATAATTACATGATGAGGGAATTAAACTGAATTGCAAGGTAGAAGATATATATGAATTTGTTTTATATCATTAATACAATCAATTACAGCATGATTTCTGATAAAACAACTTCAGGAGATATAGCAAATGCAGTCAAGAAACCCAACGGTATAACTACAGGGTCCAAAGGCTGCCTTGAAACATAAGATTACAGAACTTTGTTTTGCTTTGAGAGGGGTGTTGGGCAAGATGATTTTCCTAACCCAGCTTTTCCTCCAATTCTTTGATTCTTACAGATAATTCTTGGCATTATGAACCTATGCACAGCTCAGATGGAAAAGCATATACATTATTTTGGTAAACACTCAGTGTTACACAGACCGTTTCCCAGCACTTTTCAGAAAAAAAAAGATTGCTGAAAGGATGATAGCTCAACAAATTACAAGGAGGTAAGAAAGGCCAACAGTGAGGGAGTAAGCAGCTGATACTTCAAATAGGGTGGGAATATATCCAGATGTCAAGATGGTATTTGATGACATTAGTAATGAAAGGCATGGTAGCTCCCACTTTGTGGCGAAAGAGCCATGTGACTTCCATTGCAGCAACCTAGTTTGCCATGCAAAATCTGAGCACCACCAAGCCAAGAAGCTTTGCCAGTGCCCCCAGCATTGCCACATCAGAGAGACTGTGATGACAGTTTTGTGACAGGAGACAACATCATGACAAACTGATAACTTTGCTTGGAAAAGCAATGCGTTTTTGAAGAGACTAGACTTAATTATTTCATATTCTGCAATTTATAATGAAAATTGAACAGGTTTCTCCCAGTCTCCACTTCCATTTCAGAGTGCCAGATCAAGTGCATACTCCTCCTGGTATGTGGAAATAAGTACTGAAACACCCAGTAGGAAAATACTGTCATTTTTTAATTGCTGTTGCCTTAAGATCAACAGGATAACTTTGTGACCATTGAAAAAACTTGTAACTATGCAAGCTAAAGTTCATGCTTATATTTCATGCTTGATTTAAATTAGAATATGCTGCTGGCCTGATTGCGTGGATGTTTCAAAAATAATTTCCTGTACAAGCACAATAATGTATTTCATGCAATGAAAAAAGATGCTTCCAAGCATCCAAAGGAAATGTAAGTAAAATACTAAAAAATTAAGAAAAGTGAGAATGAGAAGTTACCCATGTTAATTTACATCAACATCCAATTCTTTTTAATGTATCACAGCAAAGGTTCACTGGATGTTGCTGTTCAATATTTCTTTTTATTTTCATCACCCAGTCAAGCCTTGTGCTTTATTTACTGAATATCATCCACATTCAGTTGATTGTTGGATTTTCTTAGGCTAGCTGACTTACTGCAGCTTCTGAGTATATCTTAAGCATGGATTACCTTCCTAAAACCCTGGCTGGGCAGGGTAGTAGTTATTAGTCCCATGTTAGAAATGAGAAATTTCTGCCACAAACGAGTATGGGACGCTGAAGGCAACCACATTATTCATTACCAGTGAGAGAACCCTATGTTGTGCACTAATAAGGGGATGCTCACTTTGATCACACAATTAAAGACTGTAGCATAATTCAAAAACACAGGTGGCTAAATAAAGGTCACAGAGGCAGCTTCAATTCTGGAACTTTCTTACTGTCAGGTGCTTCATTTGCAGCTTTAATAGACTCTTGTTCCTGTGCACGTAAAAGTGTGCGTGTAGGTACTTTCACATCTATGCTTATACTGTGGATACTGGGTATTATGCAGTCAGGTAGCCGCAGTTAATAATATGTGATGAGCGGTGTCCTCCACATGAGCTGATGACAGCAGGAAGACAATGCTCTTTTAACTTCCAGACAAGTCTTCTATTAATACATAGGTATAAATGCTTCTATCTTGTTTAAAGGAAAACAACATTGAAAACATAAAGAAACCCTAAAACACTATTACAGAGAGATGTTGATCTACATGTGAGACATTAGAGACCCTCAGCCTCTCAGAACAGACCTGTGACAATAAAGGCAACAAAATCACAGGAGGCAACACCCCCACCACCCACGATTATATGGTCTAGAAGCTTCTGTGCTCTGCCCTCCTCCCTTTTCCTGCAGTGAACAATGGCTTCATTACTCTCCTCCATAAGGCCTAAAGAAAGGATGGTCTCTTTTGTTCTCCATCCCGCACAGGTGCCAGGAGAGGCATGGGCAGAGTGAGGGCCCGCGCAGCCCCCAGGGTTCATCCGTCTGTTCAGCAGGAGTAGAGTCTGCTCCCTCAGCGCTGCGGCTCAGCTTTGGGATAGACGGCTGCTTGCTGGCTCTCTTGCCTAAAGTTTGCTGCCATTTCCTAATTTGAAATCACTGCCCATTCAAACAGAGCTACATGAATTTGCAACGAGGACAAATGACAGCCTGAAATGATGCCCTGTGGCATCTCTTCCCTCTTTTTTTCCATGTCAAATGTCACACTGACATTGCAAAAAAAGAATTATTAGAACTCATTAGTGTAATGGCTATAAAAAACATAATCCACTGATTTTTTTTTCTTTTTAATTTCATTGATCTAGATGATCAGAAAGGCTGAGTTGCTTTAACTGTAAAATAATAAATACACTTAGGCAAAACTTTAGTTTGAAGGGCTTTACTGTAGCTTACTCATAAAAGTGGTTAAATATCAAGGTCCTTTAATGAAAAATGCTAGGCAACTTCATGTGTAAACACTGATTGCCAAACTTGACTATCATTATGCAAATCATTAAATAGATCCAGTAATTTCTTTTTTCCTATCCTCCTTTAGAACTTCAGATGTTGAGTAAATGCACTGCTGGGACTTCAGTAATATTCAGCAGATATGTCCCCATTCTTTGATGATACTTCAAAAGAAATAGAATCCCATAGAAAAGCTCTGCTGTCCTTTCGTCTAACAAGAAATTTCCAAATCTTGCTGCTTTTTGCTGGTCACCTCTCCTCATTGTTAGAAATTCTTTTGCCCTCATTTCTTCATTACAGACATCCCATAGCAATAGTAATATAGAGAACAAACAGGAGAATTTCCAAAGCAAGCAGGGTAAGGAAGATAGGAATATTAATACTGCAAAGAGAGTTAGAGAAAAAGTCTGAAAAGAGAAAGGAGTGAGTGAAAGTTTAAGTAAACAAGCTAATGTTCAAATACATAAGTCACCAGAGATCATTGGAGAATATGGTCACATTGTTAAGGCATAAAAATGGTAATTTCACTGAGAGAAGAAAAAGGTAATTCTAAAATGTAGACATCACATAAACATTTGGGAACAAAAGCCAGAAAGATAACTATAAAAGTCCAAGGTGGGGGGAAAAAAAAAAACAAAACCCAAACAAAAAAAAACCAAAGAGAAGAAAAATGTCAGAGTATCATTATCAGGTCAGTAGTGGTCAGCAACAAATTAGAGTTGGAGGATTAAGAAAACTTCCATGGCAGTTGGATTCTGTCCCAGAACACTAATGAAATGGCAAGAAAGATAAAAGAACAATTAGCTTATGCTTGCGATTTCTTAGCTGCAGGACCACACTTCCATAGACAAGCAATGGAAGTAACTACAAAGCAGTTTGACATTAAAAGACGGAAATCTGAAATACCCATAGACTTGTCACATAGACCTAGCTATAAAAGTAGAAAACCAACAATCCCCACCAGACAGAATTGGTCCAAAGGAATCAGAAAGTCTTGGCTTAGCAGTATCAACATAGATTCATCTCAGGGCTTATGCAAACGCTCATTGCGTTAACTGGGCTGAGTAGCAGAGGACAAACCTAGTAAGAGTGGAATCTTTAGAAATCTCTGTCTTTCCCATTACTGAACACTTGCTTGTCTCACCCATTTGCTTGGGGGTGAATGGATGGGGAAAAAAGGATAGTGCACCCTGGTCCTCTACCCAGCTCCAACATTTGCAGTGTCTTTGAAATAATTCTGTGGCAACCTTGTCTGCTCCCAGTTTAAGTGAGAACCTATTGTCGTGATGACATTCCTGTGGCATTCGTATTGGAACAAAATGCTGCAGAGAGCAGATGAAGCATCATAAGAGGCTTCTGTGCGGCTGGGATACCTAACTCACATCCCTATTTACCCCAGAGCTGTTCTTCTAAGTTTGCAGATGCTTTTGCCTGCTGAAGGTGTATTGGAAGCAATGAAGTGGATTTTTTTCTAGTTATCCCATGGGGTATTTGTGCATTCAAACTGATAAATGGCAAGTCTTATAGAAGGTCTCAAGTGCAGATTGCAGATGTGATCCCTTAACTCTCACTGGAAAGAAGTCAGAGGCTGGTCTGTAAAATTGTTTTGATTCACCAGGGATTTCTGTCTTAATACCTTACTTTGCTGTGGAAACTGAAAGACCACTACATACAAACCTGCAGAAATTAAGCCTTAAAAAGCCTACAGTGCAACAATCTTTATTGATGAAAGAAAGATAAGGGAACATCTATCTAACTACAGGAAAGTCCTGAATCTCTGTCTTAAGAAACATGTTAGTCCCCTAAATTCTTAACTTTGGCATGAATTGCACTGCTCAGAATCCTTCCTCACAATCATCTGTAGTCAGTAGGTATAAATCACTGCTATGACAGATTGGGTGAGAATATGTGTTAGGTGTGGCAAGTCTGCAGCTCCTTCCCATATGCCTTTTGATACCCAACCTATTCCAAACCTTGAGGATTTGGCATAGCAATAAGGAAATCACAGAAAGTCAAGAGAAAGAAACAATGTGTTGTCCAGCAAATTCATAACCTTTTGTATGATTAGTTTGCTTCCTATGCTCTCTACATGTTAGAAAGCAAGTAAGAATCACAGAATCTTCATAGTTGGAAAGGACCTCTGAGATCACCGAGTCCAACCATACACACACAAAAGACCCCCACAATCTCAGCCACTAGTGGCATGCCCTGAAGTGCCACATCTACACACTTCTTAAATACCTCCAGGGATGGTGACTCCACCACCTCCCTGGGCAGGCTGTTCCAGTGCCTGACCACTCTTTCAGTAAAGTAATTCTTCTTAATATCTATTCTAAACCTCCCCTGCCGCAACTTCAGACCATTTCCTCTGGTCCTGTCATTATTCCCTTGGGAGAAGAGGCCAACACCCACTTCTCTACAACCTCCTTTCAGGTAGTTGTAGAGCACAATGAGGTCTCCCCTCAGCCTCCTCTTCTCCAAACTAAACATGCCCAGAAATGGACTCTAAATTGGATATGTAAAGCATAGCATGTCTGGACACAGATGGAATTAACAGAATGCTGTAAGAGTTGGTATTATGGCTAATTTTCTCATTTTATGTTAATTCTTAGGAATTAGAAAGCAAAAAATAAGGCTTGGGTTCATTTAGTTCCACAACTAGAAGATAACAAGACTATTTTACACAGAGCTATATTTTTTGAAGCTACATCACAAGGGTTGTGGCGTCTCTCTAAACATTTATTAAAGAATAGTTCTATGAAAACCAATCTCGATTTGGAAATAGCTATGACATCCATTGTACTTCTAAATCGTAGTTTATCGAGAAGAAGATTGTTCGGGGAGAGGTAAAACTTTCCCAGACAATGCAGAGTAGACCTGCTCTAACCCTTTCAGTAACAGATTCCTAATGGGAACCTATTATGTGATTTAAATAACGCTTCTTTCTGATTCTTGAACTGAAGATCAGTTGAGAAGGATGTAAGTAAAAGATCAGTTGTCTAAGTGTTTAAAACACACTTTTTTTAAAGTTAGCTACCCTCTATCTGGTTAAGATCATTTTTATTGCAGGTCAAACGCTATGGAAGGCAATTTATGGATGGACAAGAGTGTTATGCAGTAGCCCCTGTAATTCTGAAGACTTCAAATCAGGGCTTAAAAGTCTGAGGTAAAACAAAGAAAAAAAATGTGTTGCAGATAGAAAAGTAATGAATAACACAAAAGAACATGTTGGAGATTTTATCCTAGTGTAAAAAAGTACATTTTTATTCCTGTTTGTTACATATTATCCTCAAGTGGGAGAGCTGCACAACCCATTTAGATGCCTCCAGAGAAAAAGGGAGGTTGTTTTACTCAAAGAGCCCTCCTATGATGATATTTTAAGCTGCGTTCAGCGTTTTCTAGCCAAAAGAACAAACTTCAAAATGCTAATAAATTCTAAATGTGCATATGGCACTGCAAGAATAAAAGGAGAAAAACAGAGTTCTGTCTTTCTAATAATAACAAAGAAGGATTTTAGCTCCACTATTCAAATAAAGGTTCATTTTTGTTCTTAATGGAAATGTTTGAGACCTGGAAGGGGAAAATATATCTAAGTACATTTACATGACTGCTATTAGATCATCAGTTTAAATGCTATTTCATTACTACGTGATCCTCATTTTCAGTTAATGTGATTAAAAAGAAGAATTATAGACAACATTACAAAGTTCCTATTCCAATCATATTTACATATTTACAAGGATACTTTTGTTTTAGATCAGATTCATTTTGTTGACGCAATGAAAACTGCAAATATACCCCGCAAGTAATCCAAACATCACCTGAGCAGGCAGCAAAATTCAAATATCAGTCTAACACCATTTCTGTCCAAGGTTGACTTCACAACTGAACTCATGTCTTTAATTTTTGTATTCTGTTGTCAGACATACTGTTGAAATATTTTTTTAGCTTGTTTGTAGCTTTGCTGTACTCCAAGAATAGCTTTACACTTGTCAGTTGCTTCTGGCATATTTAGAGATTTCCCAGTAGTATGAGATTTCCTGCCTTGTGTTGCTGTCTTAGGAAAGATCAGGTAAGCAGTCTTCAATGTTTTCCCTGACAAAGTAACTACTTCTTTTTTTTTCTTTTGTTCTTTTTTTTTTTTCCTTTTTCCCCAGAAAGTATATCTGCTTATTTTCTTCTTGTAATTTCCTTACTACAAAACCTATAGTCTTATCTTTAAACTCCTGTTGCTTTGTGGCCAAGTGTCTGAGAAGCTTTGACGGCTTTATTGACTCATTTGTAAGCACAAGAATCAGAAAAAATTTTGCCATATTTTCCAACAGATTCAACAAATTAAAAAAATCCAAACAACAACCTCAGCATCATCTTATCATACCTACCGGCAGAAATTTTTAAAACCTTTTCTAAAGCCAGCAAAGGTTATTGATCTGAAAGAATTTCTGAAGAGCATTAAAACGTTTGCAGTTGCTTCAACTGCAACACTTGTTGCCCTAGTTTAGCTCAGGATGCATGAACTTCAGTTCATGGCGTCTATTGTGTTCCGAGAGTATACAGCTCTAAGCAAAATCATGAGTTCACAAATTCTTGGGAATCAGAGACACGATAATTCTGCTGTATCTATCCTTGAAAGTAAAACTGGATAGCTGTAGACTGTGCACTCCACAATGCTGTTGTCCCCCCCCTCCCCATTTATCTTTTTCCTTTCACTTTTAGCAATATTGTCACATATTGGCTGAATTTCCACAGACATTTTAACTGGCTCCGGAACCATCTCTCTCTGTATCTATGACGACTATTGCTACCTTCATAACAGAAGCATTGCTGTTTCTCACCACCCACACAAGCAATCACTTGTTTTGTTTAATTTCTTATCCCTCAGTATTATCCCCTTTGCTACCCAAATGTGTTAATAATTAAACCTGACTCACAGTTCACTGGTTTCAAGGGCTAAAAATTAGACACAATGCTACAATTTAGCATGACTTCCCTGCAAAGTTTTCATTTCTTAATGACCTACTCTGGAGTTGCTGCAGAACCTGTTTACTAATGTTTACACTCTCTCTGTGCGCATACCATACGTTACTCCTGCATGTCCATTTTTGTTTCCCCTTTAGCAAGCTCCACACAGTGCAAGATTTGACAGTACATTTGCTATGTGATAAGTAAAGTGGAAAAACATTAAGCTGGTGCTGAAAACATTTACCCAGCACGCTCAGGAATTTCACACTGGATTCTAAAACCAGGTCCAAACCTATGAAGATTTCAGGAGGACAAATCAAACATTTCTTAACCATTTATCTTCTGTGCCAGGATCAATCAACTAACAGCAATAAATGAAGGAATCCTGCGATTGTCATCAAGTAATATTTATTGCATGGACAGAGATCTCCTATAGTTCTTTCAGATCTAGTAGTCTAATCTAGCATGATTAATTTAATCTCCATTCAAAAATATATGTAAACATGTATGATTAACTTCCAGCAAAGTCCATTGTAGTCAATGGAATTCAAGTACTTGCTAAGTATAAGATACCTGGCTGAAAAAAATGCAATGTTAAATGTAATCCTACTGAACTTTGGGTTTTGGTTTTGTTAAACGTAGTGGGTATTTGACAGACAGTACCCATCAGAATTGAATTTCCTTACCTGTGCTTGCAACGGTGCTACAAAACCTCGTCTATAAAAACAATAGACTAAGAAAAAAAAAAAAAGATGAAATAAAGAGGTTAAAAAAACTTCCTAAAGCAACAGATTATGCTGGAAGAAATATGTTATCTTCATATCTATATATTTCTTTATAGAAATATGACCTCATTTTCTCAGTTTTAAAATGCTAATAAAGTAAAATATTTGTAAGGCACTGAGAAACCATAGTAGTGAGTGTTGTAAAAATCTGTGTTTTGATTAGATTATATGTGGCAGATAGGCCAAAGATTGAAATATTTGGTCATGAAAATTTACATATGTTAATATTGGAACTAAGCTACTCTTTCACCTCTTGGCCTAAGATGAGGTACATGGCAGGTTATAATGCAGATGCTAACAGAGATGTCGACTACAGTATGCTTGTGTCTGTTTGGTGGATAAGAAATAGGACCTAATTTTCGAACGCTATCAAGTTGCCTCTTTCCATGAGAATTCCATGTAATAATAAGAAAAAGCAAGACCTCAACTAAGTTCCACATCTACAATATCATGAAATCTTTGAAAGGGGGGAAGTTGTTGACAAAATAGATTTTTTTTTCAGGCTATAATACAATTAGTCTTACAGTTTTCCTGCTGACACGTTGTTGTTGTTATTTCTTTTCATTTACAATGGGGAAAAAAGTATTCTATCAGTGCTACTTTTGGCCCCTAACATCAATTCTTAGCTGGTACATTCAGTAAAGTTCCACTGAAAGCAATAGCTTCCCAAGTATTTACACCAGGACTATAATCCAGACAAGGATTTTAAATCCTCATGTCTGCTGGCCTGTGATAACTGTGTGATCTTTTTGTGACATCCTGCATCTGATACAGGCTAGACATTTAATAACTTGTATGGCATCTAATGTGTCATCTTGTTAGAAAAGGAGACAAAGCTGAAAAGCCACTATCTGTAAGCTCTAATTTTAAGATAATCAATAAACTCTTCCATAATAATTGTATCCTGGCAGCATTCAAACAGCAGACACTAGGCTATGGACAAACAGAGCAGCAGTGATCCTTCTCTGTTCCCCAGGCAAATGAGGTAAAACTTCAGAGAGACTCTCCTGCCTTAACAATCACAGAAAGAAGCCAGACAGGGAGCATCAGCCTCTGACACCTTCCTGCAGTTATGACTGGACTTCCCTGTACTGAGCCTCTACAAGGCCATGCCATGCTTTTCTCTTCTGTTCCAGCAGTGTCTTTGAGCACGCTGAGGGTGTGCCTGGAGTGATGCTCCCATTCCCAGACCCTCCAAGGAGTCTGACACCCCAAGGATACTATAACAAAAGTCCCATCTGACTTAGTGCGTGGTCATTAGGTGCTAGAATCTAAATGGGGGATCTCTTTCAAAATGGGAGCCTGGTGTATGTCCTTGCCATAAGACACAAGAAGTGTCTCCTCAGTTCAGCTTTACTCTTGCTGATTGTTACGTTTTCCTCCCCTGACTTTTTAACTTTTCTCTCCAAGTTACTATCTTTATCCCACCATTGCTGTGTTTGTACACTGGTTAGCACAACAGAGCACATTCTTAGTTGTCTCTTAGAAATTACTGTAACAAAAGTGATTAATAATGATATTAACAGAGCAACCTTTCAGACCATGCATTTTACTGGGTGATAATTCAAATCCCAGCATTCTGCCAAGGAAGCTTAGTAAACTAAAAGGTGTGAAATTAGTCTGCAATTTTCCAGAGAACGTATAATTTATTACTTGCATAAGCAGGTGATAATGCTCATAAATGCCTTTTCAAAATTGCAAATACATAGAAATAAAATTTTATAAACCGGACCTTTTTACTTCACAGTTAATCAAAATATATTTATGTAAATACATTATTACTCAAAAGTTCGATTCTAACACCATATGAGACAACTTCTCCATGCATTGGCTACTAGATATCAATCTTAACAGTAATACTTTGATCTTCTGTTTAATTTTGTTAAAGATAGTACATATTTCTGTTGTTTACACTGTTTCATAAATCATATGAAATTATATGTGTGCATGGCTGCTCTACTTACCTGAATAATCAATACAGTGGACTAAGAATGTTATACATGAATGTAGGATTTGCCTGCAACTTCAACATATATTCAAATGTACATGATTGTAAACATGGGGCTTTTTGGTCTCTCAGCCTTCAAGTTTCATGCTTCTGAAGGTTATTTATGAGAATACTGCCAGGAAGAGAAGACATGGGGAGGAATGTAAATTCATTTGATATGTTGCATAAATATTTTTTTTTATTTAAGTGTTTTTGCAAGGTTGATCAGATATATTTATTTGGTAAGATGTCTTCAAAATTCCTGTTGCAAGTGCACATTTTTCACAGATCTAAAATGCAAAATCATCATTGTGTTTACAAGGGGTAGAAAGCTCAGTAGGCAAAAGTCCTTTCACGTTGTAGATTTGCATTTAAATTTGATTTAATTTAAAAATAGGAGTTGTTTTTGCTGCCCTGTTTTAGGTCTGTATCAAATTCCAGTGGAAATCCTATTTTCAGTCAATCATATTGTGGATCAGAATTTATAGTCACAATTCCCCAAATGTGTTCATACTTCTCTTTATGCCTAAGCAGTCATGCCGAGTTCAGTGTTCTACTGGTCAATAGAAAGTTAAAACATGCATATTGGTGTATGTAGGATTGGTTCCTTAGTTGTCTGAATACCTTTGTTCACTTCTGTAAGCCTCATAACTTCACACAGCTTTCTATACACAGAAAATCAAAGAATAGGTATTTCAACTACTTTAATGAAAGAGTGAAATGAAAAACTTCTAATTAGATCTTGTGTTAGCATCAACATTAACCTTTTTTACCCTTAACATTCTTAGTACCTTTTCATAATATTTACAATACTTGCTAAAGATTGTACAAAGTAAAGAAATCATGATACTCTGTACTGATTTTTGCTTTCAAAAGTATCCTTGAACATCTAAAGAAAAAGTGAGTAATTAATATTCAGCTATACCTTGCATTTTGTGGGCTGCAATTTTTATTAGAATCAAATTGAGGTCACATATAATTTAGTTACAGCAAAACTCTCCTCATCTGGTAAAAACTGAGGCAAATTTTGGGGCAAGTGCTTATTATAGAAGGACATATAAATGGTGAGAGAAAACTTAAAATTGGAGAAACATTAAAAATAAGTAGCTAGCCAAAATGCAACTATTTATTGTTTAAGATACAGTTTATTCCCTGGATTAGAGATAGGAAAGAAAGAGAATTTCAATTACAACTGTTATCCCTTATGTATATTAAAAGCTTTTCATTTTCACTGGTGACAACCACAGCATGCACACAACTATTGACTAGAAGCCTTTCCTGAGGAATGGATTAATAACATTTCTCCCTCTGGTAGATATAAATATTTAATCTGTAGCTCAGGAAAACTTCAAATAGTTAAACTGTTAACAATATCATTCTCCATTCTCCTACTATGCTGCTTCTCGCAGAAGTTTTACAGCAGGAAAGCCTTACAAGGGTGGAAATCAGTTTTCACTGCAGTATAGCAGATTAATTACATTAAATGAGATGGGAAGCATCAAATATTATAGTTATCTAGTATAAGATCCCACTGAAAAAAAAAAAAAACTAAAGCAGCAAAAAATCCCCCACAGGATACTTAAAAAAGATGCCCAGAAAAGACTTTCCCGTTATGCAAAATGAGATTTGACATTTCAGATTTGTTTTCAAAGTGTTTTGAAGAAAAAAAGATACAAAACACTTAAAAAGTTAACTAAGCAGAAGTTGTTGAGACCAGATAATGGACTTATAATACAGCACCAGAACAGAACCATACAGAGATTCTGAGCCTATAGAACCTGAAATCTTATTCCCTTGTATCTCAGATAAGTAGTCACTAATGTATTGAGTTATTCTACTTTCACCTACAACCCACCCCACGTAGCTAGACTTGAAATATCTTGGTAGAAAGTAATTAATTGTCAAAACAAAGATATTTCCATGTCAAATTTAAATTGTAATAAAATTAGGCTTCTAGCAATAGCAATAAAACAGTTGAAAAATGCTAGTGAGTGTGAGCTACTTTGTTTTTATCATGACGTAAACTCATGGTTGACTTGGTAAAGTCAACCACAGTTTGAAGCATTCCTATTTCTACTTGGATTTCACAGAAAGGTTAATGTTAACAAATCCTAATTGCTAATATTAATAAAGGCCTGTTTCTCTGAAAATTGACATTACTGGTAGTGAAAGCAAATTGCCAAATTCATTGGGCTAAACCTGGAGAATTGCTAGATATTAAAGTTGGTATTGGACATCTGAGTTAATCTTGTGCAAGCACAGAAACATGCTGAAATATTTTGTCATTCAAATAATGGGAAAAAACTTAGGCAACTAATTCAAAAATAGCATCAGTCCAACATACTGTTCTTTAATGTACTCTTAACTCCCTGGGAGTCTGTGACTGGAGCACTCTAGATCCCTCATCGCTAAGCCAGTATTTTGCAGCTCTTTTCATCAGCATGGTTTTAATGGTTTGAGGAATATGTGTATGTGAAACTTAGGGAGTCTGGTGGTTTGTCTGGAACATGTATAAGACTATATTGTAGAATAGATGCGGAACTAGAATCAGTCAAGTTCAACATGCACACCACCCTATCTAAACAGGGCTCAAGGCAAATTCGCAGAGAATCACCTTAGGAAGTGACAACTATGCCAAGGAGACAGCCAAGCTAAAACAAAAATAAAAGAGTAAATTGGCTATTGCATTATTTAGTGATAAGAATAAAAACTTGAATTTCCCAAAATATAATAAGAGAAAATGGGGAAAGATGTTGAAAAGTTGCTTTTCTTTATGCTAGGGACTTGTTTAGCCTTTTAGATCCAGTAAGAATGACAGATGGAGATAAAAGGTTGATAAGAGGATTAAAAGGAACTTAGAAAAACTGAAATGACACAAAAAGCTCTCAGTGTTGAACCTTGAAGGGATAGTTTTTACAGACAGGTTAATTAGAGCATGAGTCCGCAAGCAGCAGAACCGTGCAGACTCCATTGTTGAGAAGGGAAACTGAGAAGAGAATTTGCACCACAGCTAAGCCCAGGAGCCCTGAGATGGCAGAGTGTCTAATTATTGTCCAGACATTGCATACATTAAGGAACATAAGATCTAATATAGGGACTTAAGTTATATAAATGGGAAGGAGAGAGAATTCACCAAGGTTTGTAACTACCAAATGAAGGTTTTCTATAGAGAGGCAAGGCCAAGAATAATACAGTGTGATTAAGTCTATATTCTCTTTTGTTGACTTTGAAGTCAACTCTAACATTACTGTAAGTAATGTTTTACTCTAACATTACTGTAAGTCTCCTTTTCTTTTAGGAGCAGCACTTACTTTGAAATGATGAGGCACAAGTTTCGATAGACTTCCTACAGAGAAAGAAATAACTGCTGATAACATTAAATAAGTTTGGAAAATATTCATATACTTTACAGAAAACAACATATACAAGTTGCTGAGCTTGTACTTCTTCATCTCTACCAAGATTTTTTAAATTTGCTCTTCATGATTTTATTCTTTTCTATCCTCCTGAAAAGTACAGCTTAAATATAAAATCTATGTTAGCCCTACCATTTTCTTTTGCCATTTTAGTTTGACTGCATTGTAAATATCTTACATGAGTTTAGCTTCTTTTTCTGAAAGATCATTTAAATACTTTTAAAGAACTTATGAACTGTTCACTGATCCCACAATTATTGTCTTTATAATCATTTTTCAGTTGGTTAGTTTGTACTTTGCGTTATTGCAACATTTGCCTGTCCCTTTTTATAGATGATAAAATCAGGTACGGAATAGCCGTCTCTTTGTTTCCAGCTGAAGCAGGAACAGTGGAAAACCCCATTATATTGAGTATCTTAACCAACTGATCTCTTTGAAGAGCACCACAACCACTCAGTATAAACAAATTAAGTAGGATAAGAATGACTTTTTAAAACACATAGATAAATATTTTTCCAATAGGGAACTTTTGAAAATGAATAATTTTGAAGACTGGACATTTCTAGTTTTTCAAGCTATGTTTGTCAGATTGCTCAACTTATCTATACAGGTTCATTCAACAGTTCAGATAATTGAAATAATATCCTGTCCATGTGACATTTCCACAATGCATACTAGTGCAACTACAAATTTTAAGAAAACCCCAGGTTCTCCTTGAGTAACTCCATAGTAAGTACGTTGTTTTTAAACGTGCTTCTTGTGTGAAAGCCTATGTGCTTTAGACAAGGATCTTTCTTCTTTTGAAAGGTAAGATTCTGGGTACCATTGTCTGAGTGCGCATAACAGCGACTGGATTGTCAGGAGGCCTCTGCAGCCCTGGAGCGACGGCCAGGGGAATGTGGACACCTGGCACCAGCAGAGTACGGGTGTTAGCGCCAGCTGGAGCGCAGGATCACTCTGGTGACACACAGAGAGAAAAACCTAACTTCTCTGAAGATGATAAAAAAATTCTCATTGATTTCAATGTTGCCATTGAAGGCAACACTGAAGAGTCAGTGATGTAGCTTGTACAGGAATCTCCTGCTATGCAGCCACATCTTTTAAAGTGCAATGGAGTACAAATAACAGCATATAAGGATTAAGACTTCTTTACCTCATTCTGTGACCATTCTGCTACTTTTTAAGTCATCTAACAGGAAGACTTTATCTTCAGGTCCAAAATGGATGTCACTGGCTGTGCATTAGACAGTGCAGTCATATTATTATAAGTCAACTTATTATATCTTCCAGCTTACATTAATTATTACTTTTCACACCGGGCTTAAGACACAAAAATTAAATATATGTATTTAATGTTCATATATTGAAAATTTTTCTTAACCAGTAGCATGGCTACTGCATTTTTATGGGTAAATTCTCCAGAGTGGGATTGTTTATTTACAGTTGTGTACGCTGTATGCCTTTTCTTAGGCCAGCCCTTTTGATGCTTTTTAGTCAACAACATGTGGATTCTTTTCTTTATCCTGTGACTTTCTCTAAGTTCAGAGAGGACTGAATTTTGTTTCCATTTTGCATTTTGTTTGTCATTATACATTTTTGCACTTTGATTAGAGATTGCACCCACTAAACTAAAATATTGGTTCCTGAATTTCTGTGGTAAATTTAACTCCTGTGCAATACCTTGAATAAACCTAAATATCAGGTTTTGGGCTCTGAAAAATATGTGCAGTTTTGTTTATTTGTAGTCTTAACTGTATCTGAGCTGAAATGTAAACTGTTAACCAATGCCCACGTTCAGACTTTTTTTCGACATAAATTAAACTGTATATCTTTTACAATCAGTTATTCTAGATTATCAAACGGTAAAAAGTCAGTGTCAATAAAGTCATCTCAAAGAGACTTCTGACACAGAAAGAGTGACATATCTTAGAAACAGACATGTGTCACAAAAGGCTGCTTATTCACACTGTGTCTATACTTACGTGAATTTAACAATGACATCTTTATGGGGGCAAAGCACTGTCAATCAACCTAAGACACACAGGCAAAACCACTAATATTGCTAGTAATTAAATTTATTACAAGGGTCTCTCAAGACAGAAACTGAATCTAAATTTTTTACAGAATACAGCACATCAAGACAAAATCCAAAATTGGCTTAACTAGTAGTAATCGGTATAGAACCCAGAAACTTTGTACCCTTTGTAATACAAAAAAATTTCACCAACACCACTGCACTACCAAAAATATTTCTGATCCCAAATCCAAAACAAAAGCACTATACCAGCTGCTAATAAAAAACTTAACTCATTAAATTTCAAACAGGAACTTGCAGGCAGATGCATAATTAAGGTGAAATATGCAGAGTGCCCAGTTCCACAGGCTATGAGTAACTTTTTGGGTTTTATACATGATGGAAAAGTTTTGAAGAAGATTACTTAAGATCTAAACTTGAAATGCCAAACTGCTTAACAGCAAACAGATAAAAAAAAAAGATTCCACCTTAAAATTCATGATTTTATTTTCAGATTTATCACTGATTCAAAACACTTAAGAAAGGAAACATGGCTGCAATAGTTGTGCTTGTTTATGCATTAGTTACAGAATGCTACCCTTTAACAAAAATTTTTATCCAAGGACCAATACTTAGGCCCTTATGGTGATTTAACTAACTTGGAAAACTCTGTAGCTATTTCCAATACATGCTGCATTTTTCTGGCTGGACAGTCAACCCACCACAGCTAAATGTTAATTTTTCTAGACCCATAAAAAAAAGCAAACAAAACGCCTATTGGTCTCAGAGCAGAAGGACCACAGAATCTTTAAGTGGCTTATTGGCTGAATAAAGCAGCATAAACCCCAAAACTGGTAATGTTCTGCACTCACCCCAAATTGATACTGAAATCACTCAAAGCAGCTGTAGAGCTTCATTAAATAAATAAATAAATAAGTAAATCTAAGAAACAGTATGATTTGAAATACTGAAGAAACTGCAGATAGGAAACAAACCAAGCAGTGGCACCATTGGTAGCTCAAACTGGTACAGAGGGAATCATAGTGTTTACTTGTAAAACTACAATGTTAGTGTACTAGACTTGCTTAGAAGTAAAATTTATATTGATATGCAAAATTCTGTCCTTAGGGGCATTTATAATTCAAATCATATCTGCTGAGTTCACAGCACATAAAATGCCGATTCACTATGATCTTTATTATTTTAAATTTACTTATTGTTTATATGTAATTTTATCCAACATGAATGCATGTGGCACTAACATCTATGCCCAAATATACACAATAACCCATAAAACCAAACTGCAGATAAATAGTGCCTTTGACAGCTAAATTATAGAAATAGGGAGCAATGGAACTTTTGGACATGTTTAATAGTGCATTTTACAGCTCTCCTCATTGCTTATCTTGCCTTTCAGCGCCATTCAGAAAATGTATCCTCATTGCTAATGGTACTCATAGAAACAAGTAAAGCTTGAAAAAAGGAGTGTGTCCTTTTTCTTGCAGAGCTTCAGGAGTTGAAAATCATAATGAAAATGTTAAAAATTTAAAAAGATAAGTACAGACAGGAAGTAAGAAACCTCTCAAGTTCTGAAATGGAGATTTGTGACAAGGAGAGACTTACAGAAAGATTTGGGATATGACTGAAGAAAATCATCGTCTTCTCTCAAAATTGGAAACGGTGGTTTGTAAATGAACAGGATAGCGTAGCTCTGTGTGATTCTCAAGCATAACCTCAGGATGACAATGAAACTCACAAGAGAAGAGAACCAGTCGCATTGCCTAGAAAAAACTCTTGGAAGAGAAGAATGGACTTCAGGTATTGGCAGGGCATCCTGTGCAGAGATACAAAACAACTATGACTAAAGTTGGCTTCACTTGAATGACCGAGACTGCCTAGATCTCCATCAGCTGGCCAAAACAAGAACCAGGTTTCAGCACAACATATTGGTAAGTACTGTTATTCAGACTTCATTTAATTTTAAATGGGACAGCTTAGTTCTAGCACAATGCCATTTCAAATATACATGCAGAGATCAGCGGCTGAATCAAAGTGAAGAGAATAGAGGAAGACATAGACAGGAGTACAGGAGGAGCTGGAGGAGTAAGAGGAGTGGCAGCAGAGCCCTCGTTACACAACTGTATTGCAGAACAAGCTCTGAACCTGCAGCCTGTTTCAAGGAGAGGCAGCAGAGCAGAGGAATGTGAGAATTAGGTAGTTTGGACCAGAGGCGATGTTTCCTATTCTTTTCTAACGCTTATCTCATTGTGGTATAAGCTGTTGATTAAAATATATTAATCTTTTCCTAGAAGGAGTGGAACTAGGGATCCCAGCCACCATCGTAACAGCCACTGAGTCTGACAAAAGAGTTATCACAAAGACAGCTTGAGGCATCAGCAGACTTTTCCCTTGGTGAGAGAGATACTGTCCAAAGACTGTTTTATTATTCTCTTTCATTGGAGAAGTATTCCACACTGTTAAGTAGCTGTGGTCCCAATCTTTATTCCTAGACTTTATAGAGAACTGGGAGTTTGCAGGATGCAGTGGATAAAGCATTGGCTTGTAACTTGAGAAAAATGGATTCATGTGTTCATCTGCCACAGCCTTTCCTCTGGTACTGAGAAAATGTCTCAGTCTTTTAGTGTTCCCACTTGGTAAATCAGTGGGGGAAGTACTTCCCTACTTCAGTAGTGTGACATCAGGACAGAGGCATTAAAAGCTCTGAGGTTGTCAGACACTCCATGAATGCATGCTATAAACAGGTACAAGATAAAAAGATGGAGCTATAACCTCTTAGACAAGTGAATGTCAGCAGTAATTGATATATGTTAGCCAGAAAAAATACTAAATAAATAATGTGGAAATGCATAGTAACAGGTATGTAGGAAATAAAAGGAAATCTATTTATGCTAGATAAAGAGAAATATTTGGCACTGAACTACAGAGGTCATCTCAGAGCAGTGGAAAAATTACCTTAGCCTTGCTTGATTTTTAATTATCTCTAGCTGGCCAGAGCTATTGGGTGTTTGAGAGAAATTTAATGCTTTCAACTGCAGTTTAGGTAGCAGTAGCAAAACCCCTGGATTTTCTCTCTAATCTCTTCCTTTGAGTATCTGTTAAAGACATCATCAGCTAAGTCACTGATTCTCCATGCTTTTTAAAGTATTTCAAACTACAAAGTGCCAATTAGACATCATTTTAACAGAAAGCATTGCTTGTTCTTAAAATAAAAAAAAAACCAAACCCCCAAAAACCCCACAAAAAACCTGCAGAAAAAAACCCACTCGTCATTATAGTGACAAACTGGAGGATCTATTCTAAAAAAAGAGAGAACGAAATGTAGAGGAACTTCATGTTTTGGCACCTTTCCAGGGATTCAGTTAGGGACCGCTCTGGTTTGAATGAAAATACCATATTAGTTATAAGTTATTAGCAGTTCTACATGGAAATGTAGTCCTCAGTGGAGACTCCCTGGGAAACCATCTTCCTTTTTTGTGGAATGGATGAGGCAGAGGCATTCTGAATGGCTACTTTTTAAATGTGAATACAGTTAATTGAAAGGGGATAAAAACACTAGGAGAGAATGGATGTAGTTGAATTCTACACCAGTTAAACCTGCTATGAAACTAATAATTAAGGATTTAAATTAAAAATATCAGACAGCTTCATACACTGAACAGGTTCTGCATAAAATTTCCTGGAAATCAATGCTGTACTTCATTATATGATGCAAATTATAATCTTTCATCTTCTAATACTCAACACTTATATCACTTTAAAAAATAGTATTAGCTAAGTATCTTTCAAAGTATTTGTTATAATAGAAACCTTAAAAAGCACTCTGAAAATTAATGAAAATCCATCTCAATCTAAAAGAAAACAAAACTTCAAGCAGAACTGCTCTTGAATAAACTCTGTCCTGGAGTCTTGCCCAGGGTGTCTTTTACCATATTTTCTGAAAACATCCCAAATTAATTTTCAGGATTCAGTGGTTCTAAGAACCTCTTAGATTTCATGCTCAAATAAGTGAGAAGAATTTACTGTGTTTTCAAAATGTTTACTGTTTAAAAGGCCTCTTGGAATCTGACAGCTTCTCATTCAATTATCTACAATGAAAATCCAGAGGGATGGTACACTTTTTCTATATAGAACTCTGTTTTCTAACAGTAGGGGACTTCTGAAAGAGTAACGTCCGATACAAAACTTAGAGGAATCAGAGCCTTAGGATCTCTTAACTGAGATAATTTCCTTTTTATGTCTTGTCTAGTTGTCTGATCAATAGGGTTGGGTTTTTTCCACTGTGCTTCCCTAGAGCTGGCTGACTAACTATCTGGGTACTCTTTAAACTTGAAAGAATATTTTACACTTTCTTAAGCAGTTGGGTCAGGCTTTCTGAACACAGAAGAAATTTCCTTTTCATAATTTCCTTTAGATTAATCCTTTTGTACCTCACTGCCTCAAACCTAAGTATGTTCCAGTGAAGAGAGCAGATGAAAGTAGTCAAACTACTTAGACAATTTCTGTGAAAAAAATTTGCTTTGTGTGGTATTTATTCTAAATAGTATGAAAATTTTAAAGTTAAGAGTGAAAAAAGACAGAAAATACCACAGAAATTTACTGTAGGCAACCTTATTTCATCTACTTCTATGCAGTCAAGACAGATGCACTCTGTATAATGTGATACTGGAAATGATTCTCCAACATATTTTCTCAAGGCTTAGATGAAACTCAAGGGCTGGAGAATTTAAGATCTGTTGAGAACTCTTACAAGTTATCAGAATATTTCTAAAAGGAGAAGTCAAAATCAAAAGCCCAGTGTAACTGAAGCCCAGATTAGCTTTTTGGACTGATTATCAGGTAAAAAAGCAGACCATCTGTTTTAAACTGATATTTAATACTCCATCAATAAACAACCAATAAGCATAAAGAAAGAATGACTTTTTGACCATTGGAATACTTAAGTTTTCTTTGTTCAAGTTCTGTACGTGTGCAAGGCATTAGAATCAAATTTTAGATTAGTTCAGCCCCTACTGCTATGATGGTGACCAGCTAGCTATTCACTAACTTCTACTCTCTTCCCATTCTTACCCCTACCATAAAGTAGGCTAGATTCAGTTTCAAAAGTAAACTGCTGAGCTTGTCCTTTTAAATATAAATGAAAGCACATTTAAATCCACAACATACTAAAATCTAATCTTTAAACACAACAGCAGCAAAAGCACTCTATTAAACAGCGTACCTCCCCGTGAATTGAAATCCCTTTCAGCAAATGTTGTTTAAAGTCCAAAGGGCAGTCTTCTACTTACATCCCTACCGATTTTTCACAGCATCTGCCAGAAGTGAACAAAACTCTCCAATAAAACAGCAGTTAGCAAAGTTTACAAAGGTCATCTTATGGAGGTAGCATCCAGTAGTGAAAGGACAGAGTATAAAAAGAATCCCAAACACTACTCTCCTGTGACATCCAAACCTTTATCAGTAACATTTATAAGAATTTTTAAGAGAAAAAATTGTAATAACATGCTCTTGCTCCAGGTACTTCCGAACATGGAGATATTTCAGAAAACACTGACAAGATCTGACCGAGGATTACTGAAAAGGTGAGGACAACACAGTATCTTTTTAGGAAGGTGTGCTTTGACAAACAGCAAGCATCCCTCAACCAAACTATTTAGTATACATTCTGTAATGAAAAGAATGTTAATGATATCGAACACTTATCATGGAAAGTACTAAGGAGAATTCATGTTGCTATTCATGGCACGGAAAGGATTTCATGAAAGTGCCCCTATGCAGTAATTACTATACCATAAAATACCAGTGCTTCATTTAGCATCGATTTATCTGGCATAATGAAAATGAAACCATGAATGAAACTTGGGGTTAATTCAGGGTCGAGGTGGATTGTCCAGCACTGTAGTAGTCTTAATTCATGTTGTGATTAGGAGCTTTACCAAAGTGTCCTAAAAATGCTTCTGCAATACTCATTTTGAAGGTTTCCTAGTGCTCTTTTAATTTTTCTATTTTTATTCTGTACTTTTTTGTTTGTAATCATATTCTCGGTCATGCAATTTGCTCTTCAAAGGGTTTTCTTACTTTATACAATTCTATGCTATATTATAATTTTAGTAATTTTCTTTTTTAATTTACTTCATCAGACACAAACTCTCACATAGATGTTTATTTTAGTTAACCATCTCTACTAAGTAGCCATATGATCATGCTCTTTCTCCTTCGCTTTTCTCCTTTTTAATTTGGGAGTCTCTGGGGATCCTAAACTATGATCAAGATTTTATTCTCCATTTTTCACCAAGATAAGGATTGGTAATAAATGTTTGTTTCTTGATATTTCTTGAGGCATAGTGACCACTAATATCATAGTCACTATTATTTGATGATCAAACTCATCTGATTTACTTTCAACTGAAGGCAAACTTTCTATGTGACTAATTTTTAATCAACAGTCCCAAGATTAAATGAGTAAACATTGAGGAACTATTTTGTTTGGCCTTACTGAGCATTTGTTCTATTTAGGTTTGGACAGAGATTTCCACAATGACCACTTTGTGGGATGCTATCATCTTCATTTTGTGTAGTTTGTATATAATGAATCTTTTTTATCTTTCTGATTGAAAATATAATGGTACTGTGCTTATATTACTGTGACTTGAAACTACTGGAAAAGTACCTCCACTTACTCCTTTCCTGAGTGTAAAAACTTCTTTATACACATGCACTTCCCAAATAAAATAGCTACTCTGTCCTCCCTGTTTAAGGCACACACTCATTATATAGTGCTTAATTTCTGGAATTCTACTATTTGGGGAGATTACTATTCTGTCAACATTCTCTTTTATCGCTTGTCATTGAGACAACTCTCTTTTTTGTTCTGTTTTAACTTTTCCAGTAGGTATACATACATTTGGATTACCTCTGACTTTTTAGCCATTACTTAGTTTTTTACTGACACCGATTTTTCTACTAACATGGAAATACAACCTCTCTGGTCATACACTTCCTGGTTTGATCTGGCCTGTAAGTACTGAAATACAAATCAACTTGCATCATGATATTTTCAACATGACTGAAGCCAATAAATCCTGGAAATTTTACACTGAGAACATCATGGATAGTGATAAATGTTTCATACAAGTACAATTTCCAATTTTAAGTGGATTTACTTCAGTCTTGCTCAGCTTGCTTTCTTGTTCACATTCAGGAAAGATTTTAGTAAATATAGTGACAGAATATCCTAAAAAATAATAATTCTAATCATTCTGTTGCTTGTAGTCTTGTAGCAGTGATATTTGCAGAAAATAAATTCTGTCTTTTCAAACATTTGTGCCAGAAATGCACGTTTAAGAGGTTAGTCTTCTTCAAGACATAAATAGATATAATATCTATTTATTTATACAGCTAACCATTTTGTTGGTTAATTTACAATTAAAATTACCAGAAATCTATGTTGAGTATTAGCAATATTGTACTCAGTAACTGAATACATTGAAAAAGCATAGATACAAACTACAGAATAAACATTCATATTCATTATTATCCATGGCAAACTACTGAATCAAGGAACAAACTGAGGAATATCATTATGTCTGCTTGAACGACATGTTAGCAAACAAAACATCTTGCCAATGGCACATTTTGAAAAAGAATCAGTATCCTGATTCACAGTCTCCTGTGACAGCCAACAGACAAAGCTGCTACTAAAATGTTCAAGGTCTTTATTTACTTAATTGTACTTATAGTATTATTGGGCATTAGCTCAAAATGATTATGCAGAAGATTATTGCTTATGTCTTCAAATTATCATTTGCTCTATAAAGTTGTGTAAAGCATAGAAGTAGTTTTCATGACTATGTGCCTCCTTCTAAAAATATTTGTCTCCATTTTAGTTGCAACGCAATAAATTATCACATAAGTACAATTAAAGTGAACAACTGAATTATTTGTCTCAAAATGGAGACAAAAGTACTTCTTGAGAAACTCCTTATAGAGAGCAGTCTCAGGTAGGAGTCTGACTTCATAGACTTCAAGAACTTTGTGCCTTGAAGGCTGACCCGAAAGTACAATGGTCATTGCATTTAATTTCATCCTCCTCTTTATTAAATGGGTTTATTTTTTTTTCCCCAACAGCTATAAAGAAAGTAGAAGTAAAATACATCTTTTAATAATTCCTGTACTGAGCTTAAGTACATGCATTTTCTTATTTTAAATAAAACAAGTATCTGGAAAATAAATCGGATTAGGTCAATAAGGTAAATTAATCTCAGAAGAACTCAGTTATTAAAAAATGTTAAGCACAAGAATCCTTTTCTCTTACTATAAATAACTGTTTCATCAGACAAAAAGAGCAGAAAACTGGTTCTCTTACAAGAATTAGTAAAATGGTCTCCTGAAATGTTTTCTCATCAAAAATTCTGGCCAAATCATTTCCTATACAGATCCTGTCTTTAAAATTCAGAAAAGTAGCTCAGAAAGCATGGCTCTAGAACTGCAGACTCCCTACTGTTGGCTTTACAGTTTTCTATGGCATGATTAGTGATGTTTGATAGTATGTACATATGAGAGATGAACTGCTGCATGCCTTCATGTATTACTTTAAACATCTAAAAAACTTGGAAGATACTAAATTGCAA
Organism: Limosa lapponica baueri; assembly: GCA_002844005.1. Taxonomy (NCBI): domain Eukaryota; kingdom Metazoa; phylum Chordata; class Aves; order Charadriiformes; family Scolopacidae; genus Limosa; species Limosa lapponica. The sequence goes on from KZ505811.1 coordinate 645,222, forward strand.
TATACAACTGAAATACTCCAAAACAGATCTGGTAGACTCAGGGCTACTTGTCATATAAGGCATTAAGTATCTTCCAGTAGGGATGTTGAAGCCATTGACAATGTCTAGTCTTTAAAAAGACATAGATTAACTCAGTTACACTCTCTGGGGCCTAATGGTTTGGCAGACTGATGATGCTGCAAAAAGCTCAGACATAAGGTAATTGCCTCTTTCTCTTTTTTAATATATATCAGCAATTACGTGTTAAGTAATGTACCAGTAATAATCTATCCTTTCCTCCCAGACTTAATGTGACCAGGTATTATCCTGTACAAGATTCTTTTTGCTCTTAAAGGTTGCAAATTTGCTTTATGTCAAACTGAGATCCGTGTTCTCTTCTGCTAGTCTATTGTACGAGTCCCTGCTACGTTCACTATTATTAGGGGGTGTTACCATAATGTTCAAAAGAAGTACTAGAAAAGGATAAATTAATCCCTGGGAAAATGTTAGTAACATGTTGTCCACTGCATAATTTTGCTTCACACATGATCAAAGTCCACTTGAACAGTGAAATTAATTAATTATGAGAAAACAATTTTTACAATCTCCTACTATCACAGGTTTGAAACAAGGTAATTCTTTCTGGATTAAAAGTTTTCTCTCTTATTTGTATTGGATCTTCACTTTATGCTGAAGGCAGGAGAATTTATTCTTCAGTGCAAATGTTTTTTCACTTTCTTATCACTCTTGCTTTGTCTATAAGACTGCTCAATAAAACCTACAGAATTGTACAAAAATTCTCTCTTTGTTGGAACTAATTCTAGAAGGAGTAAATATAACAGGTCTAGAAGGTACAAATAAGCAGTGGAAATTACAGCAGAATCTACCTCAGACATCATTTTCCTCAAACTCTTATATTTCATAATTCACTTCAAAGTTTTTCTCTATCTGTTTATGTCACTGCCAAGCTCCACTAGACATTCCTTTATCTTCTTCCCATGGCAGCGAAGAAACTAAGTACTTAATTTTACAGCGCTACCTCTGTAGCCCTTGAGAGCCATAAGGTAGGCTTCACCTATCAGGTGGATTCCTCTGTTTGGAGAAGAGAATGACATCAGTTGGGACTTTTTGTCCTTCTTATATTCTGAGAATTATTTCTAGAAATGTTAAGAGAACAGCAAAATGGGCCCTAGTAAAAAGTTTTTCTTCATCTTTCTTATAAGCCCTCTTTAACTACTGGAAGACCATAATAAGGTCTCCCTGGAACCTTCACTTCTCCAGGCTGAACAACCCCAACTCTCTCAGCCTGTTTTCATAGGAGAGGTGCTTCATCCCTCTAATCGTTTTCCTGGACCCCCTCTGGACTTGCTCTAACTGATCTGTATCTTTCTTGTACTGTAGGCCCCAAAGCTGGGCACAGTACTCCAAGTGGGTCTCAGAAGAGTAGGGTAGAGGGGCAGAATCACCTCCCTCGACGTGCTGGCCACACTTCTTTTGATGCAGCCCAGGATATGGTTAGCATTCTGGGCTGCAAGCAGACGTTGCTGGCTTATGTCCAATTTTTTGTCCACCAGTATCCCCAAGTCCTTCTTAGCAGGGCTACTCTCAATCCCTTCATCCCCTAGACTGTATTGACTTCAGGGATTGCCCCAGCCCAGGTGCAGGACCTTGTACTCAGCCTTTTTGAACTTCATGATTTTCACATGGGCCCAGTCCTCAAGGCTGCCAAGGTCCTTCTGGATGGCATCCCTTCCCTTCAGCGAATCAACTGCACCACTCAGCTTGGCGTTGTCAGCAAACTTGCTGAAGGTGCACTCAATCCCACTACGTCCTTGATTAAGATATTAAATAATATTGGTCCCAGTATATACACTTGAGGGGCACCACTTATTATTGGTTTCCACTTGGACATTGAGCCCTTGAGTATAACTCATTGTCTGTGGTCATCCAGCTGCTTCTTATCCATCCAATAGTCCATCTGTCAAACCCATCTCTCTCGAATTTAATGGCCAGAATGCTGTGGGGGACCATATCAAAGGCCTTACAGAAGTCTAAATAGATTACGTTCATAGATCTTCCCTTGTCTGCGGATGCAGTTACTCCATTGTATAAACTGACTATATTAGTCAGGCAACTAATTATCCATAGTAGAGTGAGGAATATGTGCTGAGCATATCAGCACAGCTGGAATTCCTTTATGGACCAAATGGAGAAACTGAGCCTCCAGACAGAGCCCTACCCAGGTGAAGAGCACTGCTTCTTTCCAGAACCCTTAGTAATTTGCATTGCTATTGCATCTCAGGCATTTGCATTGATGGAATCTATGACAGCACTGCTAAAAACCACATTTACATCTCAGTCATTATGCTGGCTAACCTTTGTTCCTACTGAAATCCTTATTCTCTGTTTCAGGATAGTGCTGTTAAACAGTCCTTTTATCATTATTGTTTTCATGAAAAATTGCTTAATTATTATCTTTTGAAAAGACATCTTTGAACAGACACTCATTCCCACCCTCAGAACAGATGTTTCACCTCCTGCATCAATTGCTCATTTATTGGTTAATGGTTTAGGTTTACAAGCAAAAATGAATGTGTTCTTACTGAACCTGTATTAAGGTTAACCCCTCTAGCGATATTAAACTTCAATTTCCTGTCCTCATCATCCACTGCAACTCCTTCACCCCGTGTAATTTGAACTATTTTCCAAGGCCTGAAACCACAGTCACCTATTCCCCTCACCCACTCCTAAACTTCCCTGTGACTCTTGTGAGTTCAAGGACACCCTCTCACTTGTGGTGTCCCATCTTTCTAAATCTTATTTCCTCTTCTCCCTAAGCCACTGAATCATTTCTTTAAATCTCACCTTAAAACCTCCCTGCTCTCTTTAACCTATGATTGACAACCTCTGGAAAACATTTTTGTGATATCCTTTATGAAGCATGCACAGTAAAAAGAAAATTTATTGTAGTCTTGTTGAAGCAAGCTATACTTGAGGTACTAATATGACTGTGGATTAAGGATCCTATAGGGTCCACTCAAGATAGATTGACCCTTGCAGGATCTTTTGAAGTCTGAGTTTTTACAACCACTCACCTGAAAATCTCATATCTACACATTTGCAGGCTTATAGGCTGTTGTCTTTCTTCTCGCCTTTGAACTCATAACTTTACTCCTGGTGTCAGATAACACCACTGAGATTTGCCTAGCTTCAGCAAGGTGCCCCTTCTGGGTCCAGCAGAGCTCAAGAAAAGGATGCAGTTCCCTTATCTCTCCCTCCAGTGACCAGTACCATTTCCCCCATCCTGACTTTAGATACTCTCCAAGAAGAGCAGCAGTAGAAATAAAAAAAATCACAGCACTCCCCTGTTGATCCAACTAAATGATGAAAGTTTTGTCATTGTTTCCTCATCTAAGTAGTCTGTGATAGATGGTAGATTCAAGTGTCTACTATAAAATTGGAGCAAGACAATTTGATCTTAGATTGGTTCTATCCAATTCAATGAGAGGATGCAGGGAGGTAAACTCACAAAGCTAAATGGGCTACATAGTGAGGGTGAGGGGGAGCTCTAAGAAAAGATACGTGTGAAAATTAGTAGGATGGTGTGGCACAAACAGTATCATCCAGAAACTCATGTGAATGGTACCTATTTACAAGGCTGGTATTCCTCCCCATTCACAATGCACTCATCATCATAGCAGGTAATTTTCTGTACTCCTATTGAAAAGCCCATTTAAATCTAGCTTTTTTGTTTAGCTCCGATGAGCATTTTATGCTCATGCTCATTTTTATGACTTGGGATAGTCTTGGGATGGAACTTTTTACTCTTTTTATTTAACTGATGCTTGGATTTATTATTTTTTTCCAAGCCTTTTTCACTGATCAAAGCACTAGAAATGGAAGAAGAAAACTTCAGTTCACATTCACGCGACTCCCACAGTTGTGACATGAAGGAAGCACTCTAAATATTAAAGACTTACATTATATTTTTCAGTATTGATAATATATGTTTTGGAATATATTAAATTGTGTGCATGCATGAAGATGTTTTACATGTGGACACACATTTCCTGCATAAAGGAAGTCACAGAGACAGAAACACAGACAGAAATGTTAACGTGTTACTACTAGCATCACAGTACTGCAATACAGCTGGCAGCACAGGGGTATGAGCAAAACCTTTCTATCTCCTGAGTGATCACTAGTATATGGAGTAACAGTATAAGAGGAAACAGACTTTGCAGAAGTGGGTACAGATTCAGTGAAGTTACTTTCATTTGACATGAAAATATGGCTATGTACGGGCAAATCTTTTTGACTACTGTCTGTCTCTGAAAAGTATACAACCTTTAACTGAATTAAGAGTCAATTTTGGTAGAAATATTGTTATGCAAATCTATTTCTAAAAAAAGGTGCTCTGAATGATAGCTTTCAGATGTGTCATTCTGTTTTTATAGACCTACAAATGGGAAAAAAACTGAATGCAGCGTATGAAATGAGGATTTCATTAATACTGTATTGTAGCAGAGAGTACAGTAACACTGAGTCTGTGTATGAGACGTAGCTGAATAAGGAAAATAAATGGATTGAAAATATAAAGATCAAAATCCTTACTTTTATTCTGGAGCCCTCAGTCCATAACCATCAAAACTGCATTTCTTACCATATTCTCATACTTCATTTTCAACCTAGACTGTAATTTCTAGGAGTGATATATGTAACAGAAAGGCCCTTCAGCAACAATAGTTAATAACAATAAGGAGTAACTGTAACAAATCATGGATCTGTTGCGGAGGTCCAGTGTATCTAGGAAATTTATGGCTAGAATTTAGTCTAGCTCTAAATCCCTGTAATTCTGAGGATGCTATTATTCTTTAAACTGACTTCACTTCTTGAAAGTTCGTATTGTGATTTAGTTTGTGATCATATTGACTTTCAACTTTTGTAGGTTATTACCACTTAATTATTGCAGGTGTCTCAAGAGTATAATAAGTAAATATATAATAGTACAGAAGAAAGTTAAACTAAGATAAGATTTCTATTTGATTTATAAGCAATAGAGTTTGGAATACCATTTTAAAATTTTTTTTTAAATGCACATCAGAATAAGTAAATAAAATTAAGTACTTACTCCTGTTATGTAACGAGGTCTATACTGGATGGTTCCAAATAAGCCAAGTATGACTATAATAATGTGTATAAAATTAGCCAGGATGGGTGCCCACTGATAACCAAGGAAGTCAAATATCTGCCTCTCGAGCACAGAAACCTACAATTAAAAAGTAAAAGCAAAGATAGATTAGAACAGACCAGAAAACATCTATCAGGGCATTTCCCCTTCCCATACCCAAGATAATAGTCCTGAATTAAAGAAATACTTTAGTCAGTGGTAAAATGAAATGAATTTGTAACGTTTCACCTTCTTGTTTTAATGAAAGCTGCATTTCTCACTGACAGTTTAGTGAGTTACGTTCAGCTAGCCAAAATATTCATGTGGGCAATTCTACCGAGATACTAAACCATTCACTAGGATGGTATGTTTGCAGGAGGAGAAACACAAATCATTTTGTTATATACACCAGTAAATACTATAGTGTTCTAGGGTATCGGTGCTGAAAATAAGTGGCAGACTTATGACATCTTCTCAGGTACTTTGCTACCATTCCAAATACCATTCTTCAGCCTAGTCCTGTCTCTTTACTTCCACTAATTCCCCTCCTGTTGATCTTTTCTCTTCCCTTTATCCCCAGCTATCCTGGCAGTGGGCTGTAACCTGTAAAATGCATGCAACTTTTTAACTTGGTTCTACTGATGATGACTTTAGTTTACCTCCTCCCACTGTCACAAACACCAGCTGAATATAAGCTGTTACCCAAGACTCTAGATATTTAATTTTAAAAACTGAATTAAGGACAATCTTGGGCTGCTGATGACTGTTTTCAGACAATACCATTCCAAGCAGACAAATTAGAAAGTAGAAAAACTGCATTTCTAACAGTATCGGTAGAAAAATAATTTCAGAATTCAAATAGTAGGTGTTTCTTAACTACATGTTCAGACATTATATCAAAATACAGCACTGCAACCCTACCCATAGGCAGAATGGCATGGCATGTTTTGATAAAAATAATATTGATGTGAATATTAGAAGGCAACATAATGGTGAAGTGAATTTAGACAGAAAGGGTAAAGAGTTTCTTTGACACCGTTCCAACGATTTCACTAACTGGAAAGGCGAATAGATGACTTTCATGAAAATGTGAATAATAAAAATAAAAATATAATGACAACAAAAATAATGGCAACACCACACACACGAAAGAAAGAAAAAGCAGTCTGCTTCTTTATGAGGATTCAATAGATGACAGGTGACTATTTACTCAGTTTATATTACGCAGTGGATTAATTGAATTAGGTGTATCTGCCACACACTCCATTCATTTAAAAAGAACACCTTTTGAGATCAAATACTAAAGGAATAATTAACTACTGTTCACCACTGTTCTTGCACCATATATGGGAGAGTTTTTCATTTTTCATGCTGCGGTTCCACTACCACAACACTACTTTCTTTTTGAAATTAAGTAGGAAAACTTGCCAGTAAAAAGTCAGCCTGCCCTTACAGCAGCATTGCAAATGTAAAGAGTTTTAATTATATAGTACTTACTGGTATATGTTGAACTTTAAGATACGGTGTATTGGGTTTGCGTGGCAAGGTTTTGGTAGTGGAGAGATGGGGTGGGGAGGGCTTCAGGGGTGGCTTCTGTGAGAAGCTGCTAGAAGCTTCTCCTATGTCCAACAAAGCCAATGCCAGCTGACAAGACAGACCCACCACTGTCCAAGGCCAAGCCCATCAACACTGGTAGCATCTCTGGGATAACATATTTAAGAAAGGGAAAAAGGACCTCACAACAGCAACTGCAGCCAGAGAGAGGTGTGAGAATGTGAGAAGAACAACTCTGCAGACACTAAGAAGAAGGGGGCAGCAGTGCTCCAGATACTGAAGCAGAGATTCCCTTGCTTGCAGCCCATGGCGGTTAACGGTGGGGCAGATATCCACCTGCAGCCTGTGGAGGACCCCACACCATAACAGATGGTGACCAAAGGAGGCTGCGACCCAGTGGCAAGCCTGTGCTGAAGCAGAGTCCTGGCAGGACCTGTGGTCTCGTGGAGAAAGGAGCCCACACTAGAGCAGCTTTGCAGGCAGAACTTGTGACCCCATGGGGGACGCATCCGGAGCAGCCTGTTTCTGAAGGACTGCACCCCGTGGAAGGGACCCGCACTGGAGCAGTTTGTGAAGAACTCAGCCTGTGGGAAGGACTCACATTGTAGAAGTTCGTGGAGGACTGTCTGCCATGGGAGAAATCCCATGTTGGAGCACAGGAAGAGTGTGAGGAGTCCTCCCCCTCAGGAGGAAGGAGCAGCAGAGACAACGTTTGATGAACTGACCACAACCCCCATTCTTGTCCCCCTGTGTTGCCTAGGGGAAGGAGGTAGAGAATTCGGGAGTGAAGTTGAGCTTGGGAAGAAGGGAGGGGTGGTGGGAAGGTGTTTTTAAGATTTTGGTTTCATTTCCCACTATCCTACTCTGAGTTGATTGGTAATAAACTCATTTCCCCAAGTCGAGTCTGCTTTTCCTGTGACAGTAATTGCTGAATAATCTCTCCTTATACTCATGTTGACCCATGAGCCTTTTGTTATATTTTCTCTCTCCTGTCCAGATGAGGAGGAGGACTGATAGAGCAGCTTTGGTGGGCACCTGGCATCCAGCCACAGGGATTCTCAAAATAAACCTGGGGAAGTTTGTCTGCCATATCATTTTGAATGTGAAAGTTCAGGGTTTCATGTCAACCAGCGAATTCCTCCCTACAACACAGATTCCTTTCACACAATGCATCCACCTTACAGCCAGTCTTGGTATTTTGGCCCTACATCATCCAAGATCTTAATGAACTGATTTGTGCTATCCTACAACTCTCCTTAGCAAAGCAACATCATAGCGGAGTTCCCAGAATCCCAGGATGTAATATTCTAATGGTGACAATGTGATGAAGAAATTAAAAGAAGGCCAAGCTGTATTAGGAACTTCATCAAATCTCAGACTCCCTGTACTTCTAAGTTTATCATTAAGAAATATTACCTTGACTACTGACATAGTAAATTATATAAAAAAGACCAACACGTGGCATAAAGCAGTGTTATGTAGGTCTATGTGAAGTCTATTAGGGGTATCAGCAAAAACCTGCTACTCCTTAAGTGCTGTTAAACAGGTAAAAAAGGGAAAACAGTCACTCTGAGCACAGAGCTCTTATTTTCATCAGCTGAACAAAGAGCAAATGACAATAGCAAAGCAGTAGCAAAAATAGTCTAGACTGTACAAGCTTCTAGTGTAGTAACAGTAGGCATTCAGCAAGCAAAAAAATAGAAGGGATGATGCAAATCATTCAGCCAGTAGGAAATCATACAGTTAAGTATGCCAATTATACAAGAAAATTGCAGCACGGTAGTTAATGATATAAAAACATTGAAAACCCAATATTGCTGTTGCAACTTTAGGTTAAATGGAAACTGCACTATCATGCATCAAGTACGTTGTGTTGGGTTATTTTGGTGGTGGGTTGTCTTTTTTTTGTTCTTGTTGTGAAAGACATAGTAGTTCCACCAAAGCTGTTTTATGGAGCTGGGATGAATAAATGGCTATCCTATGCGAATCTTCACTTCCCATAGTCCTATGTATTACTACTTTTTTTTTTTTTGTAACAGGTCGGGGGACCTACTGGAAAACATGGCACACAAGGAAGTGAGTAAATATTGGCTGTGCAGAACAAGGAGACAAGTCTGCACCACCTCTGTCTCTGTGTATCTACCTCATGTTTGCCATAGGCAGATGCTATTAGACTTTCTCCTGTTACGCCAAGGAATCAGCTGTGTGTGGGGACTGTTGGATGTGTGAAATGGCAGTGTTCTGGTAGGCTGTGCAGAGATAAAATGCTGCAAAAATGTGTCTGCTGTTTCTTAGAAGATCAGACTACCGCAGTAAGGTGCATTGCAGATTTATCAAATGGAAAATATAGGATAGGACTGAACCTTTATTCCCACTTCCTGAAGAGATGAAGTTGGAGAGAAAAGAAAAACAACCCATGAATAAACAGAAAAATAATATGGACTTACTACATGCAGTAACTAAAAAAAAAATTTCATTGGGTCCACGTTTCTAACAGGGGAAAAGTGAAAAGTAGGACAAAGTACTGACAAAATCTATTAAAAACAGTATTATGTAGCTTCCTCCTCTTCCACAGATGCCAGAATCATAAGGGATTTCCTTACATAGCAAGAGAAAATGTAGACCTCATTTTGAAAGATCTTTTTTTCCTTTACTTTAAAAACTTAAAATTTTTGGTTAAACAACTGCACTTCTTTCTCCAAATCATATCCACCAGCTTCATATGTTTAATGATGTTTCAAGGACATTACAGAAAGAAAATAAAAGCTGTGACAAAGAAATATTCATCTTTAAAGTCTAGGAAAAGAACTGTCCATTTTCTTTCTTGTTCTTCTGGAAACAGAAGATTAAAATGAGAACAGGAATAAGGAAAAATGGATGTTTGGGATGAAAATGGTACACTGTGGTAAGAGAAGAAAAATAAGTTTTAATTCCACTCCATTTTAATAATTCAATGAAACCAAAATGTAGAATTACGGAGAGTCAGTTCCTAATGTTAGAAAATACACATCCACCACATTGTCTTCTTAGGCTTCCAAATAAATAAAATATCATAGACAGATTATCTTATGTAAACACTGATAAAATTATAGAAGAGTTAAGTGTAATTACAGTGAGCCATTTTTACTAATTCATTTTTTTTCCCAGACTTCTGCCAACTGTTTTAAAAATAAATACAAAATAAAATCAGCCTGTATACTGTCAAGTTGTAATAGCTCAAACTATTTCCAGATTCTTGTCAGAGGCTGGTTGTTAATAGGTTAACGGTGTTACTGACCTTGAGGGATCTAAGAATTGAATTTCCAGAGGATAAAGAAAACCATTTTGAGATGATTCTTAAAGCATATGATTGGACTAAAATTTCAGACAGGAATGACAAAGGAGAAACCAGTCAAAAGATGATTTATAACACAAACTCCAAAATGGAAAATGACAAAGTGCCTTTCCTCGGAAAGCTCCTTGAGAAGAAACTCAACCACGACTACTTCACAATGATACAGAATCAAAACTTTGCATTGATATAAATTAAAGTGCACACAGGCACAAACAGGTATGTATGGCCCCCGCCAGTCACAGCCCTTGTACAGCACACACCACGCAGAAGCACCCAGTATGCTGGGACCTGGGGACAGGGTCACGCTCAACTGAGGGACTCACCAGCTGAGTCATGGTAACAGGCCCTCAGTTCGCTCCAAAGGAAGAAGAGAGTATTAGCTTAAATAGCAGTGAAGGAGAATTAAGCAACCGTGGTTTATGTCATGACTGGTGCAGGCTAAGAATGAGCTACAGAAATTAAGTTCTAATCAGTAACTCATTAAGTCCCCTCAGCTCAATTGTGTTGCATCAGATGCCCACAGCTTTTAATCATTTGCTTGTGTTTTTAAGTTAAGACATACAGTTTTTTAACAACTTTCAGTTCTTGGTTCTGTGGCATAGAAAGTTAAGAAGACCACAATGAATACAAGTATTTTGGGCCTGTGGCTTATGAAAGAATTCTAATACTAAAGCCTACCTGCATCACGTACAACATCCCCAGATAAGCCATCCCCAGAACTTCCATCATTTTGAGGCAGAATGCATATATTTGTGCCCTTCCTTAGAGAGGTCCATTTAATTTTTCATCAAAATTTCAGATAGTATCCTGAGATAGAGGGCCTAGTTACCCAATGAATTCTCCACAGTTATCCAGCAGAAAACCAGAATAATATTTTGAAAGTCAAATCTATACAAAATACATCTATACATCTGCAAGTGTGCGTATGCATGTGAGTCAAGTCCTTTAGTGCAAGACAGCAGGGAAAGAAAAAAAAATGAATTTTTTTGTAAGAAGAAAGGAAAAAATAAAATGAAGTTCTGTGAAGAGCCACGGACACAATGATGTTCTCAGCACATCTAATAAAAACCATCACAGGCACAGGTAATGCACGTTAAAATCAAGAAGGAATTAGTTTCCACTTGTCCACTGGTTCCTTAAAGGAATCACATATATAATACTAAGCCCTTGTCCTTAATCTGTTTGATGCTGCTGAGAGAAGGAACAGGCCTTCACCACACTTGATAAGAAGGTAATCATAGTTTTTAAAAATCCTGTGTAAGACCACATCCCTGCATCTTATTGTCTACAAGTGGATTTCTGCTGTGACTTACTGGGGACAACAGAGCTCTCCACGGGTACAGAGTGTATTCTAAGTCTCAGCTGCTGCCTTCCCTAACTGAACACAGTAATAATAAAAACCTGGTAAATACAAGCTCTCTACAGTAGGTTTCCTATTATGTAGTAATGAGAAGCAGAACTGTTATCTAAATAACACTTCAGTTATTATTACTCATGACATGAAAATAAGAAAGATTTTCACCTGAGCTGGTGAAGCTGACGGTTTAAATAAAAATGATTTACTGTGCACTGAACATATCTTCAGGGTATTATATTCACAATTTATAAACACTTGGACTCCACCATACATACATAGAGATCCAGCTACTCAAACAATAACAAAATCAAAACCCCGTCTTCCAAGTACTTCCCTGAAAGAATCACCTCCTGTGCGAGCAGGCAGAAAAAAAAAAAGAGGAAATTGCTGGCAAAATGCTTGATCAACAAGTTCTATTCTTGCAAAATACTTTCTCCACACAAGTTATGAAACACCAATATCCATGAAAGAGATAAATGATGGGGAAAAATAGGTGAGGGGGAATTCTTAAAGTGTATGATTGGACTAAAATTTAAGATGGGGGGATTTGGTATTTTTAATACTGCTTCCCAAAATTATTTTTAAAATAACCTTATAGGAACCAGATTGCTAGAATTATGATAAAAAACTAATTAAATAAGTGTTGTACTTATGACATGTTAAATTTTGAAACCTGGAGCAAATACTTGAATTCATGGCACATTTTAAAGAGCTGCACTGAGCAATAGAAATAATTGTGCCTCAAATGTCTCTAGGTTTTTTTTAATGTACAAGACCAAATTCACCTTTGCTAATAACTTAAAACAAAAATTCAGAATTTGAGGTATAGTATATTTCAATACTCTTGAAACCAGAAGAGTATTTCAGTTCGTTCGTCTGTTTTAAATAAAACTGCACACTTGATCCCAATGACTAGCTTAAATGGGCTGGGGTCTTAAGTTCATGCTACAATTTAGGTCACAAATCTTAACATCATGTTACAGCAAATTTTGTGTGTGTGTGTACGTGTGTATGTTTTAAGACTACAGAGTTTCTTATTTCTGGTTGGCCAATACTAACAAGATTTAGATATGTATCAGAACCACATCCTTTTGCATGCCTGAAAGAAAATTTGAAAAATCAGTCTCATGTAAACTGTTCTACCCATGAGGCTAAGTATCATGAAGTTAGTATTTCAGCTACAGGATGAACATAAGGAATAATTACTTAGGGGTGCTAAGAGTTTTAATCCCTATAAAGTATTTAATTTCCTGTTCATGAAAATTTGTAATAACAATTTGTGCATTACTTTAATAAGACATATTTGCACTCCAACAAAACCAGGAAAATGAGGACTGAATGTGCACAAAAGTGGTTCAGACTCAAACTGATAAATTGGGTCAATTTATGAGGTTCCTTTTTACATTAAAACCAAGACAATGTTATAACACAAAATACTCAGCTGTCAGGTCCCAGCCAGGAGTGTAAAAAGCATTTAGTAAAACCTGCCCGTATGCTTTTTAGGAACATTCAAAATCAGATGAGCTGCAAGCACAAAAACATCCAAAGGCCCCCAATTTTACTAACAAAGATAGAATATATAAGAACAGTTTAACATACATAGATGTGATTTTTACTTTTAGAAGGCCAAATTTACAGAATTCACGAGGGCAGGCCCGTATCACAGAGGCAGAGATGTGAGGGTTGCCTCCTCCCACAATGTTTCTGAAACTAAAGAGTGCAGGGCAGACAGGGCTGACATCTCTGGGTGTGTCAGCTCAGGCCTGGAAGCAGTACAGCAATATAGTGCCTGCCCCTGCTACAAAAGCTGTGCAGTTTACTGATGCAAGCTTAAGATAGGATCAAGGATTAACAAAACCACTTAAACATACTGGGATGCTGGCGTTTACTGGAGGCAGTGCTCTTCATATGACTACTTGCTGCAAAGTCAAGTAGGACATGAGTATGGTCTTGGGCTTGATACCTGTTTTGCTTAGGTCAAAGCTTTGCAGAGACAGGCTAGCTACGACTGCGGCCAAAGGAAGGATCACGGTAGATGGCTTAAGTGACCACTGGAGGGAATAGGTTTAAACACTGCCAACATGCTCAGTCCCATCTTCTCCCGTTCTGTCACTAATAATTGGAAGACCAGGACTGATGTCTAAGGGGTTCTCTTCCACCTCTCTGCTCTAGCCTATTCCTCTTTCTCCTTTGCATCCTTCTAGCAAGAACATTGAAGCCCTGGCTCCCACACCTGATCTTTAACGTGGCAAAATTCAATTTTACTGATGCTGCTGAGAAGCCTTGAGCCAGTTCTGAACATAAAAAAAAATAAAAAATAAATAAAAAAAAAGCTTTAATAATATTTTATAATTGCACAATCTGAATTTGCCTGCAGTAAAGCCTGAAGGCAAAATCAAGCATTCAGAAATATTAGCTTTATCTAATACTTTCAAATTGTTTCTGTCTTTTTGGAAATATTTGACAATAAAACAGGTCTCGCTTTCATTCACAAATATACAACTAGTTTCTACACAGTCATTCAAATTACAGTATATTACATTTGTAAACAAAGGTGTGACAATGCTGTTTTGGAGTTGACAAGAGGATATATCTAGCGTATCTTAACTTAAGGTAGTGAAACGATCTTCTGTGTATGTTTCTTCAGCCAAAAATAGAATGTGGCCTAAAACCTGAAAAAAATGGCCTTCTAACAACAACAAAAAATTAGTCTCCTCTCCTTTTCAGCAGGAAGGCCATACCTGTAAGAAAAGTCATTAGTCAATTTTGAGTGGTATTGGCAGGAATCACTCACTATCTCATCAGGACTGAGTGATGTGATAATAAGAACCAGGCATTTGTTATCAGAGGACTATATCAAGTGAAAATAGCCAATCTAGAGTCACTATGGTGGTTTTACTTGTATTCATGCATATAAAATTGTGTCCACAAAGCAAGAGAAAGAACGACAACTAATCCATGTCTGAACTGTAAGGCACAAAGGGCTCCTTGCTTCATAGTCACTCATTCCACAACTAAACCTGGATAAGCAGGATGCTGACTTTGTTTGACCTTACAGAAATCTCTCTCTTAAGATGCTCCTGCTGGAATATTCATTATTCTTATATAGAATATGTGAAGCACTTGCTACATTTTTAGGCCTTGGCACAACCTGAAAACTGACATTTAAACTATGCAGACCGCTTTATGGAAGTGAGATAATTGACATCACTTATATTCAGAAAAGTTTCTAGCTCCTGAACTTTGCCTATTATCTGTGTATAAAGCCATTAGTCCTTAGGGAACTCCAAATATTGCTGAAGGCAGCAATGCACCTTCTCTGCAACATGGCTACCTTAAGAGCCAGACTTGTCATCTGCTTTCTGCACCAGAGTCCCAGCGACAAGGTCTCAGATCTCATCTTCCAGATATGCAGTGACCTAGGTCCAGCACCTTTAAATTCAGCCACAGCTGGGGAACACCCGTTGTTGTCTACAACCCAGTTTCACAAACAGAAATTTCTATCCTAAGTGTGAAGCTTTTTTTTTTTTTTGTAAAGAAAATGGAGGATTCTCATAGGCTCATTCAAGACTGTTGATTCAACTCAAGAATCATTTATTAGAGCCAGACAATTTGCACCAATTTTCAATATTTCACCATTTGTATTCAATCTGCTTTGGAACATGATTATAAGAAAAAAAGGCAGCATGTGTAACACTCTATGCTGTCATAATCACTATAGGAAAACCAGAGGTCATTGGGCAACTGGGGCAGGGGTCCCCATTCCAAGCCCTGTGGACAGCTCGAGTAAGTCCGTCAGACACTGTCCTCAAAAGTTCCCATTGAACGTTTCAAGGAAAACAGGAAGTTTTTGCTGGTTTTATGAAAAAAATACGTTTAAATGAGTTGGACCCTAAGCTTTCTGTTTTAAAGAACCACAAAACCCATCACCTGCCCCTGGAAAGCACAGCCTCTGTAATATAAGTAAGCAGTACAGATTGCAGTCTCATTCTCTTGCCTCTTCCAACATTCAAGCTATAATAAAATTAAAAGACAGACTGGCAATTCCTTTTCCCTAGCCCTGATGACAAATGTAATGAATAAAAAGCTAGTTTGTAATGACTAATGTACTAATACTGTATGTTGACCTCTTTTTAATATACCAATTCATGTGTGCATACAAATGTATCCTCTTAAGTACATTGTTTCTGAAATATTACCTGTTTGCAGCAAGTCTTATCAACATACAAGGTAACAAATAGTGAATAATGGAGTACTATAATAAAGTTCCAGCTTAAGAGATAGTGAATCACAAAGCTCTACTCCCAGTCTGTTAGGACTGAAACGTCAAAAATGTGAGGGACAAGGAATAGGACAGATGCAAAGCTCTGACTAAAGACTTTGTGGCAAGGCATGAAAACACATGATGAATGGCAACACGTGATGAATGCTTGCTATATTCCATAGTGAACTGCTAGCAGGTGCCACTGTATCCCAGCAATGAGAATGGTGTCAAAATATTACACTTCCATGTGAGTAGATTGTCCAGAAAATAAAATGTAGTTGGACCAAAATTAAAGTGTTCAAATAAAAAGGAGAAAGAGGAAAGAAAACAGAGATACTAAAAATGGATATAATGGGCCTTCTTATTTGCATAAATGTTTATTGCAGTCAATAACACTTCTCTGATTTACACAGAGCTAATTTACATCAACTAATTTGAGGCTAAACTTTGATTTTTACTGTGTGCTTATTTTGTGTAAAGGTTAGTGTCGAGTGTCCTGGATTAAACTCAATTGTTTATCCAAAATATGCACTCAAGCACAGTAGCAGTCTTTCAGCAAGTATTTTGATGATGACAATATTGATAAATATCTAAAATAAGATTTTGTTTTTTACTTTGCTTCTGTATTTCATATTGTAAAATACTGATAAATAGTAGTATACTTCTCTGTACTGGAACAAGAATAACATCAGTTTGCTGACACCAGTTGGTACCTTAATTATGTGATGAAGGCTGGAGAGAGCTGCCTAACAAACCTGCATAGCTGACATGGTGTTTGTGGAAGTTTTTTGCTTCATAAAAGAGCCAATCACATACAGGAAAACAAAAATTGCTTCATTGTCACAAATCATCATTTCCCCTTCTACATTTGCCTTGAAAAACTTCATTTTCCTCACCTTCCAATTTGCTTTCTTTAATTCAGTGCCCACAGCAATTCTCCTTGGAAGCAGCAAAAGCTATAATCTAGAACTGCTGCAAGCTCTCCTCCAGCAGAGCCCTACCCCTGCCAATAGCTGCTATCATTCAAGTGGCACTTGCTGGCATGATAGCACAGAGTCGCAGCAATTTCTTTCTACTTTTCCATACCTCATATCCCCAGCTGTTCCAAGGGGGTGATCACCTTGCTGGTTTGATGAGGTCTAGAAAACTCAGCAATAATTATTGTGCTGGCAGTGCTGAAGGCAGCCAGCATCACTAAGGCAGGAATTGGAATGCAGCCCAACCAACCTAGCAGAATCTACTAATTTGTTGCACTGAATTTTTTGTTGTAAGAAATAATCATGAGCCTTGTGATAGACTATGAAAGGCAAATTAAACTGCCTGAGCCAGACTCTTCTACAGTGCCTAGCAAAAAAAAAAACCACCAACAAAAAAAAACCTGACAATGTTAGGTTAGCTGCTCAAATCTAGCCATTTTAAATGCTCTGGCTTGTTAGTAAATGACCTCCTCAAATTATATAAAAACCAATCATCTATCCAATCAGGACCTGTCAAAAAAGAGGTGTTTATAATTGTTTTTCACCAATTTAGTGTGGATTAGATTAGGAGAGGAAGGATAACAGTGTTCAATTAATTTCATAACATATCCTATATTGCACAAGATCGTAAAAAATCAAACAGTGGAGCTTTTTCCTACAATCATACTAGCCAGTGGTTTAGATGATGCATGTCTACTGACTTGCTAGACAGTGGATTTTAATAAAAGTATTTGAGAGTAACTACAATGTCTTTTTCAAAGTGGACTCCTATTATTAATGTAACAATAGGAAAAGATAACATTTACATAAGACCAAATTTCTGCACATTTCTTAGTGGTACAGGTGACCTCTCTAGAGAAGGTATTTTTAACTCAAGAAAAGATAATCTGATAATATTGTGTGTTCTGCTACTCTGCTAAAGCAAGAGCGTACCTTTATGCAATGAATGCTGTACCTGCTGGTTCCTGTTTTGTGTTGCAGGGCACTGTTTTGACTGGGGTAATGGTTTATCCTGTGGTTTATCTCTAGCCTGATGACACTGATTAGAACTCCATTTACAACAAAGATGCAGGCAACTGACCTCCTTGGCAAATAGTGTAGTATAGTTAGGTGGAAAAAGAACTTACGTTAATGAGAGCTGCCTTCTTTCTGAGTGGTAAAAAATAACCAAAGCAGAGTAAACCTCTTTCACCCCTGCTGCTCTGCTACTGCAGCCAAGCAAGGAAAGGATCAACGCCCATTCAAAATGCCCTGCTATTGACAGGTAATTCAACATTGGAGAGAAGAAGGAATAGATAGAGCTTGTGCACATCTGGGAAAATATGAAGGAAAAACAGGAGTCATCACGTTTTGCTTTAATTTATCTCACTATACAAAGAAAATCATGCCAAAAAGTGAAACTCCAGGGTAAAGACAGCTTTGTATTATGGGCAACTAACCGAAGCGCCAGCAGATTTCTGCCCAGAGCTGCCAATGACTGTCAGTGTCTACGATATTTTTGAAATGATGGTTATCTTCACACTTTGTGAGAAGCTCGAGTAGGAAATATTGCTTCCTCCATAGCTGCCCTCCTGTAGGTGAAATTGCCTTCCCTCTTGTGCTGAATGTTGCTAAACTGTGATCAAGTCTCTTCCTTCATCCCCTGCCCAGAAGTAGTTTTCACCACATAAGTGGATGTAAAACCCTTACAGCTGAGAAAATAAACCTTCCCTTTGTAATGCCGTTACTTTCCTAGGAAAGAAGACACTGGCCCATCACAGTGATAAATTCTATTTAGAAAGCAGAGGCGAGGTCCATTCTACTTAATTTAGGACCCTAACTTATGTTTTAGGTATTGAACTTCCACCAAATTTCTGATATACTCAATGAAAGACTGTGTCTCTGAAGGCCTCCAGGGGGACATCTGGTCTGACTAAGTGCAGGTACCCAAGTGAGACAAACTGAATCCGATCCATCCATTTAATCTGAAAAAGTTATAATCATTACTAAATTAATTGATACGGCTGATAGTCCGTGAATAAACTGTCATGCTGTATGCTGTTCCACAGATTCCCCAATGGAATCTTTTAATCTCAGGGTAACACACCCAGGCAGTATTTAAATCCTGATTTTAAGACAAAGTCCCTTGGAACTGTAGATTTCATTGACTTTCTCTAATGATTAAGTTCCTATCTTATTTAAATGTTTCTGAACATTTTGTTCTGTGTAACAGTTTAATCTGTAAGGTGAAAAGATAAATATTAGTTTCCAGCATTATTATACACTGGACTTTCTCTTCTACCCTCCTAAAAGGAGATAAGGAACCAGAGGTGACACCAGTTAATGTCCTATCAACAGTCAATGTGATGGAGTATAAATATGGTCAAATACTATTCAACCAGTTTCTTCTCTTCCTGTATTGCAGACTACAATTAGGTTAATTTGGAAAACATTTTGATGAATATAATTTGTTGTGGCAGAGTCAACACTACTTTTAGTGAAGGATGTTACAAATCAATGATTGAATCTTCCCAGTATACCTGTTCCTTCACAAAACTTTGGCAATACTGAAGACTTGAAGAAAGCATGCTGTAAGAAGAGGATATGTATGGAAGTGCTGAAGTTTTCTAACTATCTGATTTTGCAAGGTAGACAAAATTAAAATTGACAGCACAGTGTTGCAAAGGATATCACAACACTGAATGACTATGCATCAAAATGGCAGATGAAATAAACTTCTGATAAATGCAAAATTATGTACCTGCCTGGGAAACAATATTTAACATACACAGTGAATACTTCTAAATTAATTAGTATTTCTCAGGAAATTATAAAATTATTCCAGATAGTTAGGATAAAATGCCAGCTTGATGATAAACAAACCCCAAATTTTAGAAATCATTAGGAAAAAGTAGGCAATGAAACAGAACTGCACTATTGGAGAGAGCACCACACCTGCAGTAGTAGACACAGTAAAACTGCAAAATACAAAGAAATATAACAGTGATGATTGGAACGGTGGAGGATTTCTAAAGACAGACTAAACCAATTGACTCTTAAAGACAGTAAAGAGAGAGCTGTAAGGGGATATGAAAAACTCTTTAAAATCGGGGATGATATAAAGTAAATAAGTAGAGAACAAGTTTTATTATTTCTTTCAGTACTAGCAATAGAGGCAGCAAACTGCAATGATGCAAGAATAACTGAAAACAAAGAAAAAAATGAAATATTTTTTCACAGGGTAATGAAACCAGAAAAAGTATTACCACAGACTTTTGTGTTTTAGTGAGAAAAAAATTAGAGAATTTTATGGAAAATTAGTCCATTGATAACAGTTAAAAACGATAGTCTGGCCACAGCATTTGGTTTAAAAAGTCTTATAATTACCTATTGCTGAAACCTGAGAGGGTAAATTGAGGGAATGGCAAGGCTCAGCAGGGTCCTGCACTGTTCTCTAGGCAACTGCTACTGGCTGCCACCTGAAGCAAGTTTCTGTGCTTAGGTGATCTTTTATTCTCATCTAATATGTTTTTTTTAATCTTCCATTTGAAGGAGCTTACAGATTTTTTTTTTTCAATTTAAATTGCAATGAAATTACTGCAAAATCACAAATCGTATTAAAATTATGCCCATTGAAAGAATACAAGAATATGTATACTTATCCTTAAGTCACAGAGTATTATGCCTTCAGACTTTTGAAAGTATTAAGATTTAAACTGGGTCAGGACCAAAACAATATAATCTAAAACCATATTGCTTAAACTTATTTATAAAATTACTTTGGAACACGATCATTTCAGAGACATCCTGCTTTTAAATTTCAGTGACACTTCAGGGCAGTAATCTCTTCTCAGGTCCTGTAAAAAGCTGCTTTCTAGTGGCGAATCGGAAAGACAAAGAATTAGGAAAGTATAAAATGGAATCACTTTGATTATTTACAACTCCTTATCCATTTTTTTCATTT
>KZ505811.1:665828-741563 GCA_002844005.1 Limosa lapponica baueri
TCTGTAAAATGCTCCACTTATTTACATGTCAAGATAAAGAAGGGAAAGTGGGGTGTGCAAAACTAAGACACAAGTTAAGTATTTGTGGATAAAATGAGACTACAAGAATTCTTGGGCCCAGTTTACATTTATGCATCCTTTGGGATGGGTAACTTTTGTCTATCCTAGGATAGGTATTGATGTGCTGATCCTGCTCAGCTATTCCTCTTCAATTTTTCTGTTCCTCTGTGGTCATTATCAAGCCTGCCTAAATAAATAAAAAAATTTGGAAGTCTGTTGCTGGGCTTTTTATACAAAAATTCTCACAAAAGGTCACGAAATACCACTATCTTAATTTTCAAAATAAGGACTTGAAGAACAAGAAGGATTGAGACCTACCAAAATTCACCCAAACAACAGCTGAATACCCCAGCATGGAGAATAACTGACATCCTCAGTCTTGCTGAGAGCCCTAAGCAGTGAAGCACATAGCCTTTGCTTCGACTGAAGACAACTTTTAGCTGGCACTTTCCTTTCACTATCAAAAACCAGAAAAAAGCCATCTATCTGTTTCTAATAAACATGTGTTACCTGTGCCATTACCTGGCTCTAATAACGTATGCCATGAAAAATGTAAGACTGTGAGGTACATTAATAATACGGTGATGGTGTTGCTGATGCTTTAAAAGTATCCAAAATATGAAAACTTCCTTATTTTAATTAGCCCTTTAATGGGTGAACACTAGCTGGCACGGCACCAAGAGGTGACACATCTGGTAACTACCACAGGATACACCCCTACTCAAAACTGTCACTGCAACAATAACAAATCACTCAGTGTATTTTCAAATGAAAAAATATCAGTCAGATATGGCAAGGTAGCGCAACTTAATGCAAACTGGATCACAAAACAGAGAAAGTCCTTTGCAATTTTGAAGTGTAATGTTTGAGGAGAAAATGCACGCCCTACAAAGCCTGGACAGGAAGAATGGAACAGCAGATGGAAAACTCCACTGAGTGCTTCATCAGCCACCTGCCAGCCACTGAATGGTGGCCAGTAAAAAAGCTACACCATATTAAGTTATAAAATGGAAGGTGAAGTTGGCACTAGTAGTAAAGTGTAGCAATTTTGGGTAACAATATATTGCTTATGCTAAGGATAAGAAATTCAAGGTCTACTTTGAAAAGAGCAGAGGTAGAAGAAATAGAGCAATGGGCAAGGCACACAAGACTGTTGCTAACTAGCCTAAGTCTTCCTATACGCCTAATCTCCACTTTGAAGCTTTCCGTACCTAAACTAGCAACCTATTTGCTGT
Organism: Limosa lapponica baueri; assembly: GCA_002844005.1. NCBI lineage: Eukaryota > Metazoa > Chordata > Aves > Charadriiformes > Scolopacidae > Limosa > Limosa lapponica. Next base: position 667,124 of record KZ505811.1, read on the forward strand.
GGGCCACAGAACATGAATGAGTAATTTATTTTTATGCCAAACACATTTATTTTTATGCTAACAGGTTGGATAAAGGAGTTTCCTCTCTGTGTCATCTAGCTAGGACTTTGCACAGTTTTCTTGGGATGCAGATAGCTAGGAGTTCTAGGCTTCTTTATCTTCTACCATTACTTTAAGCCACACAAGACATATCTTCTTAGAAGAAAATAAAAATTAAAATAAAAAAGATTATTTTTAAGATACCTCCAAACCACAATGGCAGCACTTTCATCATGTGAATCCACAAAGGGAAATGACTAGAGATAATAGAAAACGCAAGCAGTATGCAGCCGGTTGGTATCAGAAGACTATAAATAAACTACATTATTGTAGCTATGACACGATAACTTCATTGCCTTGGAAAGCAACAATGATACCAATGGAAAGCAGGCAATGATTAAAAAGACAGAGATCTGGACACAGAAAGTAATAAGCTAGGGAATCAACCTTTTACTGTTATTTAAAGCCAGCAAACGTGGATGTAAGCTGAACTAGGTGGACACTTAGAACTTGCAAAAAAGGCTACTTATGAACATGTCTAATATGGACTTAGAAATCTGAGCTTCTTATCTCTGTGTTTTTAACCATTTTGGTCATTAATGTAGGCAACACGAAAAATAATTCTACTTCTATGTAAATATTATGACTATTGTAGCAGGCAATATAGCAATATTGTCTGAGGGATAACATCAGCTGTCTCAACGTAGACAAAATATATTATTTTGACATACCAAATAACAATAACCCATATACACACATTATAGAAAAATATAATTACATTTTTTGCACAAACATTTGTGATAGTGTTAAGAAATAGTTAAAGAGTTAGAATTGTTAGAATCGTTATGGTTGGAAGAGACCTTTAAGATCATCAAGTCCAACCATTAAGCTAGCACTGCCAAGTTACCACTAAAAGTTATGCTGTTATTGTGTATGTTAATATGGTGGTTTTCATTCTCATCGTGTTTCTTCACTTGGGTCATTTCTCCATGTCACTGCACTCCTGGGCCTGTCCTTGGCTGGTGACAGTATGTACAGCTGAGGAACCCCACATTGTCCTTCCAGACCCTGTTTCGTGGGCGACTGCCCGACACAAGTTTGTGTGATTATGCAATACCTGCCAGGGCAGCATTTGATTACTAAATACAATTAAACTATTGCAATTTCATGCATGTATATAGCAGAGACTGTCTCAAAAAATAGAGAGAAGTCATACTAACTTGTACTATTCACTTTTCTTGTTATTTTTACCATGAGGATTTTTATGAGAAATCACCTCAGAATTTTTGTGATTACCTTTTTATTTATTTAATTCAACACTATAAATTAAGAAATTTATCATTAGTGAACGAAAGTATAAGCCTCATCCTTGTTAGAAATATGAAACCCAGACATGAACAAAACTCAGATGGAGGAAATAATCTCTAAGTCATATTGTCACATTGTTTCTATTCTAGTAATGTTAATTAACTCACATTTTACTTGTTAACCTGTGCTGGTGCCAGTGCCCAGGCACTGGCAGTGGGGGGCTGCAGGGGGGGCCCTGTGAGGAACGCCTGGGACTGCCCTGAGCTGGTTCCAGCCGGCTCCAACCGACCCACTGCAGGGCACGGCCCAGCCCCACAGACAAGATGGCGGCGCCTCAGGGAAAGCCCGTGTAAGGAAGGGCAAAACACTGCCCGGGATTGATGAGTGAGGTAAAAAAGTGTGAGAAACAGCCCTGTGAGCCCCAGGGTGAGACCAGAAGGAGGGGAGGAGCAGGAGATCTGTGTGCCTGAGCAGAAGTTCCCTTGCAGCCCCTGGAGAGGCCAGGATGGAGCAGGGGAATAGCATAAGGAGGAAGGAGTGGAGGAGAGGAGCTGCACAGACTGACCCCAAGCCCCCATTCCCCATCCCCCTGTGCCACTTGCATCAGGGAGGTAGAGGAGTTGGGAATGAAGGAGTGAGGCTGAGCCGGGGAAAAAGGCTGGGTGGGAGGGGGAAATGTTTAGATTTTGTTTCTCACCATCCAAATCCATTTTAGTTGGCAATAAATTGTTATTTTTTCCCTAAGTCGAGTCTTGGGGAAAAAAAGTTTTCTTCGTGACAGTAATTGGTGAGTGATCTCCCTGCCCGTATCTTGACTCATGAGTTTTTCTCATCTTATTTTCTGCCCCTGTCCTGTTGAGGAAGAGGAGTGAGAACAGCAGGGGGAGCGTCTGGCAGCCGGCCAAGGTCAGCCCACCACAAAATTAAGAGAAACAGAAACACATTAGATCTGAGTTACTACTACAGAAGCTATTTATTGGACCCAAAATATTGCTCTTAATGGTTCTGATTCTGATTAAAGGTAACTTTCTTAGGATTTTTATAATTATTGACCATTTCTGTGGAAGTTCAAAAAAATTGCAGGTGGTACTTCACCACCTCTGAGCTGCTCAATTTTTAAATAATGTTTGCTCAGAGTTGGTTTATACCAATTACATGTATACTTATCACAACAGCCTGTATCAGGATAAAGTAATTTCATTGATCAAAATTTCTTTGAAAAATTGAAAAATAAGGTCTCTGGCTTTTCAAAACTTGAACTGTTTTACTAATCTACATGAAAACCACATTGTTTTATCAGGAACTATACTGCTACTGGAGCTGTAGTGAATCTACTTCCCCCTGACTTACCTAACTTATTTTACGAAGCCTTCAATTATTTTGTTTGAGCTTGCCTTGTCTTGCTGGCCTTTATAGAAAACAGAAGGCACAAAAGATAACTGATGTTCCCCCATCTGTTTCCTTAATAAATGCCCTGTGCTACAAAGGACTGGTGTGCGGACAAGAAAATAGGACTCACTTATCAAACCATACACCCAGTGCCACCAGAGATCCAACCTGTGTTTTGATAAGGATTTCCTGGATGATGTGACAAAATTCTGCCTGAATCTCAGAGGTATCTTAGGCATCTGGCAAAAACAGATCATGAAAACAAATCACTTTTAATTAGTCAAGTCCTAAGCCCATCTCTCCCTGCCCTGGAAAAAAAATCTCCAGCTAAAAAAAAATACCTCTGGCTCTAACATTTGAAAACATGATGCCATGTTATCTCTTAAATGCCCCAAATGACAAGATTAAATAATAGAAAAAAAGCCAAAATCAAAATCTGACATGTATGTCAACATAAAACAACCTTCAATTTGCAATCAGAAAAATCCATATGTGATTACTGTGTGCAATGCTCACAAATTATTAGTCTGGTTTTGGATATCTTTTTCAGTGCAGCTGTATGAAATCATGAAATGTTTTCAAATACAGACATGCTAACGGCTAACATCATTTTTGTTCTGGTCAGATATTTTATTATAGATAAAGCCTCGTAACTTTAAATATATCCCAAAGAAAGCTGGATCTGGACACACCCTTTCTTTAATCTCTCTTACCTGCGATGAAATTTCAACATGATACTAGGCACCGGTGATCTTTCCAACCTAACTGGCAAAAAGTGCTTTTCATACCAATGCTGTGCTCAACAAAGGACTCTGACAAGGATGCTCCACTCCCTGTACCTTGTATGGAGGATGGGCTCCGTTTGAATCTCACCCTGTATCTCATATCTGTCTTGCTCTGGAATACCCTGTATCACTACATATGGCCAGCTCTTCATCTTTTCTATTTCAAAGGAACTCCAGCCAAGGGACTCTCAGGCATGCTGTAGTCACAGATACACTAGTTAAGAAAATAATTGAGAAAAATATTCACATTCAAGTTGAAAGAATCAATTCATCCTACTTCACTCAGCATAACCCAATTGTTCAGGTGCCATGTGTATGATCTCCTTTTTGGCATCGTGTGTTATAAGCCACTGCCAGAGGCAGAACACCGAATGTGATAAATCAATGATCATTCCCACATGCCAAACCAAGAATCTGTCAATAGGGTGAAGCACATTCCAGTTTAAATGCCTGCAGCACCTTCCATATGTCTTACTAAGGTGTGGGGGTCCCTGACTGGATTAGTGCGGATAGCCTGGGAAGGAAGCAATACATTTCCCAGAGAGCCATCACTCTGGAGAAAGTAGGAGGGAGAGAAAAGGGTTTATAGACTACAAAGCTCTTTGGCAAAAGGTCAAACTGTGGATGAGTATTACTCTTCAAGGAGAAAAGACTAGAAGAGACTGAAAATGGTACTGCTACAAAACAAAACAAAAAAGCAAACTCACAAACTGATGAAAGAGCTGAGATAAAAAGAAATCTATGGCATAACAATTAGACAATTTTGTGGTGCTTTTCTTTACAGACTGAAGTTTCTGGATTTGAAATAGCTCCTTTGGAAAAAGATTTTCTGAATAGGTTTTATAGTTTATTTCTCTGGATACAGATCGCTCTAACAACTTACAGAGCTGCAAGAATGAGGATAATTGTAATTCTCATACTGTGGATGTTATTGTCTCTGCTCTTCCTCAAAATGGAGCAACAAAATTAACCTAACATCTGAAAAGGGAACAGAAAAAAGCCTGTTCGTTTTTAATTTTTTTTCCCCTTCACTGATGAAGAAAATACCTCACAGTGAAAAAAAAAGGATTAATGGTTTGGAATGACACATCATGAAAGCATTTTTTAATTCTGAATTCTTACTGTGATCAACAGATATAGGATTCAGGGGAAAAACAAGGAAAGGCTTATGTTTTTTCTCTGGTATACACTTTACATAAAGTAAAAATGTCAACTTTTTAATAACCTTTGTTGAAACAAGGTCATTGTATAATTGTACTTTGCTGTCAATAAACCTTTGTAAGCCCTCAGTCAAGCATTTCAAAAATAGTCTCCTAATCCATAAAATCTACTTTGTTTTACTGCATAGGTTTGAAAAAGGGTAACCAAAACATCCCTCTCTTGGAGTTTTCTAAAGCAGGCTTAACCCACTGCTTTAGCAAGTACAGAAGATGAATTGATACATCCTTGAGCCCATTGCGGCATTGACACTTACAGCCCACGTTTCTTTGTGACACACTACTGCCCCAGTGAAACCCAGGTGTTTCAATATGACTTCTCTGACCTGGAGCAAAAGAATTGATACATAGACATTAAATCTGACCCACTGTAGTGATGGGCAGGTCACCTAAACCACCATCCTTAAACCACCACTGCCACAATAGCCTTGCTCCTTGCCCTGTCCTTTATCACCTTCTGATTTTCCAGCAATATGTCCAGATACTAATGATAACCCTCAGTCTTCATATACACCCTGTATGTCTCTTCTCCCAGGACTCCCAGCAACAACCTGAGGAAAAGACGAGATTACGCTGTGGTTGTTCTGATTCACATATTTACGGAAGTGTGCATACTCTGGCCATTAAGGAGATCAGAAAAAAACAAATAGTTACTAAATTTCCTTGCAGTCTTGAAGACTTGCCCTCAATGATGCCATTAATTCAGCATCTTTCCTCTTTGCATAGCCATCACTTTGCAAAACTTACATTATTTTAGGGGAAATAGTGCATTAGGAAAAATAATGTGAGCTGGACCTTGTTCTTACAAATGGTTTAGTGGGGAACGTGAAGCTTAAGGGCAACCTTGGCTGCAGTGACCATGAAATGGTCGAGTTCAAGATCCTTAGGGCAGCAAGGAGGGTGCACAGCAAGCTCACTACCCTGGATTTCAGGAGAGCAGATTTTGGCCTCTTCAGGGACTTTCTTGGCAGAGTACCATGGGATAAAGCCTTGGAGGGAAGAGGGGCTCAAGAAAGCTGGTTAATATTCAAGGATCACCTCCTCCAAGCTCAGGAGAAAAGCATCCCAACAAAGAGGAGGTCAGGCAAAAATGCGAGGAGGCCTGCATGGATGAACAATGAGATCCTGGACAATCTCAAACAGAAAAAGGAAGTCTACAGAGAGTGAAAGCAAGGAGAGGTAGCCTGGGAGGAATACAGAGAAATTGTCCGGGCAGCCAGGGATCAGATTAGGAAAGCTAATGCTCAGACAGAGTTAAATCTGGCCAGGGATGTCAAGAGCAACAAGAAAAGCTTCTACAGGTATGTCAGGGATAAAAAGAAGACTAGGGAAAATGTGGGCCCTCTCCAGAAGGAAACGGGAGAGCTGGTCACTGGGATATGGACAAGGCTGAGGTACTTAATGACTTTTTTGCCTCGGTCTTCACTGGCAAGTGCTCTAGCCAAACTGCCCAAGTTGCAGAAGGCAAAGGCAGAGGGACTGGGAGAATGAGGAACCACACACTATTGGAGAAGATCAGTTTCAAGACCATCTGAGGAACCTGAAGGTGCACTAATCCATGGGACCTGATGAGTTGCATCTGCGGGTCCTGAGGGAACTGTCAAATGAAGTTGCTAAGCCGCTAAGCCACTATCCATCATATTTGAGAAGTCATGGCAGTCAAGTGAAGTTCCTGCTGACTGGAAAAGTGGAAACATAATGCCAATTTTTTTAAAGTGAAAAAAAAAAAAGACCCAGGGGAGCTACAGGCTGGTCAGTCTCACCTTTGTGCTCAGCAAGATCATGGAGCAGATTGCCCTGAAAACTATGATAAGGCACATGGAAAATAAGGAGGTGATCAATGACAGCCAACATGGCCTCACTAAAGGCAAATTGCATCTGATAAAATTGGTGGCCTTCTACGATGGGGCTACAGTGTTGGTGGATAAGGGAAGAGCAACTGATGTCATCTACCTGGACTTGTGCAAAACATTCGACACTGCCCTGCATGACATCCTTGTCTTCTCACAGATGGACCACTCAGTGGATAAGCAATTGGCTGGATCGCTGCAGTCAAAGAGTTGCAGTCAACGGCTCAATATTCAAGTGGAGAGCAGTGATGAGTGGCATTCCTCAGGGGTTGGTATTGGGACCAGTGCTGTTTAACATTTTTGTTGGTGACATGGACAGTGGGATTGAGGGCACTCTCAGCAAGTTTGCTGGGACCAAGCTGTCTGGAGTGGTCGACAGGCTGGAGGGAAGAGATGCCATCCAGAGGGACCTTGACAAGCTTGAGCCAGTGCAAACCTCATGAAGTCCAACAACACCAAGTACAAGGTCCTGCACACGGGTCAAGGCAATCCCAAGCACAAATACAGGCTGGGCAGAGAATGGATTGAGAGCAGCCCTGATGAGAAGGACTTGGGGGTGCTGGTAGATGAGAAGCTCAACATGAGCCTGCAATGTCCACTTGCAGCCCAGAAAGCCAATACCAAATACCTCTTGTTCAGAGTCCTGGAGGGACAGGCACTTGACAAGTTATATCACTCCAATTTCATTCCTCCTCCCCTTGCCGCTCTGCATAAACTATCCCTGTACCAAACTAGTTTCCCTCCATCAGCCTTAGTTTCCATTGAGAATTTTTGTTTTCTTTCTTTTATTTTTTTTTCCTATACTTTGTCTTGTTAAGATGGTAAATTTTTCTGAGTGACTTTTCAAGGACACTTTATGGAGACTGCTTTATGCTTCAGAAAGATATACTAAGTATATCAAGACAAGGTTTGCATCTCAGACAAAATCAGAATTTCATGTACAATGTTAATTTATATCCCTTAAAAGATGCTCTGACATTTGAATGAGCTTGTACTAAGCCATTGGGATTATTAAATTGGGTTTGGATTGCTTATCTTGCAGTTTCCCTCTTTTACCTCCTCCATAACAATACATTCTGAATACAATTCTGATTCTGTAAAAGTTCATCATTAAAGTTCATTTTTACATCTACTCCAGTGTGAAACCTGAATCAGACCAGGCTTGCCTGAGGAGAATGGCAGCTTGTGCCGATTGGCCAATACTCAGTGGTGGATATTTTGCAAATAAAATATTCAGTCAAACATAACCAAAACAGCAAAAAGCATACCTATTTAAAAAAATCCTACTGGAGGAATCTATTCTTGAACAGATGGCTGGCATAATGCCAGTGCCCTTAGTGAAAAACACTTATGTCTATAGACTATTCTGACAGCCAGAGATCCCTGCTGCTTAAAAAAGTGTAGAAGAATGTCACACACAAGACAAAGTCTCCATTTGCCATACAAGATGTGTTGCAAATGACTTTTTGGAACAAAATAGATCAGAGCAGCCTTAACATCAGGCTGAGGATTTTGCCCAAATTTTCTAGATTTTTGAAACATTTGTCATACTACAGCTTCACACAGTTATAAATAATTTTCTTTTTTTCTGAATTAAGAAGTTCTCGCGTAGTATTCTAAGGATATCAGAACAATAAAATTAGTATTCTTTCACTGCATTTATAGTCAGCTGTCTGAAGACTGTAGGAGCCAATGCAGCTTTCTCAAACCTGCGGGATGGGCCTTTGCACTGTTCTTTTATTCTGTCAGTGCGTAATGGGGGAAAGTGAAATCTGTGGATTCTCAGATGTTTGAGGAATTTCCAGTAAAAATGCTTAGGATGCCACCTTGCTGCCTTGGCATCAAGGTTTGAATTTTTTTTGCCTAAAACCAAATGTGGCCCCCAAACCGAGCTCCAACAAATCGGCTTTCCAGCAGACTAATCCTGAAGGTGGTTAGGATAACCAAATTGTCTTACCCTGTTTTCTCATCTGTGCATGCTCTAAATTGCCTCAAAAGGCAGAGGAGATGACATTTCCTACCAAAGGCTCCATTGTGATCCAGAATCAGCCAGACAGATATGAAGCCTGTTTAAATTCCATTTAAAAAGTTGGATTTGGAGCTTATTACTTGTTTTACAGCTTAGTGGTTATGCACTGATCTAGAAAGCACGCATCGTTCATTCTAAGATGTGCACAGCCTTTGGTGTTCTCCAGAAGCATGCTATGTGGAGCAGGGCCATTCAGTGGTATCCTGAACAGAACTATCCGGTGAAAAACTTAAATTTCTAATCCACAAAAAGAAAAGTCATGACTGCAGTTTATAAATACATTCAAGCTAACAGTATAAGAAAAAGGATGTATGAACTCAGGGATGAGGACTAATAGGCTGTGTGTACGAAAAGAAAAATTTAAGCAGAATATTAAAGAACGTATTCCCGATAACATGAATACTTCAGAAAAGAAATGGAATCCTCAAGGAAAACAAGCATGAAAAAACATTGTACACATTCAACAATGATTAGTGAAGCTGTTCCTTAGTGAACTATTAACAAAAAGATCAAAGTGAATAAAAATGTCCTTGAAGACTGACCATAATTAATTATCTATTTCTATGATAAAAGAACTAATAATCATATCATGCTAAGGTTGAGAATTTAAGCACTCATTCATAAAAAAAATAAAACAATATTAATGATTTCGGCACCTTAAATGTATGTGATAAAAATGTGTGTGGAAAAAAAATATTATTCAGATATTCTAAAAGGGAAGAGAGGAGTTTCAAATACAAAAAAAGACATGAAATGTAAAAAATAAATATATATCTCATAATAATTAAATCCACAACAAAATCCAATTTCTAATACCAATATTAAACAATAAGCATCTAGTGAAATCAGTAAATAATCCACAATTATCATTTGTTTTTTCCAAAACTTGCATTATCAAAATATTGATGGCAGTAAATGAATCTTATCTGTATAAAAATGAAAGACATGAATATATACAGATAGACAGGCAGATAGACAAGATAGATACTGAAGTAAGCTTAATAAGAAATTTAATGTAGAGTTACAAATGTAGAAAAAATATTTACTATTCGTTATTAGGTTATGCATTTGTAAAAGAGAAAAACAGAAGTCACGATACACATATGATTATTTTGAACCCCAGTTATAGATATGTTTTCTGATTGTCTTAATTGTGCATGTCTAAACTTGGAACCAAACTGAAACACTGAGCAGCATGATTGAATTTCGATTTACAAATTACTCTTAGTCTATTCCATTTGAAAAAAATTAATTTCAAAGGTAAAATGGTATTTCAGACATACTCTATGAGAACAAGTTCCATGTTCTGTACGATTTATCTTTTAAGCCCTAAAATGATAATTACATTTAAATTAGTCTCCAATTCTATTGCATTAACATAATTGTGTGTCAACTAACAAGATGTACTTATTAAATGGAGTATTTCTAGGCCATTTACACATGTAATAATATGTTATTGTAAAATTTATAGTACACCCAACAATACTTTGCCTAGCAACTTGGTCTTACTGAAAATGGTGCCATTAAATAATAGCAACTCCACGATTTCCTGTTGACCTTAATGAACTCCTCAGTGCTCTATAAAGAATTTAAAAATTAGCATTGTGATATTACACATCTCTAAAATAAAACGTAGACTTTAAAAACAAGGCCAGAGCAAGCACTTTCTTGAAACTGTAACACTTCAAGATAGGAAGGAATATTGCCTTCATAACAGGTACAGTAAAAGCAATGGTTAAGTTTTGCTTTTGTTTTATGCTAGATTAGTAATTCCCAAAGACATTTAGGGAATTAAACTGGGCAATTTAAGTGGTTCAGTGCTGGATGCAGGAAGTGAAATTTCCTTCTTCCTCCCACCAGTGTTAACAAAAGCTCACAATGAATTTATTTTGTCTTTCAAAACTGGACCTTCAAAGTGAGAATTCAATCATCCTGGTGTAAATTGTTATCTTGGTTAATCTATTCAAGTATAAAAAAGATGTACTGTAAAATCTTGAGCCAATGGGATAAAGCCAATTCAGGAAAAGGGGCTGATGATAAGAAATATTGTTAGGTTAAAATTTACTTTCTTTTCCATCCCACTGAAGAATTCCTTCCCACAGTATAAATGTTTCTGAGAGCTAAAACTTACATATGGACTTCGTGGCTTCCAATGAAACATTGTTAAGTCTAAAAGACTCCGTGAATGTTGAACAGTCTGCCTGCAGGTTGTAACTTATGAAATTTTAGCTTTGCCTAAAAGACAATGACTCCAGAAGTCTACAGGCATGGCATATTTCGTTGTTTAAATACTATTTTCTCTGTGACAGTAAAAGCAGATATTTCTGATGTGACAGTCTCAGAATTTTTCTGCTTTACTCCCAAAGCAACACTAATTAGATTCAGAAAAGTCTTAGGACATCCTTTGCTTTTATTTGCAACTAAAGTTTCGCACAGAAAACTGAATGTACTTATTTTTCATGGACAAGTTTGTCCATTTTTTGGTTTTATAGTAAAAAAAAAGAATGAAAAGAACAAGACTTTGGTAGGTCTACATTTTTCTCAATAAGTCTGGGATACATGCTATTAGTTTCCAGAAACTGCTATTTTCTTTGAGTCAAATATTCAATCAGAATGAATATTCAACAGAATATTCAACCAGAAAATTAAATCTCCCATTAACAATCAAAGGGTATGCACAATTTACGGGCGAGTGGTTGTTGTAATTAAAAGAAAAAAGTGAAATAGAAAGTTACTTAAATCTGAAAATAGCTACTGAACATTTGCGCAAGCTACTTTGCTAATCTCTGCATTCAGAAGGGCAGTGGCGCTGTGAGCAGACCTGGAGATGCCACACCACAGCAAAGAACAGCAGAAGGGCTGGCACTCCAGGAAGCAGGGAAGGGAAAAGCTGCTTATTAAGCTCTTCATTTCACTGTCAGTTTGTTCCCTACAGTATTTTTCTTCAGTAGCGTGTTGAATCTGGTTTTAAATGTCCCAAGAGATGAAGCTATCATCTCTTTTCTTAAAGAGCTATTTCACAGCCAAAAGGAACAGAGGAATCTTATCCTTTTGATATTATATTCCAGTACTCTTACAGTAATGTTATTGCTATGCTCTGCATTAAAAACAATAACAGAAAGGAAAAATGAAATATCTTTCAGATACTTGTATCGTGTTCCCCTTTGGTTATGAAAGGAACATTGGGTTGAAAAAGAATTTATGGCTCACTGACTTTAACATAGTGCTACTCCATGTAATTTACTTTGTGAAGTAAAGTAAAAGCAGTTAGTTTCTTATTTTTCTATTTCTGATGGAAAGCTTTAAACACAAAGCTGTCGTGGTTAGAAATCTTCTACTTCCCAGCTTAAAGTAATTAACTGACAGTTTATATCCAATTAATTAACTTCATATAACTACTTTCTAACTTTGTAATTTTCTTCATTCCTGCATTTATCCTTCTGGGGGACTTACAGGAAACAGTCACATCTGCTCTCAGCTTTAGTTTTTTTCAGCTTCTTGGTGTCTTCTACTTATATTTTTCCCCTGCCTGATCCTTTTGGTATGCACTCATTCACCACTTACACTGTGAATTCATTTTTTCTTAGACTTAGTAACCTCAATTTTACAAAGCTTTTCAGAGGAAGCTTTAATACTTCCTTACACAAGGACATTAGCATTTTTTCATTTTCAGAGCCAACCCCTCAACTGAGTTTGCTTTCTACATGTTTGAATGATTTTGATGATTCAGTCATCTAATACACCCAACTCTTTTCCTCTTCCCCCACTGAATATCTCCCAGTTTATTGTACAAATTTGTAACAGTCCCTAAATCTTTGACTATCCACTGCACTAACTAATTTAATTCCATGTTCTTGTTCTTAGTCTTCAATTTCTATTTAATTCTTTCCTTTTCCTTTGGGAGTTTTTCTTTGAGTTGACAAAATCCTTCTAAGCATGTACCATAGACAAAAACCAATGACATCCTCCTACTTTTTGGACTCAGGTCATTAAGGAAAATATTAAATGAGAAACCTCACAAACTAAGGCTAAAAATCTCGGGCAATAACCCCCTTTCCCCTGCAGTGTATCTTACCTGTTTCAATATCACACATGGTTTCCTCCTCTTTAGTCATTTCCTTGCAGCACGTTAAAATTCTTTTAGTAATCCTACTTTTAATTTACTCTTTGGCACTGTATCAAATATTTAACTAAAGTCAAAATACATGAGTTTTACTGCATAACATTTGCCTAAAAATTATTTATCAAAGAAAAATTAGAGATAAAAACATGTTGCGTTCTGTCCCATTTCTAACTGCCTTCATATATTTCATTATAATTTCAATTGAAATTTGTTCTAAAACTTTACATGCTATTAAGGCCAGATGAACCCACTGTCCCAAATCACTTGATGTCTCCCTCTAAATTGTAAATGCAGGTTTTACCATTGTTCTCTGGGTATATGGTATCAGCTGGGAAAGGTTGACTAGCGACAGGTTGATCAGATAGACCTGTGGTTTCAAATATAGTTCTTTCAAAATTATGGAATGAAGAATATTTAATCTCCCCCATCTTGATTGCATAGAATTTTTTAAGTTTTTTTTTCTCCTGTGAAGCATTAAATCCCATTTTCATGTCCTCATTCCATATTCTATACCATTGCCTTTACTGAAAGTTTTGACAAGATTTTCATTTAGAATTAGGGGCAAATAAGCCATTTTTAACATCTGACTGTTCCTAGAATAAAGAGCCCTTTTCTTCTTTTTCTATTCTTAATTTTGCATAGTTAGAGACCTCTTGTTTTGATTACTTTTTGTATGATGTAGCTTGGCTTGATATTTAGCAATTCTCACACTCTAGTGTGTGCTGAATTCTAATATGTAGATTTCATATTGACTAGTTAGAAATAAAAAAGTTATCTGCTTACACTTGATTCCTTTAAAAAAAGAAGAGAAGACCTATTTATTTATCTGTTGCAAACTTGAACTGTTCTTTATGAAATATCTTCCCTTCACTCAAGTATCTTTTGCATTCATGATTTTTAAATTCTGGAACTGTTTAGTCCACTTAGTTTCACTAGACAGTCTACACAATTATTCACATTTTCTCTTCTTATACAGAACCTTATATATATTTTATGTGTTCTTGATGTAATTCATCAAATTGATCCATTTTAGGAACACTCACATGTAGGGTTGTTTTTAAGAAACAGGTCTCAAACAATGACTTGTCAATGTACAATATCAAATACTCTTTTTTGGTAGATTGATTATGTGGTGTAAAAATATGTAAAACCTTTTACAATTTACAGCAGTTGTTCTTCAATCAGGTAACTTCAAATCTCCCAAAGGACATTTATTTCTGTAATACTAACATTACACCAAACGTTGTATAAACTAACACCAGCAATCTATAGCAAACTCTCAAATTAGAACTTTGAATCTTTTCCACACTTCTGTCACATATCTTGACTTAAAGATATTCAATTTTTAATGATCATGGGCCTTTTTTTCTAATACCCCAACACCTTGTAAACAATTCTGCTTTACTATATTTGCACGTACACATTTTCTCAGTAACCAGTTATTCCAGTCTTTGGATACCTTTTCTCTCCTAAATATGTTTGCATCTCCTGTCAGCATTTGTTATCTATGAATTTCATTAACATGTCATTTAATTCTTTGAAATCATTAACTAAGATATTAAATCAGAGAATATCCTGCAAACACCTAAGTACTTACTTAGCTTTAACCTTTCAGATTCTGACTACATAACAACTTATGCATTTATTGCCTTTCCACCATCCATATACAAATTAGAAAGATCTCTGTCACCTGAAGTCTCACTCACAGTGCCATTCTTTTTTCTGACCTAGATGCATGTGATCTTGCTCTGTTATCTCTGTTCGTAACACTATTGCAAGGATCTTTGTTTTCAGTGTGTTGCTCAGGGGCATCCACTTCCCTCCAACCCACTTGTTGCCTTCTCCTTCACCAAATATCAGCCTCAAGTATCAAGACCATTTCTCTCTCATCAGCCACAAAAACTGACTTCTGCCACTGCTTAGCTCATGATCCAAGCCTCCATCCATTCATTACACTTGAAAACACCTGTTCATTTTCTCCTATTTTGCTTTTCAGATTTTGGAAGATAGCTGTGTAAACACATGCAGAACTACTTTATTATTCTCCTTCATGTCCTTCCATAAAATTTTTCTTTGTTTTGAAGCCATGACAAAATTTGGTAACAGAATGTTAATATACTGCCTTATCATACTTATCAGCCTTGCCTCTTTTTTCATCTGTGATGGGGCAGTTTCCTGACCTGCAGTCAGACTTTAGGGCATGGACCATCATTGTCCTAAGCCATGACTGGGTTGTCTACAAAATATTGAAAACAATAAATGTATAAAAGCAGCAAAACTAGACAACAAAATAAAAAACCTAAGAGTTCCATTCATCCCAATTTAATATTAGGCACCTGCACAGTAATTCTCTATTGCACTACAGATAAAAGCACAAAGAGCCTTTCCCAAATCAGTTTATTGCCATTATATTTTTTCAGTGATATAGCTAGTAGTTAATCAACCTAATTTTATTCCTATCCAAGCCAAGAAGAAGCATTGATATATATTTTTCCAGGGAAGAGACACTGTGTCCAAGCTTTTTCTTTCATATAAATTTAAATCACAGAAAATTATCATATGACTTGGCATGCTAATCATAGACAGCAAATACTGGAGGCACTGCTAACAGGAGAAGACCTCAAAAGTGATCTGCAGGCTGATATACTGTAGCACATAACAAGTGTCAGAATGATTGGCAGCAAAATATAACTCCAGAACAGATGAGTTGAATTTGGAATCCCTCACAAACTGATAAACAGTGAAATCTGTAGATAATTTGCCAGAAAGAAAAACTTTATCCTTACTGTGTGAACCTTCTCACTGAGAATGTTTTTTCATGCATTTCTGTGAGGAGCCCTGTTTTCCTTTAGAGTGTACAAGTTTGAAGTGAAACAACGGAAAAATTCTGTACGCTACTGAAATGTGATGAATTTTAAGCTTGATAGCATTAACTGCTATACTGCTATGATCCAAGATCTACAGGCCAAATCTCACTAAGAAATTGGAAAAACTGATTATACAGGTACCACATTAAACATGCAGTAATTAAAAATTTAAGGTTTGCCTGGCGCATTTAGCTAACCCAATGTTTTACTGAAGTTGATGTTTCAAAATCGGGTATCTTTAAAACATACATACTTGTGCAACTCCCAGAAGAACAAATGGCAAGACTGCATCTGGAAGATGGCTACTTACCCCAAATAACCCATTCAAATTACGCCTGGTTCAAATTCAGAGAAAATAAAGGACTTAAGCTAACACTGACCACTTTCAGGGACAGAGATTGTTTTCTAGGGCTAATGAAACAAAGGGAAGATTTTCTGAGTCATTCTGTCAACTTATCTGCCTTTGGGTCATTTCTGTCCCTTCCATTATGGGGATGCTGCAGCTTAGTCAATAAGCCATTATAAGAAGACAGACTTCTTACTGGTTATTGGGTGTAGTGGGCTGATGAGCATAATGTAAGCATCCCTGTCTGCACGGGTGTACAAGGAACTCTAGTAATCTAACAATCACCATTTCTGACATTTCTTCTTCTTGTGTTCTCTTTACCTCCCTATTCACCCAACACAGAGTTTCAATGTAAAATCAGTTGCAAACTCTGGGAAAAGAAGAAAACAGGACCCCTAGTTTTTTGACCTGTCAAAAAAGGACTTAGAAGCCCTCTATCTATGAATAGTCTCCTAATCATACTACTCTTTTTCATAGCTGATCTATGTGGATGTACTCCATTCAACTTTTTCTAGATATAACTCTGAGTTTACAAGAAATATAGAAATATATACATAATGATAGAATTAAAAAAAAAATCTAATAATAAAATGTGTAACCTTGATTTAAAGACTTTTTTCCTTCTAATTTCCTCATTTATTTATTTTTCTTCAGAGCACAAAAAGAAGCTAAATTAAACAAATGAAAGATCACTTACTGCTTTTCTGAATAAATCACCTGATTCTTGAGTTACACTGCTATATAGCAATACGTTGCTGTGTGTCAACTGAAATACAGAGATACAGTTATAGGATTAAAGGCTGAAAAGCTATTTACTCTACAGAGTTTGACTTTTTTGTTTCAAACTGTCCTTTCACATCATTTTACCAAAGATTTTGGTATTTAAACAGGCATATTTTTTTCTCCTTCTGTGCACACAGGGATTGTCACTGATTCAGGTTGGATTATATCTTGTATTCTTGCAGTCAATAGAATTTTACAGCTGTCAAAATCGTTCTAGAAAGGTAGAAAAGCTGGTACTTCTGCTTCAAACATGAAAAGACTTGGTAAGCCAAGAAACCTCCATAATACGTAGAAGGACATATGCTGCAGAGGCTGAATATGGGTGAGTATGTGGTAGAAAGTTCTGGTGATAACACAAGGATGTAGGAGGACTTTGACAGTTGGAAGAAAGGGAAAGGATGCCAGCTCCTCTCTCCTACTCCTGCCGCAGCCACACAGCACAGCTAGCAGCACCCAAGAAGCTGTTTTACAATAAATGCTGTTTCTCTCAACCATGCAGTATTGATGGGGCTTTTCTGAAAGAGCCAAATACTTTTCCCTGTGTGTGTTCTTGCACTCCTTGACTTTAACACACCAGACTAGATGAGTCTAGGGGTTAAACAGGAACAAAATTATTGCCCTTTGTGAAATCAAGAGACATACCCATATAGATGCGAATGTTATGAGGATCTTACAGCGACCTAGATAATGTTCACCTCAGCCTCCCAGTCACTTCCCACATCCCACAAAGGCAGAATACATGATGGAACACAAGTGGGCTTTTAGCTCATGCCTTGAGTGCATTCTGAACCCCCAAAAATAAGTATATAAAAAAAGATGCATCTTCCACAACATTAGAATAAAGGCTCCTGTATCTCTGTTAAAATTGAATAAACACTGAGTATCCTTTTAGCCTGAAGAGATGTATTTAAAATTCCTCCCTTTCAGTACCCAGATAATTGATGCTGCCAATTATAGGACTATTTTTTTAACATCAAGTGATGCAAGTACATCCCTACTAGCAAAGCAGAATGAATCAGAGCTTACAGTAGCTACTAGAGAGCTGTCAGAACTACTAAGCCCCCAAACCTCTATCCTGGCCTAGAGCCCTGCTATCACAAAAGCCAGAGTCAAAACATAATTTCACTCAAAGTTTGCTTTAATTAAGAGATGGCTAATCCATTTTTTTCTGTATCCTCGAAGACATTATTTCAAACAATAGCGTTTGGAATGTGCAGGAACATATTCACATTGTTTTGTTCTGTTTTCAAACAGGAAAAATCGCTTTAAATACTTTAAAATATTCTGAGTGACAGAGATGCATGCAAATTTGAATAATCTTGTTGTTGTTGGCCTGGCATATCTGAGGTGAGATTCTCTAAAGCTGATGCCTGCGTGTTTTTCTCTTATATTGCTGTTCTATTCTTTATTAGCTGCTACTATCTTCCAAATCTCTTTGTTTTATATCTACTGTAGAAATTTCCCTAGCATTGTTATCCTTTCCTTGCAAAATACACTTAACACTTGACCACAGAAGCAAGCAAGCTGACTACAGTTTAAATCCCATCCTAAATAGATCTTATAATAGTGTTTTTAAGTAACATTTAATTTCTTTTATAAATTATTAAGATTTTTGCATCACAGTGCACTTAATCCACATCTCAGAGACTCCCCAAAAAAGGGCTGGCAGAATGGAATTCAGTACATGCAGGAAAGGGATCTGGCTGCAGCTCAGGACTGTAAGTCATACCAAGATAACATAGTTTAATAGAATATAAAAGTGTTCTTTATTTTTAAAAGAATATATACCATTCTTTATTTGGAGTTGCTGTAGCAAAAAAGGTATGTATCAGCAGGCATAAATCTCCCACGACCTTACTGAAATCAAGGCATTTGGCCTCATCTTCTTTTTAGTTATCTATTTTTCATGACACCTTTCACCTTTCTGAAGTGAAGA
Source organism: Limosa lapponica baueri (assembly GCA_002844005.1). NCBI lineage: Eukaryota > Metazoa > Chordata > Aves > Charadriiformes > Scolopacidae > Limosa > Limosa lapponica. The sequence continues at coordinate 685,796 of KZ505811.1, forward strand.
GCTGAACTACGTGGACAGTCTATTTATTAGTGTATATATTAAGGTACAAACTGAACAAGCACAAGCTATAAAATAGTCCACAAGATAATGTGCATCATCAAAGAGAAGAGGCCCATTTGCTGGAGTTCTGCACAGACCATTTGCTGAGTTCAGCAGTGGGGAAGGAGCACATGGATTGGTCAAGTCTTGCCACACAAGCAACTATAACAGCAAAGCATGGGAAGTGCTCTGGATGAATGCAAGTTGCTTAATTCTGTTGGATGGCATGCATAAGAACACTTTAAAACAAAGTAACTGTGTTCAAGACAATATATTTCATAGCATTTCTTTATTATCTGGGAAGTACTTTTTACCAAATAATTTAAATAAATTGTCCATGCAGTTACAAGCAGTATGGAAAGGTCCTGGGTCAAGAAGAAAGAATTGCCACTACTCAGATAAATAAGGTTGGGGTTTAAAAGGTATCTGCTTGTGGTTACTTGTGCCACTCTTCAACTGATGTTTATTACCGTAAATAGTTACTCAGCTAAATAGCACTAAAAAGGAAAGTTTTACTGAAAACACTAACCAAGCTCTGTTCTTAGTGTTTTGTATCAAAAAAGAGTTCTTTTAAGAACATTAAAAATTTTTTGAAAGATGAGCATTAGCTTATTCCACAAAGTATTTGCAATGTTTTTGAAGGATAGAGATTTTGAGAAACTTCTTGTGGTAACAACTTTTCCATACTTAGCTTGCATCATAATTTTACTGGCTATTTGTTTCTGGCAGCCTGTCCCTTAGCAAAAAAAAAAAAAAAAAAAAGAGTTGACCTCTTCTGTTGGTTTGGCAATTACATATATGCTTTGAAGCATAAAGACCATAAGCTGCCCTGACTAATCTGCAACAGCTCAGCTTCTTACCCTGCCTCATCAACACCATGGCACCAAAATGGCATATCCTATTAGGGACCTAGCCAAGCTTGAAGTAAACAGGACCTTCCAGGACCTAATGGCTTTTGGCTGATGTCCCAGAGCTCCTGTTCTCAAATACATAGGTGCTCAGGTGTTTTGGTAAAGACCCATCACATCTACCCAGTGACTGAAGAACTGATGCAGAAGTGATATAGTTAAGCATTGCTTGACCTACTGTAATCCATACCATAAATCCAGGGGAATCTTTTAAGTGCACATGCAAACATAAAGTTACAAATTCTATGATCATGCAGGCCATGACAGGATGTTATACGTTGCTTAGAGCTGAGCTGGGTTAAAGGGATGCAGGCTCCACTGGATCTGTGGATGTAAGTGCATAAGTTGTTGTTCGTAAATGGACCAGCAAGGCCTGGTTCAATAGGGCTTTAGTGTTGATGCTGTCTCATTTTTGATAGAAATCTATGTTGTTACGCTGGCAGATCTAAAAGCATGCAAACCTCTGGGAAGTGGAGAGGAGTGGGGTCAAGAATTACCCTGCACCCAGTTACAGCTGCTAAAATCAGGAAAAACAGGACTGACTTGCTGACTTAATACCTTTCAATAAGGATGACACTATGACTTCTGATAGGGTGAGAAAGAATTCCAGAGCAGTTTTGACCTTCTGCAGATCTGGGAATTTAATGGATCCTATTTGTCATGACTTTAACAGCAATTGTTCAGAGATATGACAAACTCAGAAAGACAAGATAAAATCAAGTATATAAAAATCCACCCTGCAATATTTGTTATATTTGTAAACTTTGAGATGCACTAGGGAAAGAACATTACAGGAACAATAATTCGAATAAAATAAAATTATAAAGGAGGAAAAAAGTAAACATTGCCACTGCCTAGGAAGACAAAAGAAATAGATATGACGTCCTCCCACTTGTCATCCTTACTTCCCATCCAAAATGGAAATGTTTAGCAGAATACTACATCAAACACAGATGAAGTCTAAAATCTCAAGAGCTTAATTGTGCTTAACACAACATGAGCACTTAATGATTAGGAAGAAAAGGTACCTCAAGGCTTTCACAATTTGGAAGTATCAGGTCTTCAATCAAATCCCATTGTCTGTTGCCTGGCTAGTCAGGACAAAACTAGTATCCTTCAGTTACGTGTTTCCAAGAAATAAATTGCCTGTAGCCTAGGGGAAGCACACTGAGCTGTAAGTCAGAAGAATGCATTCTCTTATCTTTCCTGGCAGCTGTTTATACTTCTGTGCAGAGGTTTGTTGAGGATAAGCTGGGGTTAAAAGGATGATCACTGTTGCCCCATATTAGTACTAGGTAGTTGTGTCACACGAGCTAACACCCAATCTGAACTGAGAATTTAAATATCTGTTCTGCAGTCTGCTGAATGTGATGTCAAACATCACGTAGTCTCATGCAGTGCCTCATACAGCAAGTGTGTGAAGTGTATGGGGTTTCCAGTCGGACCATTTGTTAACACTTACGTAGTTAGGAGTTACGTGATTATTATGAGGCTACAGTAGCCCTTAGTTTGACTGGCAGTCATTTGCAATTCTAGCATTTAAAATATGGATATAGGACTTTCTTCAGATTATACATAAAACAGTTCCTATTTATAGCCTTTTTTTCACAGCCTGTGTAGTTTTTCAAGCTAAGGAAATATTCTAAATAAAATATAGTTAGAAACTCTAAAAAAATGTTATTTTTGGCCCTACACAAGCTATGGCAGTAACTTTGGTCATACTTACAAGAAACATTTCACTTTAGGGACCAAGGGGGAAAGACTCACCAGGGGAGGGAAGCTAGTAATAGCTGAATGAGAGTTTTGGGATTGTTGAATGTCCCCAAAACTTTACCCAAGGTAATTTGAAGTAACTACTTAGGCATGATGATGAGAAACAGGTGTAGATTTTCCCTGCTTTCTTCCATATTGTGCCTTAAGGTACAGACTGACCGCAGAAACATCACCTGTTTGAGTGCCCAAACAGGGATTTAGACTCAAGGTGTTTGTCAAGGGAAACATTTACTTCTAGAAGAGGGATGAAAAGGGGGTACAGCACATGGGTGAGGTAGAAATGATCATAGAATCATAGAATCATTCAGGTTGGAAAAGGCGCTTGGGATCATCGAGTCCAACCATCAACCCTACTCCACAAAGTTCTCCCCTACACCATATCCCCCAACATCACATCTAAATGACTCTTAAACACCCATGCCAACTCCCATAGTATTTCCAGAATACCTTAGGTGCCATAAACATACCTTGGCTTAAAAATCCTAAAAGCCCTCAGCTCTCTTTTTAAAATTAGTCTGAGTAAATAAGTAGTATCCTGAAAAGATCTGGCAAACTTTGCCACAACTGGTATTAGACCCATGATACTTGTTTAGTATCATCTACTCATCGTTCTTCAGGTTTTGATATTGATGTGGCCTATCTGTGCACCTTTATTAGAGAAATTAGTTGAGGTTTATTATGCTTTTTTAATAAGGGCATAGTCAATGTTATACTTCCTTCTTCTAGGAAGAACTGAAAGGTATGTTATTTTTCAAAAGACTGCCTACAGTTTGCAAATACATATTACAATTGAAAAGTTACAATATGTATATGATATAATAGTTATAAAAGGCACTTCATATAACATGTCAGAGTTAATGTCACACAAGGGCTTCTATTATGGTTTCATGTTTGTGCGTCTTCTATCTTTATGAAAAATATTCCTTACTTGCTTAAGTGTTGTAGAGTAAAACATGAAGTAGTATGGGCTTTTTGTGCATTCAGTAAGTCAAACCCAAAATCTCTTTCTTTATTAAGACCTGCAATTTGAAAAAACCCCACACTATATCATCCAGCCGCCTTCAGCAAAAATTAGTATCACATGTGGGAGTATATTAAGGTGTATTATAGAGAGTGCGTACTACGATTTAGACAGAATGAATAACATGGCTTAGATTATTTGTGAAATTTTTTCACCTCTAAACTTTTGAATACATCATTTAATAAACCGCTATGTTCACTTTAAAAAGAACATAAATAGTACATACTTAGGAAGTGCAATTTGGCATCTCTAAAAGTTCAGCAGTTTATTCATGACAATGAAAGTTCTTTGGCATGATAATGATTCCTACTATTGAGGCTTAGTGAACAGGGTTTTGGTTTTTCGTCCTGCAGTACAAAGTGCTGATTAACTTGAAATAAAAAGCACGGAGATTTAATCCGCTGAAAGTAACAGCGTGAATGTTCTTAATCCATTCATTCTATTCAGTAATTTTATGAGCAGCTCTTTGTACAGCAGTGCATCTTGCAGGAGCTGTAAGCCATTTTTACACTTCATTTACGTAACAGAGGAGATGCGATTTGAAGATATGACAAGGGAATCTCTCTATATGTAAGTAGAATTCTAATTGAGGGTATGAAGTCGCTGCATCATTAAATGTCTCAGACTATATGGTATCAAAGGCATGCCATGGATGTCCTCGACCAGGAATAATAAAAATTTGATAGCTCCCATTTGAATAGTATCATTTTAGAACAACAGACTGCTGAAGACTAAGGAAAACTTTTCAAGCAAGTCAGGGCAGGAATGGAACTTGGAGCAGTAGAATTTCATCAGAAGCAAAACACACCACTAAGTTATTATTACACAGCAGTCCTCTAGAAACTAGTATACAATACTACAAAAAACATTTTTCCCCTGAAAGAACCATATTCATTTCCCTTTGAATATATGCTCCTAACCACTAATGACTTCCTCCCAATCAGATAATGGCTTGGTTTGGTAAAGAGTATATACATGGTACATACTAAGGATGTGAAAGACTCAGAAGTACTTGTACAGTTCTAAATTAAGAGTAATTTAGCAGGTATTTTCAAAAAAAGTTGTGAACGGGTTTGCTTTCATTCATAGTCACAATTTACAGCAGAGTAGTAGGGAGTGTGTACAGGCTCACTGATGTCAGCTTGACTAGTTGCCAATGCCAGTGATGTGTGGATCCTACTCCAACCTGACAATCAGCTGCCCATTTATACTTTACTTAGTAAAAGTTCATCTCTAGAAATATTTTTGTGTGGTTGGTTATAATGTAGAGATGTAAGGTAAATACCTTTTAAAGAAAATTTCCAGGAGGCCAAAATCTGAGATGTCCATGATATACTTTCCTGAAATGCAGTGCCAGCTCTGCAGCTGACACTGTGCAGTGTCAGAATACAAGATTGCCAACTACAGCCAAATATCAGGGCAGCAAAACTTCTAGTACTATGCAGTTATTATGCCCTGGGAAGAGTATAGTTTGCTTACAATAGCTAAATATTTCAGGCAAGGAGTACTAAAAAGTACTGTCATAAAAATGCAGGGGTGTTTCAGCTTTTGTGAAGCAGGTGTTCCGGCTACTGTTTTGTAGCACGTCAAAAATACAAAGGCACAGAGAGTAAAGTCTGCAACCCTGATGTGACCAACATATATAATTCTTATATATATGGACTTGCAGCTTGCAATTACAACTGATAAACGTTAAAAATCCTAAACCCTTTTTTTCTTTTCTTCCTTTTTTTTTTTTTTTTAAGGTAGGAAGACAGAATCATAGAAACATAGGATAAAGTAATTTGTTAAGGGATTTCTGAAGGTCATCGAGTCCAAATTCCTTGCTCCACTGTCAAACCACTCTCAGTAAGACCCATTTTTCTCATAACTCATCATAATTTCCATTGGTGCAATCTGCAACTGTTCTTCTTTTGCAGTGACAAAGAGTCTGTTCCTGTCTGTAATCTGCATGTAGGAGTAAAGAGTGGAGTTATATTCCCTTTCCCCATCTCTTCTCCTCTTCAGGCTAAACAAGCACAGCTCCTTCAGCCTTTTCTGTCCTCCTCTGGACTCTCTCAAGTTTGTCAATGCTTTTACTGTACTGAGGGTCCCAAAACTGGAACCAGTACTCTAGATGGAATTTCATCAGTCCTTTGTTGAAAAGAAAAATAATCACTTTCCTTGATCTGGTGGCTCCACTTTTGCTAATACAGACTATTATTAGAAAGGGCTTGTTAGCTTTCATCGCCACAAAGTCACACTGCTGAACAATGGTCAATTTGGTGTCCACCAGGACCCCCACCTCTTTTTCTGCAGAGCTGCTCCTATCTAATCAGTCCCCAGTCTGTGCTACTGCATGGGTTATTCCATCTTAGAATCAAGTCTTTCCGTTTGTTTCTGTTGAAATTGATTGAGATTTGTCAATCCATTTCTCTAATTTGTTGAGGTCCCTCTGTATGGTAGCCCTTCCCTCCATCAGCAGCTATTCTCCCCAGTGTATGGTCACCTGTAGGCTTGCTGAGCACCCACATCATCCAATCACTGTTGTTGCTGATTGTTTCTTTTTTACCTTAAGCTTGATGCCTTCTTCCTCTGTCCTCCTGATCTATATTTCTAGCTCCTGACAGCTGTCCTCTTCATGATGACTTCATATTCCCCTCCTCTATCTGACCTTTCTTTTCCCACATACCTTGCCTACAAGTACAAAAACCACTGCTGCTATAAAACTTTCCTTTCCTACTATCCACATTTATCTCACCTGAATTGGTTTCTGACATTTACCTTCCTGATAACACATCACAGATTTTGAGAGGGTATTGGCACCTGAAAACCAGGAGGGAGTGAGGATGGTGGGTTGGGCCAAACACATAGCAGCAAAGACAGCACCCTGAGGAGACACTAGTAGCTTTTTTAAACAGGATGTACTTTTCCAGACTTTGAGAAAAAGTGATAATTGGTTGACAGAACCTTAAACTGATAATCATTCATGAAACTAATGATGGTAAAACTTAGTACAGAAGATTATCCAAGCGCATTTTGTTTCAGGTGCAATATTGTCAGCACCAAGACATATTCCAGCTAAGAGCAGCAGCAGAAATAAATTCTTTAAATACTATTTATAGAAAATATGTTTTTCCTGTCTAGTTGTAGAAAAATCTATACTTTTGGTAGTTTATGAAGCTTCTGGTTGTTGTTGTTTCAAACGATGTGTTTGTATGAAGCCAGACTCACTGTTGAAATACAATAATGTAATTAACATTGGAGAAAGGTTATATGAGACAGAGAGGCTTTATCATAATAAAAAAAAAAGGAGGGCAATTTGACTTTAAATTAGAAAAAATTCACTTTAAATTAACCATGTGCCCAAAGTAGAAATAAGAATAGAATAAAAAAAGACTAAGATGGTTTAAAAAAATAAACAAAAAAACCCAACACAAATCTGAAACTCCAGCTATTTCTGTAAAAAGGAGAATAGAGATTTTTTTTTTCCTTTTTAAGTTAAGTTCCATGTAAGATTCTACTTTCATGCAAAATTAATTTTCCCTCATCAAAAATCAGAGATTCAAAAGTTAAATTTGAACTTTTGAAGTCTTATCTCTTGTGCATATGAATTTTTTATGTACCTTTTAATTACATAATGATATACTACCCTTTTACTCAGGTCCCTCTTTATTAAGAGAGTGTTATTTTTAAACCAGTTCAATATTTTGAGCTGTCTCAAGATTATAATTACCATAGAAGAAAGCCTTTGCCCTAAAAGGAACATAATAAAACAGCAATTCAAAGAAGAACTCCAACAAGAGCTAGAACTGAGCAGAATGGCAGATACACACCTGCAGGAGAAATTCTGCTGACATTTTTCTCTCATAGTCATACTGATTTTCAAAGATATTTATTGACAAAATGTCATATACGAGATTGAACTACACTTCAAAGCTCATTTGTAAGGAGATCCCAAATGAAACTGTGTTGGAGAAAGTGCTAAATTTTGAGGAGTAGAAATATGGGTAGAAGATATTCTTAGTTCTTCTAGCTTCAGGCTGATTGATTTGCACTAATTGCATCACTTTGTTTTCTTCCATTATGACTCTTTCATAAAAGCTAGATGTATTTCATAGAAACCGATCTTCCCGAGTTTATATCATATATTCACTCATGATAGAAAGAAAGATGCTTCAAAGCATATAAATTCTATAAAAAGACAGCTTGCCTTTTGGGTGATTCTTCAAATGGATAGGCTTCAACACAGAAACTATTTAATCTATTCCTATATTGAAATTTTGATTGATATTGAAAACTCTCCATTTCATTTGTGATATTCTAAGTTAATGGCAGTTTCTGAAACTGCCATCAATTACTGATGTGGATGTGACAAATAGTGATATGAAGTTCACCCTTTTTTAAATTCAGTGTATTCAAAAGCTTTTTCCATTAAATTTGCAAATATTAGGATTAAGGGGTGTGTATATGCTGTCTGAACCCACCTGTGAACTTCAGATATTGAAACAGGCTGGTACTTCACAACAGTAGAAGAGAGATCTTGTAAAGAATGTCAGAGAAAGAGATAGCATAAGAAGAGACTGCAATTTGTCTTTCCCTCAAGAATTAACAGTAAAAGTCATCCTTGCCTTGGAAGTATGAGCAAAATATAAAAATGTCTTGAACAAGGCAATTACTATAATTGAAAGGTATATGGAGACTATATGTTTTGTTCAGCAAGCTCTGAGAGCCAAAGCATTTGACTGAAGTAATTTTCTTTCAGTATCTGGGTCTTAATTCTTAGAAATCTGCACTTGGTCAATCTCTGCACAAAGACGCCACAGGTTCTAATCAGCTCGTGCCGGAATCCCCTTGAGTTACAGTTTCCCACAAAACGGTCCTTTACTTCCAAAACAAAACCTTCATAATCCTCAGAGGTCATGGAAACATAAAACAAAGCCAAAAGCTCAACTTCATGGGACTCCTTTTCTCTCTTAGGGGCTAATTAGCAATTTTATTTAAATCCCAAAGTAGGAAGGTTGCTAATCCTTGACTTCAAAGTTCTCCAATTCTAAAATGTAATTAAAGAGAGCGACTCTTTCTTCCAATCTGGGAAGAGATGACTCAACATTTCTGTTTCCTTTCTTTCCCTGTTTCCAAAAGAGCCTTGATTTGCAGGAATCCCTCCCTGCCATTCAGCTTGCCGAACAGTGCTTGGGGAGGTAGGGCTACTCTGAGTGCTAGCTTTTAGTTTTTACCCTTTCTAGCAAAATATAAAAATGTCTTTACTTGAATAAGGCAATTGTTGGATGTAGGTTTTGGGTACTACCACAAAACAACTGCTTGAAGTGGAAATATAACACCACCGTGGAAGAATACGGCACTGTCAATGGTGGAAGGAGAGCATGCAAGCACATACCTTCACTAGAGTGTTATTAAAAGTGCCCTATGCAAATATTTCCTAGATACTCATTAGGAGGGACCAAGACCTATATACTCTAAGTTGGTTTCATAGGTAGTATCATCATGATAAAAATCTTTTGACACAATTGAAAACAAAAATGTATTTAAATATTACAGATAAACCACACTATTTTTCCAAAACACAGTTTTAGTGAATTTCTACACTAGGTAGAAGCACAACACTTTTTAATATGGATTCTTTATTAGAGATCCCATTATATTTTGTGAAGTAAAAAGTAAATCAGTATTAGATTTTTTAAATTACAACAAATTATACCAAGTCGGCTTTCCAGTTACCATGGTTACAGATCCCAACAGACCATTCTTTAAGAATTTTCTTCCCCACCCAAGATAGATAGTCTTTTAAAAATGTTATCTAGACTACAGCGAAAGACGATTTATAGAACATTTATGATGATATGCAAATTAGCAGAGCTTTTGTTAATAAGACTGCCACTTGGGCACAAGCGCTGGCATCCTTATACCAAGAATGACAGCTGCTGGAAATTATAGGTCTTAATTCTAAATAAATCATGAATACTCTAAAAATAAACTCCACAGCATTTTAATTTGACAAATATGAAAAATATTTACTGTAACTATCTGACTAACCTATGAATAAGAATCCAAGACAGTGGCTTTTTCTCATGCTGTCATTTCTGAATACAGTGTTCATTCCTGTCAGGTGCCTCTGTTCTATTTTGCACTAATCTCTATAGCTCTTCTATAATCATTTTCTCCATAATTAGCAAGCACCTTTACTTGCAGCTGAGTACTAAGCAATTTGACCTATGTGTTACATGGGATTGCTCTGTACATTTTGCTTATCTTCCGGAGCTCTCATACAGACTTAAAGTAAAGGAATTTAAGACAATTTGCAACACACACCGCCCCCCCCCAGTTTAAAGGGAAGGTTGTTCATATGTATTTCTTTTCAAGATAATCACACAGAATAATGCAACAAATAAATTTGCAACCAATCTCATTCAATAGAGACTATTGAAAAACTTCACCTACAATACCCAAATACACTCACAGAATTGTCAGTTTCCCCAAAATTTCCTTTCAGTTGTAATCATCAGACATACACTCAGGGGACACAATTTTCAGATTTCTAGAAACAATGGTCTGGAATGACTACAATAATAAAGATTAATACCTAGGCCAAACCTGATGCTTGCTGCCCTTTTTCAACAAAATAATGGAAGTCTACTGTGCAGATTATCATGTGCAACCTTACTGATGTCAAAGAAACTCGGCGGGTTTAAGTTACCACTGGCTTTGTCTGGCCCATGTTGAAAGCAAAGAGCATCTAAATACCATTAAAAACCTCTTCCTTTGGGGTTTTTTTACTTCACTGGTATTACTAATGGAGGCACATGTCTGATTTCCTAGTATGCTATTCTTGCCACTGTGTAAGGAAATAAGAACCAAAAAACTTGTGCAACAGTTGTCTGGAATGCATTAACGTGGAGGAACAAACATGAAAGTCTACGTGAGATTTACAAGATTTGCTATGTGTGTTTCATTACATGAAGGCTGTTTCACATATATAGGTAATTTAAAAATTATATAAAATGTTTCTCTGCATTAAAATATCCCCATATTACTGTGTTTTCTGTTTTCCTTAATATCAATATTATTTTCTTTTTTCCTCAGACTCCTACACTAAAACTGTTTATTATGTCATACAGCTGCTAGAAATTCCTGGTTATTTTTATAAGATAGTCCTTTTACTAATAATAGGTTATACTAACCTAATCTTTATCTGTCAATATGTTTATTTTGTTGCTAACACAGGACATTTATATAAACTTTGGTGAAGTTAGAAAAGCAGATTAAATATTCAGTTAAATATTAATTCAGCAATCCATCAAGGTATTAGACCATCTGCTAAGGACTCAAGAGTTTCTTATCATTGACTAAGAAGGGAGAAAGTGTGGACAGCAGCTGTAATCCCATTCAGGTAGATGCATTTCCAGGTGTGGGAGAGGTCACCATTCCATACTTATTTAATAAACCAGATCTGCCTATCTAAATTGCTGTTTAAGTACCTCAGATTCATCTAGGTCCACACCAATATAGTCCGCTTTCTAACTTGGGGTGAATATGTTTTCCACCTCGCCCCTTTCAGCTAGACTGTGGGTAGCCAGACAAGGAGCAAACACGAGCCAGAAGACCAGAAGGAGCATGAGGAAACATAATTCTGGCAAAGTGTTTGGCACTGGGCTGGCTCCTGGCTGCTGCTGTCTTTGTCTAAAGCAGTCCTAAGTAGAATATGTTCCTGTTCATGGGAATGAACTGAAATCCCATTGCCTGGGGATGTAATGCCTGTTCTAAGCTCCCCGGCCATAAGGAGAGACTTGCCCCCCTCCAATGAGCTATCCATCATGACTTCTGGGCTTCTACCTCACTGTGGCCTAAGTATAACGTGGAGGGAGGAGCACATGCTCACTCGGAAGAGGAATTAGGACATAAAATGGTAAGTTCAATCTTTCTTGAAATGAATAGAGCCAAGAGCCCAGGTTGCCATTCCTTGCACATGGGGCTTCTCTCTGCCAGACAGTGAAGGAGGTCAAAAACAGCAGTAGCAAAGTAGTACGTGTGGGTACAACCCACACTTAGGTGCACATCCACAGTAGAAGTTTATGCAAAATAAAGGTCAAGGAGATGTGCACCAAACACTGACTACTGTCTCTCTATACTTGTAGTGGTCAGCTAGACATCTGACTTAAAACGGACTGGACTGCCTCTTCTTGTTACTTGAATTGCATGAACAGCATCTCTTCAGGAGTAGAAGCCTTTCTTCATTCAACTCATAGGGCTCTTATGTGGTTATTTTTCTCCCTTATCTTGGCTGTTTCTCAGGAGTTAATGTTTATATGACATGTAACGTGCACCTGCAACACTTTATGCTTGCCATTTTATAGTTTAGCTATCTAGAAATCATGTCATATTTATAAACTTTAGTCAAAGACAATAGTGATAATAGTGATCATGCTTCCACTGCAAATATTGCTGGAGATTTTTGATTACTGATTACCATTAATTGCTATGAACATTCTGTCACATTTGTGGCTCTGTCCAGGGCTCTATCTAGACTAAGATGCAGCTGTATGCTTTGGTCCTGGTCCCCTAATTGTAGGAACTGGCGATCTAAATAGACTACATTGTGGCTGCTTTATAGCTCACAAACTCAAGTTTTCTGTCTTTGGAAATGCATGGCAGATACTCATGTAAAACCCACCTTGGTTGGAAGTCAAGTTACAGGTAGGACACAGATATAGACCCTTTGGCTGGGACACACAGCTTTACTAACCTCTTATACCAGCTGTACAAAGCCAGGGGATGGTAAAACAGAGGAATAGCTCAGGAATAAATACCAATACAAGAAGCACTAAAATCCATTGTAAATGATAAAAATTGTGATATTTAATTGTGACAGCAAAGGGAGCGAGTTCTTAGGAAGACTGCGTGCCTCTCCATTATATTGTGGGCAGGGTTAGTGAGCAATTTTCCTACTGTCAAAAAATTTTCCCCATACTGCTGCACAAATAAAAATAACTAGCATCTTGGGCCAAAGGATGTTTATTCTTTCCCTATTAAGTTCACAATATTACACATTTACTAAAGACCCTTTTAAGCATTCATTGGAAACCATGCACGAATTCTACAGAATAAAACCCACTGGCTGGAAAGGGTTTCCTGGCAGTACATCTCTGTTGTCAGCGGAGATCTTCCCTGACATGAGCAGAGCTTCATGTGGTATAACTGCTCTGTAAGGAGCTGTGAGCTTCTGAATGGGTGGCCCAGGCACTATATTGTAAATAACTGAATTATATTTGTGGGCTAAAATGACTTGGTTTGTCCCTCATGAAAAAAAAAAGAAAAAAAAGAAAAAAAATGTATATACATTTCTTGGCTTGAGGGATCCATACTCCTTATAAGAAAAAAAACCCCAGTTATTCTAGGAATTATCATTACAATCTGCATCCTCACAGGATTAAAATATTATCCTTTCTAATACTTTGTGATGCTCAAAACAGAATAATTATTTATATTTCCCACAAGTAGAAATGTATTGTATTATTTTGTTTTCAATTACTTAGTCTTATCAGTTGGTTGGGATAGAAACGGTGGGAAATACAGTTATATGCACTGAGAGTCATAATACAGAGAACTTGAGCACTGCCAAATTACTGCCAGGAACAATAGGCAGCTAATTTCCTTTAACTGCTGTGATTCCTATTAAAAGTTATTATAATAGCTGGCTTCTCTAAAATCTAAAGCTTGCTTCATGGTACGCTTCCAATATCAGTTATCTTAGTAGGACATTTTTGAAAAGCATAAGATCACCAACTTCAATTAATTATTAAAAGCAGGTGTTCACACACAAATGTGTTGTTAGCCCCAGTAAGGAAAATGAGACTGGCTGGGAAAACTATTACATTTGTCTGATTTTCAGCTAATGCTGTTCTAACAAAATAAAACAAAACCGAATTATCACAACTGACCATAAAACATTCATTTTCTAACAAATCCCTAACTTATTTTCATTGTTGCATATAAATGTATGCATTTTAAGAGAAGACACAGGCAAAAGTTATTGCAAGTGTTGAAAGCATTAAATAAGATGCTGGAAGAACAGCAGAAAATTGATTATATAGAATAAAACTAATGGACCTTGGCAGAACTGTCTGCTTAAGCTCTTCCTTTCTGCTTCACTTTTTCATCATCCATTCAGTTTAGGGCTACTAGTAAAAAACCCGTAAGGCTAGTAATGCTATAGGGCCCAAACTCTTGATACAGAATGAAAAAGTGGTTTTGGCACCTAATAGTCTTCTGTGAGCTGCTTTCCTTTTGTTCTATCAGCAGCCAGCCTGCTTCTGTATTCATCTTTTGGTCTAAGCAGCAAAATCATTTGGTTCCTAGTTGACTGGAGATGACTATTCTCTCATGACAAGGCTATCTTCAGTGCTGGTTAATTAGTAAGCACATGGTAGCAGAGCCGTCCATCTTGCCCTTTACCACACAAACCAGGCATTTATATGCAGCACATGCTGCAGACTTAATAGTAGGACAAGTCTTGCAGTGGTAATCAAGTTCTTACACTTGATTATTTTTTTTAATGGTAATAATTTATTTGTGAAGTTCCACCTATCTATCCATTAAGTGATGAAGTGTCAGGTCACAGAAGGGAGTAATCTATTATGTTGTCTGTGCATAATTTAACTCTGAATTGAGAAGGGGGGGAAATATATCTAGCATTAAACAAAGCCAATTATTCTCATGTGCATTAGTGTTTTCTTTACCTCCTTTACAATCTGTGTTTTAGGTATGTGTAACAGAAATCTAGCAGCTTTCCAATTTATATTCTTTATACAGCAAAATCTGTGACTGAGAAGTCTACAACATCAGCCTTTGCACAGAGTCCTACAACACAGAAAGTGTGAAAAAATTGCAAGAAGCTATAAAAAAGCAGAGGTCTGAATGTCTATTCTAAAATGATTCTAGGACACAAGTCACCACATTTGCTCTCACCTTTACATAAACTCTGTGCAAATCCTGGCATTGCTTATGTCATTCAGAATCCTGTTTGTTGGTCAATAAACGGTAATAAAAACATCCAAGACACAGCTCAAAAAATATTCAAATACTGTACTATTCCTGCTGGGAAAGTCAGCTTCATAAATTTACTGATAGGATTAATATGATGAAGACTGCTGACTAAATAGTATACAAGAGATCCTACACATATTTGCAAATGTACTGAAGATTATTTTCCTTTTATCCACTATAGAAATAAATATTACCACATTTTATCAAATAATTTTGAGATATTTCAGATATACATTTAAAGTTAGACTTTTAAGAAATAGGTTTAATTTTGAAATGTCTCAAGACAGAAGGTTTATGCTACCTTCTTGTCTTTTCCTGTCCTCTCCCAAATAACTTTTGAGCCAGTGGGCCAATTTCAGGTAGATTTAGCAAAGGGGTAGAAGGCTCAAAGAGAATTTGATTTCCTAAAAGTTGTGATAAAAGCGGGGACTAGAAAGAGGGAAAGTAAACAGATAATTGTGGACACAGCTACATCCTGAGATACAATTTCCTGAGAGGAAGGTAGGCAGAATATAACAGCTACACACCCCATCTGAAGGCAGCTGGGCCAGGCAATCTGCACATATCTAGTTGCAGACTAATGACAAAATGCTTTATCTGCAGGGGTGTCACAGACAGACCCAGGAAGGAACAGATGTTATTGCCACGGAAGACAGATCTGAGAGATTAAAGGACAAAAGTCTGTAGGAAACCAGGCACTCTCATTAGCTCTACAGCTGACAGAACAACTAGTACTATTCTTACATATATTCACTAGCACCCCTACGATATACCACCTTCCGAGGTGGCTGAGCAGAAACCTTTCAGTGGCCCATCGCATAGGTGGTATGCATGCATTGACAGACAATCTTGACTAACAAGACACCATTTTTTGTTGTGTGGCTACCAGAGAAGGAGGACATGTGGTGTTCCCATGAACTGAGGGGTGCTCCTACAGTTCTCATTTAAGCACCACACTGGGCAACCGAAAGACTCAGGGAGGCATCAGGGGCTATGTTGTCCCTTGCAAGATTTATTGAACAAAAATACCCGTACTCCTCTTACCTACAACTATACTGACTCCACAGTGCAGATCTTACTAAAGGAATGTCACACAGATGACTGGTCACTAAATTCCATTTCTCTTCAAAGCACAGACATGAAGACCTCCAGCTCTTACAATTTTATAGAATACTGAGACCTGGCTTTATTGGAGACTGTCTGCCAAGGATAAATCCTGCTTCATATTTATATGTACTGAGAGTCACAATACAGAGAACTGCTGTGGTCGCAAATCACTGCAACCAACAATAGACAACTAATTTCCTTTAAGCATATCATAAGAATATGCCTGCCACAAGACAGGCAGGCAGCCCTTTTCAAGAAATTCTTCTTGCCACTATGAGAGAAAGAATACTTGCATAATGATAGGTAAATTAAACTTGCTAGCTTTGAATTGAAGATACTTAGAATTTCTTTCTTAGTGACCGCAAGCCCAATTATGTTCGCTTATGTTTATATTTGCAAGGCTTTCCTAGGCACCAAGATTTCATTTTACAAAGGACAGCAAAGTTAACAGCATTACTAGGCAGACAGAAATTGAAATACTGTAGCACCTACATGCTCAACAGCAATAGAATCAGTGAAAGTATGTTAACTATGGACATACATTCCCTTTCCAGTATAATTTTGATATATGTTGTTGAAAAAGACATGTATGTAAATATGTGTGTGTGTATATATATATGGTACTTTTCAATGCAACTGCTTTAGGAAACATTGAATTGATTGGTATACAATATTATTGTATTTAACAATGTCCTGACATCCTAACAGCTGATGTCCTTTCCTGTTCATGGTGGGGAATTTTAGTTATTCAAAGTGTATCTATACAACATTAGTATCACAAAAGACCATTTCCAGCTTGTAGAAGAGGTTCTAGATCTTCTGACAGATACCCTTAGCAAGAACAAAAGCATTTTTCACTCAAACCTTCCCATGACACGTTTTTGGTCCCTTGCAGATTCTGGACTGAATTGACTGCTGACATCAAAGAATAAATTTTGTTGACTGTGATAAGAAAATTGCCTGATTTTATGCAAAGCTTTAATTTGTTTCGTCATCATTTGCTAAAAAAATTCCAGAAGTTTCCTAGGTTTGGGGAAGATTGGCCAGATTTTGTACTTAGAGTTGTATGAAAAAGACCGAGGCAAGCATTGGTTGGAATTTTCTTAATCTTACATTAATTATTGTCCACTTAAGAGACAAGCAGTAGTTGCCAGTTTAATCGTTTTATGAGACTCCATTTATCATTCATGCTAAAATGGCCCTAGGTAGGTTCTTTTTATCCATTATAAATCAAAATAAATAATGAATAATGATAAGTAATTGCATCTAATGAATCAGACATGGCACTCCTTATTCCCACTACATCAGCTCTACACATGTGCACTGCTTAGAAGACGCAGAACCATCTTCACAGATAGCAAAAAATAGCAAAGAGGGTGACGCTGCTATTCCAGAGAGCTTCTACAGTAATTCAGCTTTTGGCACAAGAGAATAATTTAGCATTAATGTGGATGCTTTAACAACAAAGAAAGAGAGCAGTGCTTATTTTCTTGTTGTGGAGCTGGGAGGTGGACTTGCATCATGAGTGAAACATTTTTTGCATAGTTATTAGTAGTGTGTGGGCTACACATGAGAAATAGTACTCCAGCCTACACTGCTTCAGTTTTTCCATGCCATTTACAAAACCCCTTAGTTCTATAAAAATAGATTTGTGGATCCTTGCCAGATTTTCTTAAATACATTTCATGCTTACAAAAGTAGTCCTGTAAAAAATTTACACTTTTTCCATTGACAGTTTTGGCTAATATATATCCCGTATGGTGGTGAATTAAAGATTAAAAACTATGAAGCACTCTTACTGTCGGGGGTAGCAGAAAAGTTCTCATGAAAGACAGACAAGAAGGTAAAAATAAATATTCAGTATACAAGTGCTTTTCATTGCTTTATACAACTTCTAGGTCACCAAAAATCCAGTACATACATAAAGCTTAAGCTCAAGGAGTGTATGAAAATTAGAGAACTATTATACTCATCTTCCCTAATGTGTAGTATCCAAAGATATTTGACACAGCAGGAATCTAGACAACATACATAGCAATTCTGCATGCAATTTAGATTTGAGCCACCATCACACGGTTTGACAGATCAATACTCTATTTTGTAATACATTTTGAAAAAAAAAGAAGGCCTCACTAGTAGCTCTAATGAACAAACTAAGCATAAAATTTGTTAGAATTTAAAAAAATACACAGCAAAGGTGCTTCAGGTCAAGCAAATATTTCATTTGATTTAATCTGAAACTCACTTTTTTGTTAAAACCTTGAGAAGTAAAGACTAACTTCAGAAAAAAAAGTATTTTTAGACAAGAAATGGGAATACTTTGTTCTAGAGATGTGGAAAAGTTTTTTATTTTGATGTTTTCACTTTTACAAATCCTTTTAGTCAAAAGATTTTGACTAAATTCAATACAAATTGTTTACCTCAATCAGAGAGTCATGCCTCAATGGAAAGTGGTATGCCAGAAAACTACTTATCCTATAATGTGGAAAATAGCCCTATGAAGGTATTCATGCTGATCTTGTAGGAATAGCTGAATGACAAGAAAGTCTCTGTTATAGCCTTAGTCATAATGGAGTAAAAATATGAGGGAAAAACCAAAATAGATTAATTTGATCTTTGTAAGTAACACAGAAAAATATCTGACATTTGATTTGAAAGAAAATAGAAATAAGAACAATTATTTGAACTGCACTTGTACAAAATGTTATGCAGATTTTCTCCTACATTTCACACATGGTTTAGCAGAGACTGTTTTCACAACACCAGAAAGCTAGCCAGCAAGGCACTAAAGTCTTGCTTTAACAAAGCCAATTGCCTCCATCAAATAACTACTGGTTTTGCAAGGATCATTTTCCCAGGGCATTGCGTTGACCATAACACCACTTTGCAGCCTATTTAAGCATAAACTTTAATTGACTTGCCTTCACTCAAATTTCAAAGCACTATATAGACTATTCCTTTCCTATATTTATTTTTTTTCATTTGTCACAGTTTCTGTCCCTGAGCAAATTATGTCACTTGCATTTCTACTAGCTGTATTTTGAAATACACGGTCTTCAAAGTTACCTCGAATGCCTAATAGGAGTTCCCTGTAAGCATCCACAGAGACTCCTCT
Organism: Limosa lapponica baueri; assembly: GCA_002844005.1. Taxonomy (NCBI): domain Eukaryota; kingdom Metazoa; phylum Chordata; class Aves; order Charadriiformes; family Scolopacidae; genus Limosa; species Limosa lapponica. The sequence goes on from KZ505811.1 coordinate 704,802, forward strand.
TTAACCTCCTCTAAATTCCTCCTTGAAACTTTCCGCTGCCTGACAGTGATTAAGTTCCTGGTAATGCTGCCTCTTCAGCTGAGCAGCTCCGTCTCCTTGTTTCAACCCACTTCCCCATCTGTCTGTTGCAACCTGCCATCTCTTGTCTTATAACCTCTTTGAGCAAGGGCAATATTTTCATGCTGTGTTTATATACTACTACCTGGTTCAACAGAATGCTCATGCATGACCAAGAATGTAAGTTTTGATCAAATACCGACCAAACATATATAAAACCATATATAAATGAAAGTGTTTTGCTGTTTTGAGTTCAGCTTCTGTTCACTAATTAGAACAAAGTGTTCAGCACTCCAGAGGAAATGAAAACAAGTCTGCTTGTAAAATATTACTGTCCTCTGGGGGCTGGGGGCTTGGCATAAAGCTGTGGTTAACCTGTGTATAAACCTGGGTAGAAGAGAGGAATTTTTTTTTCAGGTAGGGCTACTTACTCTTCACTTACTCTACTTAATCTCAAGTAGGCTTACAAAAACTGCAGAGGACTTAACCATTATATCTTCGGCCCTATTAACACTCTTTCCTTTCCTTAGAGATGCTAACCAGGACCTCTAGCACAGAACCGAATGTGTTCTCTTCATTGCTCCTGTGGCGAGGGTCTCCCTTAGTATGTGGGGAAACAGTACCATGGCCATTCTGTATCTCACAAAGCCGTCAAGTAACGCTGAATGTACATGAGGATCTGTCCTTCAAAATCCAAGGAGAAACAAAATATTTGTCAATCCCACTTTATCAAAAGAAGTGATTTAGAAAGGAACATGTAAATCCTTTTGTCACAGGTGGCAAAGACAGGGAGGCTACAAATGTCTTGTTCCCAGGCTCTACTCTCATAACTCAGCACAAGTGATAGAGTCAAAAGAAGATACTCAAAATAATTCATTTATACTGGATAGAAAATTTGACAGAAGCACTGAGTCTTTTTCACTGTCCCAGGATGAAGAAATATTTTGCAACAGGAATGCAATCATTGAAGCATAACAAACAAAAGGCATGCATCTGAAAAGACATCTGTATTTGCAGGACTGAAGCCAGCATTTCCAACTCATGGATTATATATATGAATTACTTAATCATTATATTTACAGAGATTTAGCTGAGTACATTTTCTTTTTCAGCCTGTAATGGGAAACAACAGAGGTGCTTTTGTAAACCAGACCTGAACTATTAAACCAGGGAACTCTACATGCAACATTTTTTTTGCAATGCAAACCACAGGAGTCAAGAGGATTTTAACTAATTAAAAACCATTTTGACTGTGTAAGAAAGCCTGAGGAGAGGCACGACTAAGAAACTGATAGTAGGTCTCTTCTCGCAAGTCACAGGTGATAAGACAAGAGGAAATGGCCTGGAGTTGCACCAGGGGAGGTTCAGATTGGATATTAGGAAAAATTTCTTCACTGAAAGGGTTATCAAGCATTGGAATGGGCTGCCCAGGGAAGTGGTTGAGGCACCATCCCTGGAGATATTCAAAAGACGAGTTGACATGGTGCTCAGGAATATGGTTTAGTTAATCGCCAACCTAGGCGATTCTGTGATTCAAGGCAGGGAGCATTTTTAGGGATCACTACGAATGCTGAATACTAGAACAGGGTACGTCACGCCCTTGTCTGTATGGTAGAAAGTGACCAGGGAATTCTAGGTCCATAACTAAACAGTAGTAGAGACATTTTTACCTATACACAGGGAAAAGTATACGTTTTAATTTTTGTAATCTCTAACTTAGTAATTATAGTCCAATAAGGGGATAGGAGCTGAAGAATATTTGAAGAATCCACAAAAGCTAATGGAGATGATAGATATTTCAGGGACAGATTTCAAGAAAGTCTCCTATTTAGAAGCACTCACTTGTAAAACAAATTTCTGCCAAAGATTATAATGACCTCTGTAGAGCATTAAGAGGAGAAGGTGTAATTTGCATATTCCCAAATGACCTTTCCAATAATTTTCTTGAGATTTTCTTCAGGCCCATATTAAATAAGGCCTAAGTAGACACAATTATACTATACCCAGGCCAAGGTCTGCCTGACTTCTTATCCCTGTTTGGACAGTGGCCTGTGGCTGATGCTGAGAGAAGAGTCAAAGAACAGGAGCAGCGTGAAGTGACCCTTCCTCTCGTATACTCTTCCAGAATACTACAGGTCAGGTCCATTAGTGATTCTACTTTATTTTTTTCAACATAATAAGTTGCAATTTCTTTTTGAAACAAACAAAAAATATCCGCTAACAAAAAAAGCCATGTTACGGTCTGCTCTGGATTATCACTTAACCAAAGGAAGACTTCATATGACAAACAATTTTTTGGTGTACTATAGAAAATATTTAAAAAGCAGTGATTTTCCATACCTAACAGATAAAACCAGTTATTCATCACAACTTAATGAATGCCTTAAATGCCAGTGACGAGTCATATGGAGGTACTTAAATAGATACATTTACTGTTTCATTTACATTTACTGTATCGTGTACTGGCAAAAGTACACGATAAATAGCTCAGCTCAGTTTTGTATTTACCAGTTGAAAGGGAAGGGACAGTAAAAAGATGGCATCTCTTTGTCAGTCATTAGCTATAAAAGATGGTATGGAGAGTAATACCAGAAGTGAAGATGCCTGCGGACTTCAAAATAAGCAGCTTTTAGTTGTCACCAACTACAGCTATTAATTCTAACCCAATGGTTACCATTTGTTGCTTTTGCTTTGAAAAATGACTTGTATTTATGTGTAGCACTTAAAAAAATCTCAGGAACAACAAAGTAATTATGTAACTGTTACAAAAAAATCATCACTGACATTTATTTTTCCCTTTCAGCACAGTGGTCCATCAAAAAAAATTTATTAGGATTACTGGTCATTTAACTAAACTGACTATTTAACTAAAAATCAAAACTTTCAGTAGTTATTAATTATTGATGAGTCTACATCGTTATTGCTGCTGATGACTTAGATATGCTTCTGACAGCTTAGCTATTCTTAATGAATTTACAAAGCTATTCAATAATCCTGCATTAATCTATCAAAAAATATGCACCCATCTCTTTTACTCATAGTTCTGGAAACAAGAATACAACAATTCAACAACCTTTAAATTATTTAAAGTAATAATAATATTGCTTCAGGAGGTCATTATTGGTCTTAATAAAGCCCTTACTATACAAATGAATCTTCTTTATGGAGCATCTATGTACATAAATAAGTGTCACTGCTGTAATGATAAAACACCAACTATGTAGAAAAAAACTACTATGCAAGACAGAAACAGTTCAGTCCCTCTCTTTTAATGCTTAAATTGCCCCTTGTAGTAAAATTGTTGAAGAGGAAACAACATATTAAATGTCAAATCAACTGGGGACAGATAATATTACTGGATTTTAGCTATCAAATATTTCCCTTTTTCTTAATTGGCTATTAGTCTCTATGAACACAAAATGCTCAGGAGAAAAAAGCTTTTATCTTTGTTTTGCTCTGCAGATTTGGTCATGCAGAGTGTACAAAGCCGAGCAAACCCTCACACACGGTACATCAGGATCTTTGTAGAGTACAAGTCTTTGAGGGTTTATTCCTCTTCTGATCATGAAGCAGCAGAATACAAAGAATGGCATGGATAGCTAAAACAATTGCTTGTGCTACCCATGTGAGCTGTATATTTTCACTTCCAAGTCATTATCTTTTATAACTCACAGATAGCGCATGTAAAGAAGCTCAAACCAAATTATTGTTATAGTGTCTAATCAGATGCTCAGATGGTTAGTAAACAATATAAAACTGTTATTAAACAGGATCTAACAATAAACATGTTGATTCCAAGCTTTTTGTAAAATAACCCTCAGAAATGGACAATACCTACAGTTAGTAACTACCTATGGAAAGTTAAAGTCAATGGAAATTTTTACTTTAACCCGAGTAAACGATGGATGAAGCCCCCTTTACCCAGCATCTATTTCTTAGAAACTTATTTATGAGGAAAGCTTGTATCACTGCTGTGTTCTTCGAGTTTTATGCTGCTATCACTGCATAAAATTACCCTGTTGTAAAACCAGAAACTATTAAGTTTCTAGCATTTGAATTTTTGTTACAAACACTATGACATTATGCATTTTAGAGCAGCTTCAGAGGATCAGGTACAAGCACAATCAGAGCATGCAAACTAATACATCAGCATGCCTGACAGACAGAAAAAGAGATGGAATAGAAATTGTTGACTTCTGCTAGCTGAAGGCTTCCCAGCTTTGATGAAATGTGTAAAAGCTCTGGTCAGTAAGAGCTAAACAGGGTAAGAGAAAGACCTCCCAACATTTCAAAACAACTAGCACAAATATTTCCAATTAAAAAAATTCTTTATGGAAATGAACAGAATAACAGAATCACCTTTACTGTCTTAAATTTAGTTGCTACTAGTTGGCTGATACCTTTAAATGAACTTAAGAGGAGCAAAATCAAAAGAATAACCTTTAATATTTCACAATTATAAATTGCTCTATCATATTAACTGGTACGTTTAATTTAAAGTCATAAAGAGATCATTTCTTCCCTTTCACTTTTAAATAATAATTTTGCATGTAAAAGAATGAATTACAAGTGCAAATGTGCCTGTTTGAATAATTACAGATACTGTATTCCATTGTTTAGTTACAACAGAAATGAATGCCAGCAGCATAAAAACAGGCACTAAAAAACACCCTATTCCTCCCCCCTCTACTCACTTTTTACAAAGCATATCTTTTCTGACATTTCTTACCAATTAGAACCATCCTGACATAAAGGATTTACCTTTTTGGGGTAGTAAGGACTGGGTTCTGTATCTTTGTAAGTGTTTTGGTTTTGAGACATGCTTCCTTTTGGACCTTTAATGGCATGTTTAATGCTGTCAATGTAACATTAACCATTTCACAATAAATTTGAGTACTAGAAGACAGAATTTTAAGGAAGATTTTCATGAATGGAAATGAAGAAATCAAATGCAGCATATCTAGCAAAAAAATTAATGAGACTAAAGTCTGCTACTTTCATATTGCAATTTCCATTAGATTTTATGGTCTTCACATCTTAGTTAGTCCTAACAGACAGCCTATCATTCAATATATTCTCAATTCACTGAGGTACTTAGATGTACTGGGTCCCTCTGAAGTCAATTACTCCTGTGCCTGAACACTAGGCCTGTTCTTAACCACCTTGCTGAAGAGCAGCCTCATTTAATTTGCATTAAAGTCAGTGGAAGGACTCCTATTGAATTTTGAGAGATAATATTCAAGTCCTAAACCCCACATCATCTTGTGAATTCTGTGTGGGTGGGTATCAGCATCCAGTTCATATTGGTCTGCTATAATATTATGGCATGGCACTTTAGCTATTTCTCGCATGTTGGAAAACTCGCACTGCAGTTTAATTTTGTCCCAAGCCTGTCCTTTCCATTCTCCACTGTCCTACCAGCCTCTCCCATGTTCCCACAGCTGGTGACCTGCTCATGCTATTCTAAGCTATCAACTGAGTGCAATCACCTCGATATTAAAGGTGTTAATCTAAAGTGTTTCAACACTTAAATTTATTCTCTTGGTCACCCACATGAAATGTTAAAGACAACATTGTCCACCTCTTTGGCCTTTGTAAAACTTAAGGAAAATTAGGGGCCTCCAGGTAAGCATTCAGTATGTTGACAGAGGAGCTACCCACGGCAAACCAGTAACAAATGCTAAGGGCCTGGGTGCAGCAGAACTCCTGCCCCTGCTCAATGCAATTCAATAAATGTACTTTCCATTTTATCATTCCTCTCTAAAGAAAAGCTCTGCATTATAATTAAAACAAATACTTGGGAGGCTTTAAGTCCTTTTCCTATTTAATAAAAGGAATTTACAGGGTCTTATGCTATCACCAATAATAGGGCAAAATTCTCTATTGCAGTGACAATTCAGCCTAAAACTCAGTGGGACAACTTGTGTCTTGCCTTTCAGAACTACACATTGGTCTGTCCCTATCAGAGGAAAGCAAGAGTGAGATGTTTCCTTTGGTTTATGTTATACTATAGTAGAAAGCGTTGTTATTCACCATCTTTTCGAATACAAGAACTAGGGGGTATCGAATGAAATCTAGGCGGTAGCAAGCCAAGGAAAATGTTGATGCAATGTGCAGCTGAGCTGTGGAATTAGTTTTCCTGAAGAGGATGATAAAAATTTAGATGACTATAGAGGGAGACCGAACAAGTTGAAGGAGAAAGAACTATCAGAGCTAGTAAATATGAAAACACCTTACACTGAGTGGCTGATAATATTCTGGAGCACCGTTATGACAGGCTTATTCTGACTTTATATCCATGTACAGTTGTTTATCAGTAGAGACAAGAGTCTAACAGGTTAGAGTAGTTGTATCTTGATCCCACTGAAGTGACCAACAAAACTGCCACTCAACAGATTTCAGGAAGGCAGGATTTCATTCCAAATTCTATTTATTATATCTAGTACTGAAGCATGAACATGGTAGAGACCTTAATTCCTTATTATGGACATGTAACAGGAGAGATTATTGCTGAGAAGGGCCCCAGACCACAGCAGTTTATGCTCTGGTACTGTAGCAGCCCACACAAGCAACCGCAGAACTCAATGTGCAAAGTGTAACGAGCTTGTAAATCTTTGATTTCACAAGAACACTGAAAAAACAAGGGATCATAAAAACTATTAATTAAGCACACTTCAAATATTTCTGACTGCTCCTCAGTCTCTCATTAATAGATTGGGTAATTAATCATAAGTATCTTAAATGCTTCATGATGTTTTTGAACGTTTTGGTTGCCTTGATGTTTCATGTAAACAATACTTTCATTTTCCCAGCAAAATTTTAAAGAAAAAAATGTACTAAAACAACAACCTTTTAAAAAATAGCTTTTTCCTAAAAAAGGAAACATTGAAGAGCCTTTGTTAGAGTTCAACTTAATTTTAGTTGGAGAAGATTTGTAAATGGGAAGGACTAAAAAGTCAAGCCAGTCATTGTACTGTATATTGAGTTATATTTCCTTTGGCTGATAAACCTTTTTCTCGTTTTCTGTATTGCTTCTTGTCTGTATTCTCTGTTATCTGTATCACTGATATACAGAGAATGAGCTAGAGCAGAAAGTCGTCTTTGATAGGAGGCATCGCAAGAATTTATAGGAAAGCCTGTATGTTTCTCGAACCGTAAGTCAGAATGTCTGAAAAGTGCTTAAACATAGCCAGGCCTAATGTCATTAAAAACACTGCATTCAAAATACTGCACAGTGTACTTTTATTAACAAGTTGTAACACTGGTTTAGTCCAGTAGCCTGTCTCAGAGAGCATAACAAGATGCCTTGGGGAAAGTAACGAACAGTTATGGAATAATCTGCCTATTGGGGATGTTTCTTCCTAACTCTTAAGCCTGAAAGGCATATTGCTTACAAAATCTTTATAAGATATAATACAAAAATCAGAAGCATGCAAACGTATAGTTCATTTAAAAACTGTATTAAGATCTTGGCCTCAATTCTACCCTGCCTGTGAAAATGAGATTCATACATATTCTGTGCTTACAACATTTGTATTTTACAAAACTATGTTTTCAATCTTTATTTTCTATCTTTTTTCCTAATACAATAACAAAAGGTAAGTATAAGCATGTGCTTTATCTTCCCTGTGTGCATCTACTTACACATTTCTATCATTTCTTCTCTTTAATCCTTTCTAAATTAAAAGAATATGTTGAGTCTTTATATGGAAGTCTTTCTACTCAGCCTCCCTTTGTATGCCTACTTTATTTTCTGAGTTATCTTTTTTGACCAGAATTGAATGACATATTCCAGCTGAAAGGCTATAATTGACTTACGTGTTACATAGCACTGTTATCTGCCTGTCTGTTTAAACACCCCAACATCCTGTTTGCTTTCCCTGTTCCTGCTGCAGTCATTGGACAATCCTTGACAACATCAGCTTGCTCAGAACCCAGCAATGTGTGTGCTTAGCTCAAACTATGCCTCCCAATGAACCCTAACTTTCACTTGTCAGCTATGACGTCTGTCAGTCACTGGGCTAGTTACTCATCCGGCACTGCTGTGCCTCTCCGTAGGTCCTTTCCAGTCACCATTGGTTTTCAGTATTATGCATTCTGAAAATGGCCCCATTTTTTCTAGTTGGCCACATCTGACAGAGCCGAGGAGGTAAAGTTGGAGCACTGAGACATTTGCCCAGTTGTAGCTCTCCTGCTGTAAAGAAGGAGCTTCAGCAGACAGCAAGGAAGAAAGATATCACTGAAGGTTCTATGATGTATGTTCTTCTGTAGGAGAACACTGGTTCACTGAAACCGTGTTTCATGGAGATTATTCAATTTCTGTCAATTTACAGAAGAATCCATGTTTTCCAACTCTATCTGCCAGCTTCAAGTATTCATCTGAATACCTTGAGGTTCCATGTCTTACATTGTAGTAGGCAGAAAAGAAGACAAGAGCTGAGATGCCAAGAGCCATCTCAAAAGCTCTCAATTATTCTATAGTTAGCTAAACAGCTAAGGAGGAGATTCAGGGAATGCGGAAGCCCCGGTGTACATGCTTTCAAACAAACTCAAGACTTCAAGGCTGGGTGGAGCCCACCACTTTCAGATTCTCCCAGTCCTGTGAATCTGAAATGGGGAACAGTGCTTCTGCTGTCAGGCATCCAGAATTTATATATCTGTCTTTTTTTTTTTTCTTCGCTAGCATTCCAAATCAGAATGAACTCTAACTGAAAAAAATTCTTTCTGTATATTTTTACTTCATTACAGTCCATTCATTTTGCAAGAAAATTGAACGTTCATCACTAAAACAGGACCTCATATATTTTTGTATCTTATAATCTTATCATGCAGTTTGATAGAACTGAGAAAACTGTGCTCAAGTACATCAACATGCACAACTGCTAAACTTGCATAACTTTTAATGAAAGCATTATATGCTTAGAATGAGACTTCCTATTCCTAGTTAGAAATGAATTTCCATATCAAAGAAATACATTTATTCTTATGGCTTAGATAAAAGGGTGGTACAACTTGAACAGATTAGAAAAATTTTGACAGAACAATTTTCCATCAGAAGGTATCTTCGATTTCAGGAAAACTACGCAGAAAGGCACGTTGTCAATATTGAAAATTATTACAGCAATGTATGCTTTTTGATCAAATTTCATTTTGGGAATGGAACACTTATTTATAATTTCAGAATAAGCTTCTTGTTTCAGAAGACATTTCTATGTTACAGCAAAATGTCATTCTTTAAGGTTAATTATGTTTTTTAAATTTTAATTTCAATTTTCTGACTTTGAAGCTTGCCAATTTAGACTTTGCAGAATAGCTTGCAAAACAGAAATTTCAGTTTGTTACACTTCTAGACAGAGTAACTTTCCAGGTTCTTCAGAACCTGTGTCAAGAGGAGACTGCAGTCACTGCAAAGGATTTTGTCAGTTTCTAAAAATCAAAATGTTGTACTGCTATTATACATTTTTATAAGATGTATTGGTTGGGAGTCCTCTTACAATGGGAATAAAAATGTATGGAAATACTGATTGCTAACCTGTCACTGACTTAGATGGAAAGCCTACATGCATTTCTGGCAGGCTGTGCAATAACTGGCAGTTGTGACTAGCTGGCAAAAGATGGGATTGTGATGTTTTCAAAATAAGGACAGGACGCTCCTTTCTCTGGATAAGTCCGTCCCCCAGCAGCAGCAATTTAAAGATTTCTGTTTTCCAGTTCTAAATTACTTTTTGTAACAGTGGTGCTCACACTTTCCTTTGCATCACCTGCACAAATCAAGCTCTTCCTACCTCTGCTGCACTTAGAAAAGGAAAAGACAGACTAACGCCCCCGAGACGCACACAGAGGAGAACGACTTTCCGTTTCCTTTGTTTGACACTATTTCAAACTGAAGACAGCTGCTGTTCTGCTGCAAGCCAATCTATATTCAGATCCCTTGTGAGCTTTTAGTATCATCCTGTACTTCATATGAATAACTTTTTGGCAGAATCCACAGACAAATGTGGCAATAGTACTAAATGTAGGTTTACCTTGATATCTCGCAGATCATTTTTTTTAAATGTACAAGTTGAGAGAGGGCCAGGGATAATAATAACCTATAAACTAGAGACTTCAAAATGTCCAGGAAAAGTCATCTGGTATAGACAACGCTACCACCAGTTGCAGGACAAGACCTTAACAGTCAGAACACTAAGAAAAAACCAAATTATTTCATTAAGAAACTTAGTACAAAACATATTAAGTGGTAACCCCAAATAATTTACAACAGTATTAACACTTGTGGTGGAAAGACTGTTATAATCATGCTTGAATAGTAAAATTCAATCCTGGATTAAGCCTCTAGGGTCTACTAAAACTAAAGCTTGAATAGGAAAAAATCTAGTTTGTTACAGAAACAGAATGTAATCATCCAATTAGAATCTGTGTAATAAACATTTGTGCAGAAATATACACAGATTTATGTGCATATGAGTTTTTATGAAACAAAATTCTAATCAGAGAACATTAAAATGGTTGCAAGGTTGAGTACTCAAATGTAAGGCAATTCCAGAAGCTGACTGAGCAACTTTTACATAGCCCTGTTTGCATATACATTAAGATAACATCTTTGACTGTATGCTATTTTTTTCTGCATAATCTCCACTTTATTCGGGGCTCCTGATGGACAGTACCCACTTAAATAGGAAATAATTCAATATTTTGTTTTCTCTTTGTTGTTCCACATGCAGCTCCATATATTACCTACAGCATACTCTTCACATTCTGCTCTAAAGACACAGTTACTAATTTCTTCCCAGACTTATTTATTTTCTCAGAGCTACTTTGCTGGTGCTTCTTTCCATGCTTCATATGATTTTCTGAAAAGTTCACTAATTTATTTTCACAACAGCCTTTACACTACTGGCTACTACAACTATAGCATAGAGAGATTAAGGTGAAGGCATCCACTATTTGCTGAGGATCAGGAAATAAGACCTGATAAAGACCTATTTTCAAGGTTCTGAGCACATATAGTAATTCATACTTTGAAGCCCATCTTCCAAGAAAAAGGACAAGCTTCACATCTGCAAATCTGGATCTTAGGTTAGGAATCTTAAAAATGAAGAACATACAATCACACCTAGAAGAAGTCTGCTTTAATCACCTGTCAGGCATAAAATAGGAACTTGATGTCAGTGGCAGGATTAGAATACAATTTCTCAGAGCAAGTGGCAACAACTTCTATTCTGAAATGATCCCTTTTCTTCTGCAGACCTTTGCCTGCTTTCCAACTTTTGCAACAAGTGAGGCAGAAGTCAGATTAAAAAAAATACTTTCCTTTCATTACTCAGTACTGATGAATTCCCAGAGCAGGCCCATCCTGCTCTTTGTTTGAAGTGTAAACAAGAAAAATCCTTACAAGTATGTTAGAAGAAGAAGGAGCTGAAATTGCAGAAGAATGTCATTTCCAAACGTTAAGCTCTGCTTTCATCACTTTAGTTGTGCCCTTTTAAGCTATTTCTGCAAATCATTTCTTAGTTGTCTAGCTTGATTTTAAATGCAGAGCGAAAAAACCAAGCCCCCTTATTTGATGTTTTACTCACATAACTGTTCCAACAGCAGCTATTTGGGGAGCTTTTAGGTCCACCACCTAGTTTTTCTACTTGAGGTAGCAGAGTAAGTAGCAGCAGTAGCAGGCAGGTGACTGCTGAAGCACCAATGTAAACATCAGTCTAGAATCTGCTGGAGGTTTTAGAAACATTTGCAGCTAACAGAAGAAGGACTCTGTTCAGAAAGCCTGGAGGCCATCCCAAGGCACTGATCAGCTGGGGAACAGACTCTTCTGCTTGATCTTCACAGGCCCAACCTTTCCCCTCTACTTCCAATCTGTTCCTCTCCCACTTCTGTTTCTTTCTAATTTTTGCTTATTTTCTCAGTCCTGGTATTTGACTAAACTGGACCTGTATGAGCCTATCAACTCAATTTCAAGCTTCTTTACTCAACCAACCTTAGCATGCTCCTTCAGACACTGAATTCTAGGCTGTCTATACCACAGAATGTACTGAGGAACAGAGTGAGTTGAAACAGCCAACTTAATAGAGGAAGCATACTGAGTGCTCTGCAGAGGATGTTTTTTCCTACCAAGAAGCTTTTTACCACAGAAATGTTATTTTTAATAACTAAACTAACTCATTTAAGCTTCTCTTATTTTCTTTGACCCATGTTGAATACTTCACACTTTACCCATCCCTATTTTCTCTATTTTTCCCTCCTAATCCCAGACACCATTCAGACACTGCCATCACTAATTTATCATCCAAAACACTCAAACACATCCCTTGCCAGAACTAGCCCTGTCCTGACAGCTCTGTGTTCCTCCTTTCCTCGTTTGCTCACTGTCTTCCTCCTAGAAACGTCTTAGTCCCCTTCTTTTCCATTTTTACCCTTTGTCCCATTTCCCTCCTTCCCATCTGCAGAGTCCTCTGTGTTCTCTCTCTCTCCATTCACTTCGTGGATACTGACTTTTATACAATTAAGGTCTAAAGAGACTTTCTTTTAGGGAGGTGCTAATACATAAAATTTAAACCTAAATAGGATATGTTTGCCAAATAACTAGTCACCAGATCTTCTAACTCTAAATGATAGGCATCTAATGGTAAATGCTTACTGGTCATACATGTAATACAGTAAAAACTGATTTTGTAAAAATGATTCAGAACTCTACATTTGAATTTAAACACACCTGGCAAGTATTACAATCTGAAAGCTCAAACCAAATTTTGCAACTAAATTTAAAATTTAGTGATAAGATGCACTGTATGGGCCTGACGCTGTTCAAGACCTTGTTACAATATTAAGGATATCCTCAGTAGAGCTGAAATATTTCTTGTCAATAGCAAAGGTGCACAGGTAACCCTGTTGTGAAAAGCATTCATAAATGGAGAGAAGTCATACACGTATTTAGAGAATAAAACACATCCCAATAAATGCCTTCCTACAGTACATTTACTAATTTACACTGATGAGATCAAAACCTTATGCTTCTTTTCCATTGTGTCACACCTTACATCGATAAAATAATAAAACTCTACTTTAGCCACAAGACACTATACAGGAAAAAACTATTTCTACTGCTTGCAAGGAGCTTATCACTTGGTCATTAGAAAAGAAATAGAACATGAGCTTCTCATGACCTCTAACAAAACATGCCGATAACAGTTATTCCCCTAAAAAATGTTACAACTGAGTTTATCATAAGTCTAAATTAATTGTTCTTAAAAGCGCATTATTCTTTCAGTGGTAAAGTTAAACAAAGTTAACTTTTCTACAAAATTTGAAGTGAGTTGAATAAGAGGTTTCTGAAACATATTACTGCAGAGTAGTAAGTAGGTGGAGAATAAGAGTAAATAAAGTAAGTTAAAAAGGAGGGTTAACTATATTTTTCTATACAAAATCTAATGCACAGAACAGACTATATCAGAAAGCATTAATTACTAAATTAAGTATACTAAAAAGGATTGCCAGTTCTAGAATGTGTTAAACACTAGAGATTTGAACTTGTATCTGGTAACAATTAAAATAGTTCCTTTCATCTCCAAAGATAAAATATTAAGTTCACAAACTCTAGTAGTCAATATGAGGTATAAGTCATCGAAGTGGTTAGACAGTACAGATCCATGACAGAATGTCCTGCTGGAACCAAGTAAACCAAGAGGTTGCCATCTTATGTCATTCTCTCTGAGGAAGATGCACTTTTTGTCAATATTTCACAACTATTTGCTAACATAAAGGGTCTGAGATAGCACATAATTTGCTTAGCCATTCCTGATCTCCTCCTTCCCTTTGAATTCCAGCATCCTTCTCTGGGACCTTCACTTTCAAATTTCAGTCAGGCTCCCCTCTACTGCATGTGCAGATACAGTCTAAGTCTCCTTAATCTGAATTCATTATCATAACCTCAATCTAGTATCTCCACTAATACCTTACTAAAGCTGTTTCCGGATGCACGCTGTCTGGAAGCTTGCAGAGAACATTTAGGGACACGAATCCCAGTGTTTCAGTTCCTGCGTCCCTAGCCCACCTACTAGTGGTGAGAGCTGCAGTTGTAGGGAGTGCACAGCTCTTGCAAACTTTGGTGAAGGTACCCTCAACACCTATGAAAATGCTGAACAATTTACCAGATGCAAATTCAAATTTCTAAAGATTTGACCACTTGCCCTCCAAGTCTTGGCCCGTAAACTGAATACCTGCTTCTCAGTCTTCCTTCCTCCTCTCATGGCCTCTATCTTCACAAACCCAGGTGGCATCAATCTCTTTCTCCCTGCCCTTTTCCCCCTTGTCTCCAAGCCTACTTCCATCAGATGACAGAGGAGTTACCCACAGCAGCTCATGGTATGGGAAGTAAAAATACCATAAAGTAGACAGCGGTCCTCAGTTTTCCACCTTTGTCAGCCTTCTACGTTGTCAGGCTTTGCTTAGTGACAAAGAAAGCTATGTAGAAATGTTAACAGTTCTCAGGTGTCTACTTTCTAAATCTTTCTTTGAAGTTTGTGTCTACAGCATTAGTTCATTGTGATGAAGGTATTTTGGGAAGAAATACATTTTACATCTGTGTTTCTGAAGATACATTACATATATATGGGCAGATATGCTATATACTCCTACTCATACATTAGTACATATGGAGAAATTTTTTCCATTTCTTACTCAGCATTTGAACTCAGCTGTTTTTTTTAGGGAGTGGGAAGTCAGAATCACAAGGCTGAAAATTAATCCTAAACAAACCAGATTATTCATCATAAATTGCATATCCTTATGTGGTCTGAACTCTTGTTTATCTTAGATCAAAAATCTCCATATGATTTTAAACACTGATCCTCCACATATACACCAGGATGAGCAAAACCAGCAGCTTCAGCTGTTTTATTCTAATGTGAAAACTGGATCTCATTAATAAAATCCCTTGAAGCTTCTCAAGGCATTCCTGGCTTGGCACTTCCAATGGCAAGGAGAGAAATAATTCCCAATCTACATTTCTTAAAAGCAGTTAAAGGTCATGAATAAATTACTGAGAACTTCAGTATGGAAAGAAAATGGACTGGTGCTAAAATGAAAACATAAAGATTTATTATAATTAAAATCCTCCTCTCACAGAAACATTTCTTTACAATATTTAACATTTTGATACCAAGGAGGCCAAGGTTATAATGCCATTAGCAAAAGATGACCTTTACTTGCCTCTGTGAACAATAAATAAGCAGGCAAAATGCAAAACAGCACTTCCTGTGTTTATCTATATTAGGCATTTCATTAGTATAGCTTTTTCTTATGTCTTCAAATGCTTTGTATTCCCACATATCTGTACAGAATGCAAGAATGCACTTATTAAAGTTTCTGAAGCCAAGCTATCTTCATTAGGGAGGAAGAAAAAAGGAAAAAAAGATAATATTAAGTAATTTAAAAAAAAAATCTCCCAAATGACTTCACACTGATTCTCAAAGGTATTTAAAAGATGGCTTCAGATAGTAATTTTTATTTGCATTATGGTCACTTATTTGGTTCCAGAAATAGACTATAGTTTTCATCATGGAAGCTCCCTGAAGTGCCCCAGTTACCATTCAGGTTCTTTGTTTCTACTTTTGCCTCTGCAGACATCACTCCTAGATAACTTCAGTTAAGATAACTTTGTGACAAGCTACATCTTAGAATCATAGAATGGTTTGGGTTGGCAGGACCCTTTAAAGGTCATCTAGTCCAACCCCTCTACAATGAGCAGGGACATCTTCAACTCAATCAGGTTGCTCAGAGCCCCATCCAACCTGACCTTGAATGTTTCCAGGGATGGGGCATCTACCACCTCTCTGGGCAGTGTTTCACCACCCTTATTGTAAAAATTTTCTTCCTTATACCTAGTCTAAATCTTCCTTCTTTTAGTTTAAAATGATTACCCCTTGCTTTATTGCAACAGGCGCTGCTAAAAAGTTTGTGCCAATCTTTCTTTTAAGCCCCCTTTAAGTACTCAAAGGCTACAATAAGGTGTCCCCAGAGCCTTCTCTTCTCCAGGCTGAACATCCCCAACTCTCTCAGCCTGTCCTCACAGGAGAAGTGTTCTGATCATTTTTGTGGCCCTCCTCTGGACTTGCTCCAACAGGTCCACATCTTTCCTGTGCTGAGGACTCCAGATCTGGACACAGTACTCCAGGTGGGGTCTCACAAGAGCAGAGCAGAGGGGCAGAATCACCTGCCTTGATCTGCCGGCCATGCTTCTTTTGATGCAGCCTGGGATATGGTTGGCCTTGTGGGCTACAAGCGCAGATAGTCGGCTCACGTCCAGCTTCTCATCCACCAGTACTCCCAAGTCTTTCTCAGCAGGGCTGCTCTCATGCCCTTCATCCCCCAGCCTGTATTGATACTGGGGGTTCCCCTGACACAGGTGCATGACCTTGCACCTGGCATTGTTGAACCTCATGAGGTTCACACAGGCCCACTTCTCCAGCTTGTCCAGGTCCCTCTGGATGACCCCTCCCATCTCTCCAGCTAATCAAATGCACCACTCAGCTTGGCGTCATCTGCAAACTTGCTGAGGCTGCACTCAATACCACTGTCCATGTCATTGATGAAGATATTGGACAGTACTGATCCCATTACGGACCTCTGAGGGACACCACTTGTCACCGATTTCCATATGGACATTGAGCTGTTGACCACTACCCTCTGGATGTGACCATCCAACCAATTCCTCATCTATGGAACAGTCCGCCCATCAAATCCATCCCCAGTCACTAGGGACTTCACCCAACTGCCATGACTTTTCAAATATCATAGATAGTGGCTTGGTAACTACATCAGCCAATTCCCTCAGGACTCTGGGATGCATCCCATCAGGTCCCATAGACTTATATATGTTCAGGTTCCTCAGGCGGTCACAAATTTGATCTTCTCTTACAATGGGAGGAACTTTGTTCCCCAAGTCCCTGCCTTGTGGTCCATCCACTCGAGAGGTGTGGGGAAAGAGGTTGCCAGTAAAGAATGAGGCAAAAGAGTGGTTGAGCACCAAGTATCTTCTATACAAAACAAAAATAGTATCTGGTGTAGGAACACAACATCCTGTTTTGTGTTTCTAAGAATATTTTTAAAAATTTCTCTCTCTTGCAACTTAACTTAGGCCTGTGAAAATCTCAAACCATCTGGAGACTGACATCTCCTAATTTCAGTCAGACATTACAATTCTAAAGGAAGACAAAAGCTATTTAGTGGCTATAATTATAAAAAATAAAAATAAAAAATATATAAAAAAAAGAAGTGTAATAGCAGAGGATGAACTGAGTAGAGGAAAGACGAGATTCTCACCACAACAGGAGAACCCAGCCTGACTCTTTGAGTTTCAACACTGAAGAGTTCCTGGAAAGGACCCCATGTAAGCAGTCCAGGTGCTGTGACAGGCTGCCCTCAGCTTCCTTTTGCTGCCCACACACCTAAATGTTTCCCGAGACAGTTAACAAGATCCATGATCTAAATCAGGGTTAATCAAACAAAACAGATTAAAATCAGATATCATATTAATTGTTACCTTAGTTCAGGATTTTTTCCTAACTCTCAAGTCCTCTTGAGTGTCTCTAAGAAAGCCAAGAATCTGCTTTCTTTATTGCAACAGGCGCTGCTAAGCAGCAACTAATAAGAAGCAACTAATAAGACCCAGCAGAGACAGTAGTTTGCTGCTTCACTGAAAGCGAGTGCTATGCAAAGTGTACACCTGTCCTCAGGAACTGGTCTAGGATCCCACTGATGCTAGATCCCCTGCTCAAGTCAGGCTCCCTGTTGCTCCTCTCTTCCTCACCCTTTACTTCCTACCGTCCCAGCTGCACCGTGCCTGATTCCAGCCAGGCGTGGACCACACTCACCCCCTGCCCACAACTGCACAGCCACAGGGAGACCTGGGGCAGTTGGGTACACTACAGATTCAAGCCCATGAGAGCTGAAGAAAGCCCAGAGCTGAGGTCTTTCATCCGAGACAGAAACCTCTGTTTTCCACTGGATGTGGTTGTGGCTCCCATTCTTCTCTGCCAAGCTGCACTTCTCTGGGGGGCCATTGCCAAGCAAGGAAGTATTTCTTGACTATGACTTGTAGGTAGTTCTGAATTCATACTAAATTCTCTCTGGAGCTTAGGTCTCAGGAGTTTAAATATCACGCATACAGGCTTGAAAGGGAGATAGACCTTATTCTCGAAGCTTTTTAACATATGAAGTATATCTACAGGTCTAAAATGAGCAACAAGCAGTAATTCTCTGCCACACTGTCAATAACAGTAAAAATACAGTAAAGATAGAATGTATTTTCATACTTGATATTTTTGTGTTCCTTTTTCTCAGTATTATGTTGTTAATAGAAATGCTTTATATATGAACAAATATTCTTTGAGAAGCATTTAAAAAACAGTAAATAAGATTCTGTCTTAGGTCTTTCAGAATCTAAAGCAAATGTGTATTAACAAAGGCCAGCTCCAGACATGCTCAGGCACCATAAAGACCTGTATTAAAGAAGCACCACGTAATATCTGCTGCTTAACCAAAATCACAATATATAGAAGGTCAGCAATGTTGACACCACCCAGCACCTACACTGCAGTAAACCACTGTGCTGTGCCACTGCTAAAAGCACTTTCTATTGATTGTTTCTTCTAAGAAAAGGACATGAGAGTAGTAAGACAAATTTAGGCAACAGAAAGCTGAAGGAAATAGTCTGACAAAAAAAAGTAATTCACGACTGGACACCAACACAGATAAAACACAAGGTGTGTAATACATCACCAGCCTGGAAATAAACAAGGAGGCTTTCTGCCATTTTTTCAAGTTTTCAGGCAACCACAACTAATTGCTGAAAAAGAAGTCATAAATCTTCTATGAAGCAAATATAGTAATAGACAGAAACAATGTGCTCTCCTATGCTGACTTTATTGGTAAGAAACTTGGAGTTCTATTCTGCCCTTGCTGTTATGCTTACTGCTCCTGCCCATTCCTGTTGAGTGGTGACTATATGTACGTGAGCATATTTGGTCCATACTGCTTGTAACAGAAGGCAGGGTGACAAAGTCACTGAACTGAGACCTGGTATGGCCTATTAATGTGATCCTAAATCCTGTGCGAATAAAGCACTTGAATTGCTGAAGCTTCACCTTCTTAGACACATCAACCTTTGGCCTCTCCACCAGCAAGGATGTGGACGTTGCTATATGTAGTAGTCTTGGAGGGTCTTATAGCATTAGAAAGCTAATTCTGTGTTAGCAAATGGTACTGGATTTATGGCTCTGGAGGATAAAATGCTTTAAAATGGGTAAATAACTTGACGTTTATACAGTGCCTTTCGTCCTGAAGATTTGCTACAACGTGCTTATCAAACTGTACACATTTTGCGGCACTGAAATACAGCCAATTTGGTGTGCAGCCCACAGCACAATGAAGCAAGATGAGAAGGAAGGTATTTAACTAGGTACACCAGGGAAAACTTACTCTTGAAGCCTTTCTTGGGAAATGCAGTGTCCATATTGACCAGAGGGAACTGTGCGTTTCAAAGTTTCAACCCCAAGGCTGTCAAAAAGACTACTGCAAAACACGTTCAACAACTTCCCTCTTTCATTCAGACAGATACAACTCTGTGAATACAAAGATTCTGTTTTCTAACTTTAGGTCTGCACCAGTAAGCCCTCAATTTATACTAAGATGGTGTCTAAACTGTGTAACAGCCTTTACGCGCTCTGCTGCTCCCAATCAGCTCCCATTTGTTCACCAGTACAAAATATCTGTAATTGTAAATTGGTGTCTCCAGTGGGCACAGGTAGCCCACTCAATACCCAATTTCTCAGCTGAGACTACAATCAAAAAAGACTAGGAAAAGAGAGTGAGCTTTGTGACGCTAGGCCTATACTATTAAAATTCCAAAGATCAAATACCTTAATGTCATACCAATACGACAGATTTAACCTAATTTGACTTAGTTTGAACCTGCTGTGATCCTTCCAAAGTTCCCAATTTTTTGTATCTGCATAGAAATGTGAATGTACACACATGCACAAATATATACACATGCACACAGATTTAGTATGCTTAGTTATATTTTCAAGAAAGTATGAGCATGTATATAACCAGTAGATGTAAATCACAGACTGCCATGAATACAATAAGAAAAATACATAGTCTAAACAGGACCAGACTGCAGTCTGTCAGAATGATCCAACATAAAGAATATAGAAACTAGAAGTGGAATTAGTTAGGTGGTTGTTTAAAATGTGTAGGACCTAAGATCGAATGATTCCTGCTTCTGGCCGGCTTTCAGACTGGCTTTTTTTGCATTATTTTGGACAAATAAATCAACTTTTTGGTGTCAAACTCATGCTTTCAAATGGAAACTATAACTGCAGTTGTTTGCATTAACATTTATCTAGTCTTTTTGCTGAAAACACAAGTACCGATCTATTTTAAAGAAGAAGAAAAGAGTTTGGAGCTGATGTAGAGGGACTTATAGCCATTCTCAGCAGCATTCAGTTGCAGAAAGAAGTCTCCAGTCCACATGCTTTTGATTCACTTTCGCATTGTCCCACCTTTTGTTGCATTCCCTTTAAATAACTGTGATAGTTGTATGAAAGTTTCTCTATTTTTGCTGTATGGACTGCACAAATCAGCAAGCACAAATCAGACCCCTGAGCAAGCGTCCACACTTTTTTCCCTCAGTCTCCCTTCCACAACTAATACCTGAGCATGAGCATGAATGCCAGTCTATGCCAGTTTAAATAAGATGATTTTTCATTAGCAAATGTACACAGAGCAAAGATTTGGCATACTCCACACTACTTGCAACCTCTGCTAGGTATTTGTCATGGGGGGGAGGATTTACGTTCAGGACCATTCCCATCAGCTGAAAGCAAACTTCTGCAGGTGTCCGTTCTTTAACATCTTGGATGATGATGATGATGACAGAAATCATCTAATAGTAGGGGTTTACACTATCAAAAGTTATTTACAGCAATTTGATTCGCCATTGAGGCCTCGGAGACGCCACTTCACCTCCCTCCAATAAACCACCCAGTCATTCATTAACATTAATAGACATTAAAAAAATCCATTTAAGATGTTAAGGATGAATCCAATCACATATTTTACATGTAAAAAATATTAATGGGGCTTTCAGGAGCTCAAGCAAGATAGTATTTGTCTAATATTACCATGAAAATTCTGTTTTTACTTGCAAACTTATTTGTTACAAGCTTGAGGAATTTTAGAACTGTCATTACTAGGCAGTTGACTATTCACATAAAATATGCTCAGCTTGAAAATTCTCTCAGCTACTTGAGAACAGAGAGGTCCAGCCATACCCCTCTGAAGAAATATGTTGTTCTAATGCAAAAGCACACCCAAACAGGATTCAAGTCTACTCAGCACTAATGTAGCTGTTGATGAAACCATCTGTGAACACAACACACTCTAGAAATCTTCTTTTGACGCAGCCTAGTTATAAAGCTAAACAAATAAAAATCCCTCAAACTGAATTCTGCTTGGAAACTTAAGCGGGTGGGTACTGCAGGGAGTGCACTGTCACCAGCATTTTCCGACTCCCACAGTCAAGAGAGGATTTTCAAGGGAAAAATCAGTGTGTCAGCTGCTGACCTCTGAAAAATCTGGTCATCAGTATCACCATGGGAAATGCTTTTGAAAAACTGAAAATAGGAGTTTAACTTCTTCAATCTCTGTGACCCACAAATGGATACTGAGAACTTAGAAATCTGACCCTGAACTGTTTTGAATGCATCATTTCAAACGCCAATGAAAATATTTTTCTTTTGGCCACAGCTGAGACAAGAACAGAAAATATTTCCACAAATATTTGTTTGAAACTGGAAGTGCATTGGACTTCACTGTGTCTTCTGTTTCTCCCAAATATTTAAAAGTACTAGCATGACCAGGAACGATCCTCATATTCTGGGATTTTTTTGTTTCAATCTATACACTGTGTAATTGGCAAGTTGCATCAAACACTCCAGAAATTGGCACTCAACCAAATATACAAAATAAAGAGCACACAATTTCAGCTCTCACAGTTATCTTGTCATTGTACAGATCATATGATTAGGGTCTTTGATCTCCAGGTTTGAAGACAGGATGGAATTTCAGCCTCAGTCATGTCAGAGACTTGTCTCCAAGGTCCAACTTCCAATGGCATGGTGAGGACAGTACTCTTGCAGGCACGCCTGAAAGGACACTGGCAACGCCTTTGATCTCTTTGCTCTCTGTGACACACTAATTTTTTATTTTTATTATTTTGATTTTCAATCCTTTAAGAGTTGAAATTGACATAAGATACTAGAAAACGCTTTGTGGCCTGTTCTGTACGGGGCAGGTGTTTTGTGGATCATCACGAATTGTGTAATTGTTTGATGTCTATCTGCTGTTCTAGGGTACCAAACTTAAAGACGTTCTGAATGGTCTCCTACAGCTTTCTGTTCCTACCAATTTTTATATTACTTTTATTATGATTGATGAATGTATTCTTAAATGTCAGCATTTCTTCCAACATCCTTAGCCTTTGAAATACTATTCTATTCTAGTGATACTGGTTTGATTAGTAGGCTTAATAAAAGGAGGAATTTTTTTTTTGCTCAATTTGAAAAGTGTTGTGCTTGTTCAAGCAATCAGTTTATATCAAACAAAACTTGACTACTTAGAAATCGAACACATCATTTAATTTAGGAGTACTTTTTTGTAAATGATGTTTATAATTTTTTAAAAGTGCATTTTAAAATGAAATCTTTTTAGCTGAAAAGTCAAAAATTTTCCAACATTAAATGTAAGATACCCACTTTCTTAATGAGTTATTTTGAATGAAAAATTCATTACAAGTTTGGAAATAGTTTCAGTCAAGTTGTGCTCATTCTTCAATAGAAACAAAGTTTTCAATAGAAACAAAGTGCTCTGATACAGCACTCTTTTCATGTTTTCACATGTGATAATTGCAACAACTATTATTAATAGCTTTCATGAAACCTATTTCAAGTAATTAGCTCTCTAGCTATTCTGTCAGTCAGTCTGTCAGTACCAGAGTTTATGTCACCAGCATAGATGGTAATAATAAGCAAAATTGACAAAGATGTACTTTGATCTTCTGCATTGTTATTAAAAAATGTAAATGTTCAATTTGCACAAAGAATATAAGCAGCAATAGATGATAATTAGATTTTGCCTCAAACTGTTCACCTTTTATTCAAATGTAATGACAACTAATTTGGCATCAAAGCAGCATAAACACTTTCCTTTTTGGAGAGCACCATATGGATTTTGTATTCTCAGAAGACAACGGAATGGCTAGAAGTATATCTCCAAGGTCACATGCACTTCCATAAACATAACATTGCAGTGTTTCAGGGGAATGAGTACAAGAGCCCAGCTAATTAAATAAAACAAATGAATCCATAAATGAAACATTAAGTGCATACAAGTGGATCTACTTTGCCAGATGCTGAATGATTTTCATCATCAACAACATGATCAGTTTCAAATATAATATCAGTTTGCAACTAAGATTTTAAAATTAGAATCCAGAAGACTAAACCCAGAACTTTCTCTGCACTCTTAACTTGCTTTTGCCTTATGGCAATAAAAATATATTACTTTAAGAAAGTATACCATATTAGATTACGCACATCAAAAGAGCTCCCCAGATAGAAGAAGGTGGTTGCCTTCTCTAACACCCTTTTCACCAAAATATAGACACCAACTTGGAAAAGAAAGGACTGAGAATATCTGGAGTCACTTATTTTCTTATTTTGTCCTCCTCCCATTTAAGAATAAAAGATAATAAGAATTAGATGGATTATTAGTAAAGTATAAGTGATCAATGTAATGTGGGCACAAAAAATGGAAATTAAACCCTGCTCTATCTCTGGTAAAGGAAGTATTGAAGACAGTTTACAAGGCACTGGCAGGACTCAACCCTGAGTAGCACACAGTTCTAGTCAACCATGTTTACAAAAGTCAAAATACAAAGTGACTCCTGCTTTTATTATATATGTAATGAATAGAGTTAGATAGATGACTATATTTAAATAAAAATAGAATAATACAGTGAAGTACTATGCTGACAGGCATCCTTCCAATGCTTTTGAAAGACTTGTATATAGCTAACATTTTTGGGTGTTGTATTGATTTTTTTTTTTCTCCCTGTTCTACTTCCTCCCATCAATTACCTCACGCCATCATGATTTTCTATATTTTCAGGAGCTGCATGATCCTCTATACCAAAATACAAGAGACTGCCCTGTCAAGAAAACTTGTTCTAAAGGAAATAAGCAGACAGAATGAGAAGATAGAACTTGTATACTTATATCACACTAGTTAGGAGTTTCCAAATCACAGCTGCACAGCAGTGTGAAAAAAGCTTCCTAAATTAGAGCACAACCCAGCACTCATATACAGCTGAAGTGCTTTGTCACAGGTAGAATCAGGTGCACAAGGAAGCTAAGCATCCACCTGCACACCTGTAGATGAGTGCTTTGCAGTGCTAGCTCAGATTATTAACTATAACTCCTGCAACTTAAACATTTACTATAAGTTAGAAGCTCTAAAGGACTTGCACTACGATACAGAGAAGAACATTAAGAGTACTTCCACTAGGATACCTAGTGCCTTGAGTCAAAGGAGCACAGCTTGCCATATAAACCTATGCTTATCTGATATTTAGAGGTTAAGGAAATAAACCCAGGTTCTCCATGAATTCTTTGCTGAATCAATAAAAAAGGACAGAAAATCCAATGATTAATAATGAGTATTATTCCTGCTTCTTACAACTACAGCTGTTTTCAACCTCTTATTCTACTTAAAGAAAGACCACTAACATCTTCAATCCTAGTAGAATTTGAAAATAATGGCTCTGGGAAGATGATCAACACTATCGACCTGCATAGAAGTCAGTGTAAGTACCTCTTTCTGTCAGAGACATCTCCTTGGTGTGAATACTACTTAATCGTGACTCATCAAAGACATCACCTTCACAGGCTTCACTGGTGACTGACTGGAATCCTTCAATGAAACGAATCACCTTGTGATGCTGCGTGCTGCTAAACACAGGAACCAGCAGCAGGAAATATCAGGGGCAGTGTTATGCTGTCCTGTTCAAGAAAAATATTGCAAAGGCCTGCATACAAAAAGAGAAGCTCCACTAAAAGCTAAAAGATTAGATGAAGAACAAATTCTTAGCAATCCACACAGCAAACCAAAACAAAACCTCTCCTAGGAAGGACATATGAATTAAACATAATCCATACAGAGCAACTGCAGCCAGCTTTTACTATCTTTTTTCTTAGGGAAGGTTACTGTGTGTTGAGGACAAAGCCGTCAAACTTCTAATGTGTATGTAGGAGAAGCAGAACTCCCTTTAAAATTTACATTCAGGAAAAACATACATGACTGAAAAGAACACTGAACACCTTGATACAACTGTCTTATTCAGAATTACACTGAGATTTCCTGTGGTAGCTAATGACACTAAAATATTTAAGAACTCTAATCCTGTGAGATTTGAAGCAATAGCTAAAATGCGTTCATTAAACAAATCACTGATGGTGGATAGTCACCCTGGGGAAAAATAAACCTGATACAAATGAACTTGCTCCCCAGATTAAATATGTGTATGACTACAAGATTCTCCCTCTGCCCAATGCTACTTTCAAAATGTGAATTATACTCTGGAAAAGGCTTAAGTGGAACAGACATTATAAACACACATAGTTTAGAAGGCTTCATACACAAAATGAACAAGGACAGTTACATACTTAGATCTTTGGGTAATGTACTGGGTTTTTTTTTTTAACTATATCATGCCATAGATGGAAGCAATCACAGATAAGATGCTTATATGCTCAAGTTGCCATTCATAGCTATACCAATCTAAATATCGTATATGCCAAAGAGAACCAATCCCTTACCCACATATCTCTGTAGATACCATCTGGGTTAGCATACCAAGAACAAATCTCTCCTTCATCTTTTGTTGACATTTCACTGAATTGACTGGTAAAATGTAGAAAAACCGTAAACCATGTAAAACTGGGAATTACCCTGCCAGAAGAATAAGAAAACTTCTATTCTGTAGGCAAATGTAACATTTTCTAAGGCCAGAAATTAAGTAGATGGGGTCCAAATCATCTGTCTTGCAGGACTGGCAAAAAGGTAAAGAAAGTGACAGTGCATCTACACAGGGTGCATCTACATAACCCACTTAGTGCACTGGAACCACCTTATTCACTTGCAAAGTGACAGAAATGCATTGCATTGCATCTGTATTTGCGTCATGTAGTATGAACTCAACTGCACTTCAGATGCTTTCTCCTCAGGTGGAACCAAGGCTGAAGTAGTATGCGAGGGTAAAGTGCCTCTCACATGCTATGTGGACACAGGGTGCCTTCCTCAGGAGGAAGACACATCCTCTTGGAGACCATCCAGCAGTGGATATATACATGACATGTATATATCTACATGTACACTACATATACATGAATTTCTATTAGAAACAGTACATGCAATAGGGACAGTCATTTGGGACGACTGTACAGAAATCTAGTTTGTGTCATCTGTTGGATACAGATTCATCATATGTAGACTAGCAAGTAGCATCATATTCACTGCCAGAAAACACAAAATAAAGATATATATACTCCTAGAATAGTAGCAGAACATGACAAATCAACATGTTGTCCTTCTTTCTGCATGCTGCACCAGTCACTACTGTAAACACAACTTATAGACATTGGCGTGATGGGATATAGGTTGTGCAAGGCTCCATCAACTAGATAAAGACACGTGACATAATTTATGTCAGTGATTTCCTAGAGGTAAACATTACTTTTGTAAGAACCATTATTTTCATTGCTAACCATAACTGCTCTGAGATTTGGTGCTGTGATAAATCATCTCTCGCCACAATGGTTTAATTATCACTAATCTTTCTGAGTGATGGGTGATCAATTTCATTCACTCCTCTTCATTTGCACTTGTACTCTTCTTTGTCCAGGCATCCTTGAATGATTGTCTCCCTCATCTCATCACAAATCCCAATTTGCTGACTCAATTACTAGTTGATAACATTTTCTGTCACACAATTCTCCTTATGAAACTAACCCAGGCATCAGACTTCTTTAGTGGCCATACAACTCTAAACAGTTCTCTGTGGGACCTTGGTTGAAGTGCCTTTCTAAAAATAAAATAAAATATTAAAAAATCTGATGGTGTTGCTGTCTGCCTCCAAAAGAAAGGGTTCTATATTAAAGTTGAACTTCCCTTGATAAACTTGCCAGGGCTTTCTTTCTTGTCTTGGGTAATAACCAAGCCTATATACCAAACTTTCAAGCTAAAGGGTTAATGGAGAGGGAGAGCCTCTCCATCAGAACATCCTTGCTCCTTTTTGTTTCACCTGCTTTGTCTTGGATATTAACTACAAATGTATACTATTTTCCTATGATATTCATCCCTTTCATTAACTACAATCTTTCATTCATCATCTTATGAAGTAATGAATTTTTTATCATCCATGTACCTCAAATTACTGGAAAATCTACTGTTCATCTTGAAAGCTTCTCTAAATCCTTCCACCACCTTTCTCATTCCTATCTCTGTGTTGAATAAATGAGGTGGTAATGTGCATCCTCACTTTACCCTTTTACTGACAACAACCCTTTGGATAACATTGCTTCCACTTTTTAGATAACTTAAACTGAGGTTTATCTGATTCTTGAAGGACTCATTTTAAGCCCTAAGTACTTTTATTAATCTGTATGGAAAGAAATCTCCTGAATAAAACATGGCATTTTTTGGAGAAAAATGTTGGGTTTTCCTCATAGCTATGGATTTGTCTTAAAATTTTAAACACATTGTTATTTTTGCTGTAAAAAAAAAAAAAAATCACTTAGTCAAAGAAGGAATGAGTGGAAGGAGAATTAAGTATTTAGGAGATCAAAAAGAAAATTATTTTATTATTATGGTTGAAGGACTCCAGACACAAGGACATATAGGTGATGTAGCAAAAAATGTTGACTGTGCAACTGGTTATAAGTCTAAAGGATGCTGAGAGTTGTAAACAATCAGAAAACCTTGTACAGGCACTTTGAAGGGCTTGATCCTACCGTCATCTATATGGGTGACCATCCCTGACTTTACAAAATCAACCAAAGATACAGAGCTTTCAAATGCCATCTTTTACTCAGGAGATCTCCTGCCCTGCAGATTGAACATCTGTGGATGATATTCAATTCATTCAGCTTTGTTAAAGATAATTAAAAAAATAATAATAATAAAAAAGAAAAACATGCTCCATTTCTGAAGATTGGACAGAGCTATCAATACTGGAAAAGAAGGTTTTAAAACATGTTTAAAACTTTTCAACATAGGTAGATCCAGGTACCTTACAGATTGCGCTTGCAATGGTCTAGGAGAAAATTACGCTGTTTAGTTAAGTACATGGAAAAGATTTTGAGATCACTAAAGACGCTTATGAAAACAGACAGAAACAGCAATTCACATGAGTAAACCAATGCTGAACCCCTAGAGAGGAGTTTTCCTCTACTCCGAAACCTTTGACATCCGATTACATTTACTTTCCATTCCCTACTCAGCTGTAAACTTTGACTGGGCCTTCCTGTGCCAATCCACCCAACTCTGGATGCTGCCACCCCTTCCAAGAAAAATCTTTACAAACAAAACCACCCACAACAGAATCAGCATCAGCATAAATCTAGTTTAACATAACTCTTTTCCTCTTATACTTGAACAGCATATTCCTCTCAGGCCATTTTTTTATTCCCAGTATTAAACGTAGAAAATGCATCAGGGATTGAAGATACCAGCCATCCCCATGAGAAAGGCACCCTGTAGACACAGGCATCATAACAGGCCATCTCTGGTCAAATACTGATGTTTGTGGGCAAATAAAATAAGTTATATTAAAGATAGGAACCCTGTGAAGCTAATGTCATCCTTCTCTACTGGAAAGCTGACCTGAAAGATCACATACTTCAGCACCCTTTTGACAGTGTAGCTGCACTGATGTAACCAGACAGCTGGTGTCAGGAAAGGGAAAGGATCATCATCAACACATTTAATTTTTCATAACCCTACTTAAGTCTCCCCCAGGAATCAATATATCTGAGGAGAAGGGGGCCTGGTTTTTTAAATATTTTGCTCTGTCTAGTATTTTGCCCCCTGCTTTTGATTTGGGTTCTCTCAGAGTAGAATGCAAACAAAGCAACATTCAAGTTTAAGCATGGTAGCGCTTTTCAATACAGAGTAGCTGACATGGTTTTAAACTAGACAAAATTCAGCAAGAATAGAAAGTGCTAGCAGCTTTTTGCCAAGGGACTCTTCATGGCACAATTATTTTGGTCTTTTTATTTAAGTCTGAAATAGCCTTTATTTTGCTGGCTGCTTAATGCTCTACATCTTCTTTAGAAAGTCTAATTCCTGCCAAAATACATATACCATTTCCCAGCTTAAAGTGTCTCTGAATTGCTACAGGAAGATACAGTTTCAAAGGGTGATAGAATGACTTTGCTAGCAGAACTATAGCTCTCTTTCCTTTGTGGTATTATTCAGCTCTCTCAATGGTTTGCAGTTGGAGAGAGCTCAAGAGAACTGTATGACCCCGTGCATGTCTGCAGGTTTGGACTGGGACACGCTGCTGCTATTAGAGCTCAGTGTGTGGGAGGTGAAGTTTTCTGTATGCAAGTAAAATGTAGGGTTCTTTCCGGCTTTCCCTTCTGAAGCTTGCATTGAAGCTCCATTTCCCCAGTTTTAACTCGATTACCATTCAGCAAGTGCAACCGTGCTAGTTTTGCAGCATGTGGGAGTCAGCATGTGTACCTTATCTTGTCTTTCTATCGCATACAAGGAGAATATTTTTAGCCTTCAGCACCTAATTAAAAAAGGTGAGGCTGACATCTTCTTCCATGCCTGGGCTAGTGACACAGAGCATTGCAAATGACTCTCTGCTGGGCAGAGGGAAGGTGAGCTTTGTCTAGCTTTGTGCTTCAATTACAGTCCCATGCTGGCAGCCAATTTATTCCAGCCGCCAAAGCGCTTGTTTTCCTACATCCAGTCCCTGGTTACAGAAACCATAAGCTCTGCTGATCTGTGGCAATGAGCAGCATGAAGGAGAATCTTAGCCCTCTCTGGGAAGGAAGAGGAATTAATGGTCAGACCTCAGGGGGATGGAAGGGGACTTTAATTACCACCCCAATCCCCACAGAGTTTAAGAGATGGTTTGAACTCTAACACTGCTGCATAATTCTGACATTCAGCCACATCAAAGTTTTGAAATCAACCAACATTGCTTTTATGCCATACACATAGCTGAAGATTTTAAATAAGAAGCATGGGTTTACATATATTTCCACTCCGAATTGCACAAGAAGATAGCTTTTGCTTGATAATTTCTAGACACCGTACCCTGTAGCTTGATTTATCTTGGTCTCTGTTTTTAATTAAGTCTATTTTTTATTTTGTTATATCTCTCTCTCACTTTCTTAATATACCCAAAGTTGGATTTTAACTAATGAAAATAATAGATTATTAATAATTACTCTTACTACAATATTTTGGAAATTATTTGAAATGGTTTAGATCTAAATTTAGGTACAGAAAATTGTACTACATTGACTTTAATGATGGGATTAGATTTGCATTGTTAACAACGGCATAAGAATACCATCCTAAAAAATGTAGATATTATTAGTTCAGTATATCGTAATTTGAAAGTGCTTTCTACAGAACTCCTTTAAAGGAGTTGTTCATCAGCACCATGTTGCTACACAACCTGAAGTATATAATTTGCTTGCTTTAGAAAAAGTGCCCTTGTTCTTCTAGGTCAAGGAGGTATAATACCAATTAAAGTACTAAGAGAAGGCAACATAGTCTATTAGACAGCTGTATTTAGCTTTAAAAAGCAAGAAGAAAATAATACCTTCAAAGAACCACAGAATCAAGTAAAAAAAATAAGCTTAAGTGAGAGAAGGAAGATATTCTAAGTATTATTTATTTTTTTCTTACATTTCTGTTTAAGACCTTTTAATATTACTGGGAATTATAACCAAATGCATTCAAAACAAAACAAAACAAAAAAAAAAACCCAAACCAACAAAAACCACAAACCCAACAACTAAGAGAAGAAGAAACACTGTGAAAATGTTTTAAGAGAGATGGAAGCAAACAGGAAATGGAAAAAGCAAGTTGTGATGAGAAAAGAGAGCCTCTTTTCACAAATAAGAGAGACAAGCCGTTAACAGCTAAATGTTAAAAAGGAACTGGAGTGATGTAACAACAGTAGTGGTACTTAGGGACCGTGGCTAAAAGAACAATTAGATGTCTGCTATTAACAATAAAAATACAAGTAAGTGTGAAAGACAGTCTGTGGGGGAGGATGAGGTGCTAGAGGTCCCTCCCTGAAGTTCCTGTGGTCACTGAGCCAGTATTGACAACAGTCCCTGCCACCCTATCCAACTTTTCTACCTTTGTCAAACAAGACATCTCTCCTACTAAGAGAGATCAAATACAGAACAGGAGCCAGTCAGATCCATCATTAAAGAGAGAAGAATAACAGATTGATCTTATATTCAGCTCTCCTAGAGAGGCACAGACCTAGCCCTCTGTTCTCACCTAGCCCTCTGGAATCCCTCTGTGGCCAAGAGAAAGCAATAGAGACCTCTATGGGGACATTCATTTAATCCAAAAACCTGACGTCTAAAATATGTGAATTGAATTACCCTCTGGAAGCTTTGGTATTCTTGACAATAAGTTGCTTTCTAGAGGACTGGTTTGGAGTACTCAGTAAAAGCTGGAGAAGCAAATCCTGTCTGTAAGGTTCTCAGGCAAGACCCAAGGCAATGACTCGGGTTCAATATAGGCCTCTTTGCTGAGTCACTTGAAGGAATCAAGTTCCAAGACTTAAACATTAACAAAATAAAACCAAGTATAAAAGCTAAAAAGCTTTTCGTATTAGTTCCAAATTTCATATTGTGTCTTCCTTCCCACGTACAACTAAGGTAGACCATATTGAAGTAAAAAATTCTTGCATGAATCTGAATGGCTGTATGGAAAAAAAAATTAAAAAAGGAGGTACTTCTTTGATGATAATCTAGAAAACAGCAGACAGGGCTAATCAGATGAGTCAGTTGACATTTTAGTATCAAATGAGAGACAACAGGGCAGGGATAGTCCGTAAAAGGCATTGCAAACTATCATAATCCCAGAACTAACTGAACAGAAGAGACAAAAGAAATTTATAGGCTGCAGAGAGCAGCAGTATGGCAGAAGATAAGAACTAAGAAACCAATCCTTTGATTGGCAGCAGAGGTTCAGTGATCACTTTTTCTGTTGCACAACAATTTCTCATAAAACCTTCCTGAAACTTGTATGGAAAAATTCTCTCAAAGATGATTTCTCTCCCATACTAACAAACAAGTTATTTGGCTACTTTGAGGAGGAAGAAATTACTGCTTTCTTAAAACAGGTTCCCACTCTACTAGTTCCTCATTTTCTGATTATTATACTTGGCAAAAGTGTTTAAATTGATACTATGTAAATTCCCTTAATCTAACAGTACAGAAGATTCAAGCAGACTTCATACTAGGCAATAGCACAAAAACATTTTGGCTAGATCTGGCTAGCAGTAGTAATGATTTTCCAAAAACTAACTCATCAAATTTATTTTTGTACTTATCTATGGCTTTTGCTCAGGCTGTCCGCTGAGCACTCTGAGCTGGTAGTTGTCAATCACTGCAAAGGGATACCAAGGCTGGCATTTCAGGCTCCTGTAATTAGTATGCTGTTCACTCATTCTCCCCATCCTAATTATGAGTAATCCATGCTGAGTCTTACTGCACTGTCTCTGGTGTGTCTTATTCATCCATATGCACTCTAACCCACAGCTTCACTTGGGCACATTTAAACTGTAGTGTTTCATTTGCAATGCTGTGGTCTGGAGCAACCCAGCTGTTAGCACATGTGCACAACAGGCTAGAGCGTGGCTTTGAAGTTACAACCTGCATCAGGGATACTGGGGAGACTGCCTCGGAGACAGTGTCCGCTTGATCCTCACAGAGCACTGGGTCAAACAAGACAGAGACGGGAGGACTCCTAGCTGAATGTCCTAAAAGCACCCCAACATCCCATGTTGGGAAGGGAGCACTGCTTCCTGGAGTAAAAAGAAAGGGTGAAGTGGGCTCCTCTGGAATTGCCCCACTATCAGCACGCCCCTAAAAATGGCGCAGCCAGGAGCTGTGAAGCCGGCTCTTTGGTGGGTACCTGCCACCAGCCTCTCTGATTTTCCCTTTGCAGGAGAAAGGTGCAACGGATTGCTAAGGAGTATTACAGCACAAACTCAGTACGAGTAATGAGTAAAGTTGCTCCTCCTCAGTAAAGCATCCCCAGTGCTAATCTCATTCACAAGATACAGCGGACGTGAAACAAAGCAATACCCTTCCCCTTCCCTCCCCAAACACCCCAAAGCCCCTCCAAAGGTGGTGTAGCTGCTTCATTTTGCAGTCATTATAGAAAAAAAGGATCATAACTCTATTTAATTCACTGGAAGCAAAAATCAAACCATGAGTTTTTCCAAACACCTCTCTTAAGTACCAAGAAGGAGAAAAATTTTATCTTTCAAGTGTGGTGTGCACGGTTATCACTGAAAGGATTATAAAAATAACTTACAGTTCCCATTAGTTCAAGTTTGTTTGATCTGAAAGCATTTATAAGAACTATATCTAAGTCGAATTTGCAGTGCAGTACCAGAACCCTAAGCAGTTAGAACACCCACAAGAACATAATTGCTTTCCTCAGCTTTTCCAGATCCCTTTTTTTTAAAGTTTTAAAAAATCTTTTACAAACTGACTGTTTAAATTGTGCCTAAATGGCTTTCTATACTACTTTAGGATGGGAGAACCATGTACTTCATTTCTTTTAATTTTATTTGTGACTACACTTTGAAATAATCATCTGCTTTCAATTTGTGCTTCCAGAGTTCAACTCTCACTAGGTCTTGAATATTTGCATTTAGGGCATATTATGGTAAGCAAAATTCACACAATTCCTCTTTATGATATAAACTATGATATACCTTGAAACATAATAGAGATGATGATAAATATAGACTTTAAAAAAACATATTTAGGACTTTTCAGGGAATATCCGTGTTCTTTCTATTTATGTGATTCTAGACTACTTTTCTATGTTAACTTTTTAATTAGACAAGTCATATCCACCTCCATATGATGTATTCCTTTCTTATTCAGAAAATAAGAGATATGTAAAAATAAAGTTGCTTTATTCAGAGGTTTATCTTTTACTAAAAGTGTCTGCTTCGCTGCCCTTAGGATAACACTGATATGCATTATAGTTCTATTGCAGTTCATTTGCTTGTTCGAATATTTATTTATGGGAACTGTACTTCTTTCAGGATAATCAGATATAAGACATATTAAATGTCATGAATATTCATAAGTTTTCAACCCCACTATAAATAGCAATCCAGCAACCTGCCTTCATGAAGTAAAGGAGATCTTAAATATAGATTATAAAGAAGAATGTATGCATGCTTCATTACTTATTTGGATTTACATATACACCCATTTAGCACAACCCAGAGCGATACTAACCTAAAAACCCATTATCATCAAAACCAGGAAGCTGTCTACCTGAGCACTTAAACAGTGCAACAGGCCACATTATAAAAACAAGAATATCTACAGAACTGGAATCCTGTTTCATATAATAAACATGGTCCAATATGATACACTGAACATAAAAATAATTTAATATATTCTAGTTAAATACAGTACTGTGATCACTGGTGGGAAAAATTTCTTGCAGCGTTGACAAATTTATTCCTTTGCTTAAATGAGCTCATTCTTTGTGTTAATTAACACTAGTAAAACTACAAAACAACACTACACATATTTGTCAGAGACTACTACAATAAAACCAGAATACAGCAAGTTTAAGGAGATTTAGGTTCTACCCCAGTGAATTTCACCCTACCCATCCATGCGCAGACTCACCACTTCAGCAGTCTTGAGACCAATTTACTCTGCTGCTTTGCCTGTGACCTCCTTGTCCTCAGACTTTTTCATAAACAAGCAAAACAAATTCAGCATTACCAGTCCTCTGAAATACTTCAGCTATAAGAAAATTATTGCTTATTTCCCCACTTTTTTATTTTTCTGTAGAACAATGGCCTGGAAGTTGAAACAGCACTACTTGTGATACACCATGAATTTGATGACTTTTCCTTGATTGTATTTAGTATAGCAGTATACTATAGTATTTAGTATATACTATGAGCCACATATGAGCTCAGGGTCAGGGGAAATTTTAAATCTCCTAATAGGAGAGTTATCTCAAATAATAGTGGTCTTAGCAACATATTTTTCATTCTTTGCTCTGCAGAATATCTGTTTTGCTTGTCATCTTCTAAAGCACAACATCTGTCTTAAAAATCAGGCAGAAAATATCCTGAAAAGTATTAAAACAGAAATACCTTTGATACGGTATTCCTTAGAAGTGTTTTAACTTTTTCTTCATGTGTTTTAAACTGTCTTTGGTAAGGTCATGCAGAACACACCTTGATATTAGTCCAAAGCTCCACCTCTTTCCAAAAATTCTTCTATTGATTAGATGAATTCTCAGCAAGTTCTTCATCACATTCAGGATCTGTGATGCAACATACTGATTTACACATTTAATTAATTCTAGGCCTGCAGAACCCACTTTATGTTTAGAGAGTGATCTCCAAATAATTTAGATGTTTGCTCTATGTAATCCCCATCAATATTAGTGAAAACGATCACACGTTTTATGTAAACTTCAAAACATCAGGCAGGCCATTTCTGTTTCTATAAAAATGGTAACAGGAATACTCTAGAACAATGTCTGAGAATTCAGTGATTCTCCTAAGAGAATGCTGCAAATAATTGTAAAATTAGTTGCTATTTCTGCTAAACAGGAACAATGGTTTTTGAAAATGCATACACAATTCAACACTTTGAAAACTGTTCTTCACTGTATAAAGCCCTTTTTATGAAATGTGCTTTATATAGTGGAGAAGAGGCAAAAAAAAAAAAAATAGGGAGGGGAGATGGTAGCCTGTACGAAGCACAAAGGGCTACGTCCCAAGACATTTGAATTTGGTGTTTGGTCGGCATTTTATGTTCAGATGGATATTGTAAAAAGAGGTGACCCGGTCCTTGATAAAATAATGAGAATTTTTAGAAGATGTTATATTTATTTTTGAGGTCAGGTTGGCATTTGTATAGAAAAAGAATTCAAGTTTCTTGAATTCAAGTTTCCATCTGCAAGGATGTGCAAAAAGCCAACAGCAAGGTCTCATATGAAATGGAAACCACAGCATAAGAATCTCCTGAACAGCGAGAGTTTTATTTCTGATGATGTTTTC
Organism: Limosa lapponica baueri; assembly: GCA_002844005.1. Taxonomy (NCBI): domain Eukaryota; kingdom Metazoa; phylum Chordata; class Aves; order Charadriiformes; family Scolopacidae; genus Limosa; species Limosa lapponica. The sequence continues at coordinate 741,310 of KZ505811.1, forward strand.
TTTCCTTGTCTATTACAGGAATTCCAGTAATAAATTGAGATGTAGATAGTCCTTGAGATGCCAAACATTCAGAACAGATGGGCATCAGAAGCCAGACTATGATTTAACTTCAGCTTTCTTGTGTGAAAGTGTCAACAAAATCTCTGACATGTCAAACAGCTAAATCACTGAATTTCACTGAATTTTCACTGAATTTTTTAGAGTTGGAAGGGACCGTATAGATCATTTAGTCCAACTCCCCTGCTGAAGCAGGA